>CM021732.1:30183112-30235768 GCA_011075105.1 Heteronetta atricapilla | reverse complement strand
TTCCTGCGCGTGGCTGCGCGTGCCTGCGCGTCTCTTCTCGTCTCTTCTCCTCTCAGCTCCTCTCCTCTCCTGTCATCTCCGCTCCTCTCCTCTCCTCTCCTCTCTCCTCTCCTCTCCTCTCCATCCTTTAATTGCACTAATTAAGCCCCTACTTTTGAAGTTGTCATGATGCAGTCCTATACTGATGAGGGGAACCCAAATATACTGCATGGATTAACATACAGCATGTGCTTTTACTTGGCTTGTGCCTTAAGTCATGAGAAAATGGGTAATAGGTTTGCTTCAGATCCAGAAACTTAAACTTAATATATCCCAAACTTCCAATTCTACACTCTGAAACTGCACACTACTTTGTGTCATATTAGAAAGACTGTAGTAATTGGTAAACACCAAAATAATGTAGCCAATCCCTCTAACCCTATACAAAACCTAAGTACTAATTTTAAAAATAATTTTTTGAATAGATTACCTGACCTAAAAAGTAATCCTTTCAGCCAACGTGTCTGTCCCTGATTAAATACTCTGTAGTTCTTATCTTTGCTAATTATATAGCTGAAGTGATTTTAAGTACTCAAAGTATGTTATAAAGAGCCTATGCCACCATCTCCATCATTTCAGATAACATTTTCCATTTTCCTCTTTATTCTGTTTGAACACAGTTTGCCTGGCTTATGTCTATGTATCAGTTTCATAAAATAATCAGATTTCTTTCTGATTTGATTTTAAGTCTCATATTTATTGCAATAAGTTACGTAGAACTTTATAAGAAATGTATGAAGCAAAAAGTATTCTTTCCAAGCATATACAAGCATATAGTAGACTATAATTTATATCTCACAAAATAAGATAAATCCTCTGAATATCCTTCAGGTAAAGTTTGTATTGACTTTTGATGTATATTGTAGTTTTATTAACATTGTATGTATAGTTCCAAATAAAATATTTTAAATATACTATTTTTTATAACACAAACCAATGTCATATAATGCACTTGTATGATACTTGTAGTGCATTTTTGTGATTGTATGATAGATATGGTTGTATGATAGTGCTTATTGTTATAACTACATCATTGTGGCTAATGATGTCTTCAGAATAGTTTGGGGTGTTAGATTTACTTGTGAAATAACACTTACTACTTCTTTTTGTTACACCTGATAAAAACATAAATACATAATCAAAATTGAGAATTATTTATCTTACTATTGATTCTCTTTGGAATCAATGTACCCAAATTATTATATATTTTATCTTATATTTAAACATATTTTCTCATTCTTATATATATATTTTTTATCCTTTATATTATACATTTATACCTAAATTATATACATTTACATACCTTGGGGGAAGGGGGGAGAAGTGTTATGAAATCACTACACATTTTGTAATTTTTTTTTACTTAAAACCAAAGAACAACACCAGAGAAATATATTGGCTGAGTTGGTGATGTAAAGGTAATGTCTGTTGCTTATTCTGATAAGTGACACTGCTCCTGTTGAAGCCAAAGGTAGCTAAAAGTAAAAAGTAGTTTAAACTGCCCTGTTCTCACCACATTTTATAGTCTGCTTAACAGGAGACCTGATGTGTTTGGGGAATACTCTTTTGGTCATTTACATCTTTATTACTTATATTAGGATAACAGTCCTGTGCACTAGCATGACACTGAAAGAAGACCTCTCGACCTTCTCGTGTAAATGTATCGCTAAATGAATGGCAACTACTGATCTACATTTGTTTTTGTTTGGGGGTGGTGGGCGTGGTAGGGGGGAGTGGAGAAAAAAGGTTTCTAACCTGGTCCAACAAAGATTGTTCATTCATTCATGTTGATTTAGGACTCTGCTCCATGCACTTCTGGAAATGCACAGTGTGTGTACTATCTGTCTCTGTCAAGTGCTCTGTAATGTTCTGTTTGGTAAATGGTAAAATCGGCTCAGATCAACATGAGGACTGTAAGGTATGTGGCAGATTGTGGGCCATGGGTCAGAATGCCCTCTCTTCCAGCTCAAAAGGCCCTGAAATCTCTCAGTGGAAACAGCAAAGTGGGATACAAGACAGCTAAAGAAATATATGGGGAGCAATATTGTTTTGATATTGTTTCTCCTAATCTTAACAAACAATTATTGCAGAATTCTGATTTCCTTTATTGATCAGTAATTGTGTGGATGAGGTGGATGCTTGTAGTATGTCGTTACATAAAGAAGATGACAGTAGAATAAACAGGAAAGTATTGGACAAAAAGGCTGTTACCTAGTAAGTAATGTGAATTTATTAAGCTTGGCAAGTTTTCAAATTATACCCACTTTGAATCCCTAGGAGTATATTTACATATACCAGCAACTAATATTGTTATTTAAGGTTAAAGAAATAATGTAGTATTTTAAGGTCATATTGAATTTACATTAAATTATTTTCCTGATCAGCCTAAAATTCAGACCCAGGCTATCATTTGAATCCATGTGGCATAGGTAGATGTGTGAAAAACTGCATGGGATTTGTATTTAGTAGTCAGAGGGAGAGGCTGTCTGTTAGATTTGTTCTGTTTTGTTTTGTTTTATTTTCAAATTAGGCTTAGGGAACAGCTGCAAGTCATATGGCTTCTTGTTTCTTGAGAACTTTCAGTTGTGCTTTTTTTTTTTTTTAATAAAGATTTGTCCATATGAGGAACAGCAAAGTCTGTTAACCTTTCTTGGAACATGCTATTTCTGAGCCAATTATGAAGATGTCTGAAGGCATCAAATGCTCTTTGGAACAGTAACTTGTGATTTGGGAGTATAATGGTCAACTGAAGAACTTTCTCTGTGGTTAGAATATTTGTTCTCACAATATATTAAAAACAAGGACAGCATTGATTTTTTGCACTAAAACACTTCTTGAAGGTTTTTCTTTTATTTACGATGATATATTAATAACCACAGTAGCAGCAAAAGTAGCAGTAGATTCTTAAGTGATTTGGATTTTGATAGTAAAACCTTGAAGGCTGTGTTAAGCTGTCAATCTAGTTTGTTATTGAGATTTTGTTGATGTTCAAGAAAAAAGGATGTCTTAATCAAAGAAGTATGTTCTTGCTGGTATGAGGCAGCTGACAACTCACTCCGAATGAAATCTTCAATATGTTTTGTTTGATTTCATACAGAATTGTGGCATAAATGTTCTGTGAAAGTGATTTGGGAACATAAATTTAATTGTCAAATTGTTGTGGGCTTTTAAAAATTAAATCTGAATGGATTGACCTGGTTAAGTAGCACTTGTGCTTCAAAAAAATCCTTGCAGTTGCAAAACTGTGCAGCAGCCATGCCACTGCAGCCATGGGACTGTTTTTAGACTGGCTTCATAGTATGAAGCACTCACAGAGGAAGGAGATTGGGGAGACAGTTCCCCCTTCTGATGGGGGGCAATCAGACACACAATGTTCACAGCTATGGCAGAAATGTAGAAAACAGGCAAGCAGGTGGGAATCTGTCTCTGTCACCAGGTTGCCAGAGCACTAACCTTGTGAAGAAGCACTTTTGTATTGTATGAAGTCTGGAAAAAGTCTGAGTTTTTAACTGTATTGCTGAAGTTACTAACAATACTTATCCACTACTTTATTGACATGAACAAAGTAAGTACCATGGAACCTGCACCCATCTTCTTTAAAGGTGATGGTCTATGTGTAGTATCCTAGTAAGTGCGTACCAAAACAAGAGATTTTTGACCTCTTTTGTTCAGTATAGAGTAAGAAAACAAAGACACTAATCTGAAGTATTTACATTCTGCCATATTTTATAAATGAACACAGCAGTCTTCTTTCTGTCTACCAAAGCTCCTTTGATATCATCCACAATGCCCAAAAACACTAAAATCATGGGATAAAAGCATATAGGCATGATGCAGAACAGTCCCTGTTGAAGAGACAAGTTAGATACTGCCAAGGAGAAGAAGAGAAAAGAAAGAAGATGCCTATAGGACCTATTAGATGCCTAATATGAACCTGCTCTTACTCCTCCAATTTCTCAAAATTCTCTCACTCAAGGAGAGTCACAGCAGACCTCCTCTGTAGTGAACTGCTAGTCTGTTTCTAGGGTGGATGGCACTGTAGTATCTGTGTGGAGCACAAGACCACATGTTCTTGTGTGGTTTAGAGTAGATTCAGTCTACCTCAAGCACAGGGCAATACCCCTGTGGCTATCTTGCCTGTATTTCCAGAGCCATCCCTGCACTAACTATGCACTGGTTGAGTACCCTGGAGCTGGTGGCCAGTAGTCACTCACAATATCTCTCACCAGTTTCTTCAAATGTAGGGTTTTGTTAGCTGTCTTAAGTGAAGAAAGTCTTTGAGATGAAATCTTAACCTGTAAGACTGTTCTTGCTAAAAGGCATGTTTACCTTATGCCTACCTTTTTCTTCCTCTCTTATCTTGTAGTGTCTCTTGTTCCTCTTTCTGCTTTTGACTCATTTTATCCTTGCCTTTCTTGACTTCACTTTGTTCCTTCACCTTATAAAAAAATCAAGGGTACAGATTTCAGCAAAACTACACTCTTGGTTAAGAAGGATTTCAATTTTTTATTATAAGGCTAAATTAAGAGCAACTTAATGCTCGTGGTTTAGTGTTTTAATAAAAAAAGGGAAACGAATAAGTTGACAGAGCAAGAGAGAAGTGCTTTTCAGCCATGTCTCTCACTTGAGGTCTTAAATGTTGCTTTGTTTGGACTATTTATTATTTTTCTGAAGACTTTATTATATAATGTATATATTTTTCATTACATTTTTCTTATCTCTGAAACTATTACTGGCATACAGCTATATGTTGTGTACACTTCTACCAGAACACTTTTTGACAGTCTGAGAGCACTGCTAAAGATGCAGCCCTGTATTAAAGCACGTAGAAATGAAAGCCCAATGCATTCTGAAAAAGAAAAAATATATATGTACATATATCATTATAAATATATATTATTATATATTAATATTATATATATATTTATAGTGATATATACATATATATATACTGATGCCATTACAGGCTAAATAACTGCTATCCTCTTTTTCTAGAATTAATAATTTCTATGCTTTTTGAGAGCACTTTGAAATATCTACCTACAAATATTATCTTCTATTCTCTCAGAGTTTGGGTTTGGGAATAAGCCTAAACCTTTGGAAGATACTAGTTCTAATTGGCCTTCCACTGTTTCTATTGAAAGCCTGATCTATCTGAGCTTTTATATTTTACACCTTTTATTACAAGGCATGCTATTGATCTTCACATTTATAAGTAAAAAAATGCAGAGAGGCAGAGTTTATCATAAAACATTGACTTCATGGTTTGTTTCATTAACTCAAGTGCTGTCTTGTACATTAAAATTAAGTTACCTTCCAATATTTTAGACAGATTGTCTTAGTTTACAGAGTACTGTTAATATTCCGTATATAGTGACATGGAATACTGGACCATTTTTTGGTGGCTGGATACACCTTACTCATAAGCCACAGAGGTCAACAATTAACTCTATCAAATAATATTTAAGGAAAATTAATGTCTTTGTGAGACTTTTTCTCACAAAGAATATAAATGTTACTGAGAGCCAGAATGACAGTTTTATGAATGAAGTAATCATTGACTTTCATGACCAGTTTGATCCATCTTTGCGATGACAAGACACATAGGATTTTTGAAAATTTTTATGTGGATAGAACATCCAAATTTTTCTGACAGCTCAAGGCTTTATATTTTTTATGATTTTTATCCAGTCTTATAGAACAGAAGAAAAAAATAAATATATATGTAAAACATGGAAGGAAAACAAACCTAAGTTCTTTACCTTATGAAATTTTGGATTGCCCATGAGGGCATAGTATTCTATTTCCTGGAAGGTAGCAAAAGTATGTAGCTAGTAAGATTCCCTTAGATGATAATGCTGGACAGAAAACAGTTTCCCCAATTTGAGGACATTTTTCCTATTTAAAAAGTAAGGTAATTTGGGGCTTAAATTAAAAAACACAAACAAACAAACAAATAAAAAAACTGCTGAAGCCTCAGTGACAGAAAGGGTCCTTTGCCTCTCCCAGGTCCTTTGCCGTTATCCTAAGAATTGCAGTGCTTTCTTGAAATGGGAGACTGTCAGCTTCAACACCCTGACTCAGCTTCTCCCTCTGTGCCTCTCTTTTACTTAAGCATAACTTGCCTTAATATTAAGTTAGTGTATTGGTGAAGGAGTTTTTGTTGTTGTTTTTTGGTGTTTTTTTTTTTTTTCTTACTTTCCTTTAATCTGTAATAGTGAATGTTTATTTATACTAAATAGAGCACCTGGACATCCTGAAACTGGTGGTTACAGTATAGGTCCATCTGAGAGACTTCTTCATTCTTTTCCTGCTGCCAGGATGAAAACTCCAGCAAGTAACATTGAAAACCATGACTAGAATTGCAAAGGTAAGACCACTTGTCTGAGATGTTGAAGATACAGTTCCAGCTTTTAGTGCAAATATGGTACACATAAACTGTGTCTCCTAAATCCCAGGTGATGAACATTGACTCATCGCAGATAGGTATCTGTAGGATAGTAAAGGGAAGCAAAATATGCTTTTGTAGACTGAAGTTCTGTCTGACAGCTAACAACTATTTTAAAATGAAAATTCCATTAAAAAAATGTTTTGTTTTATATAGTGTTTGGTTTTGGTGAATAATATAACTTAATCAAAGATAGTTAAAAATCCAAGTTAGCTCTGCATGGAAGCCATAATATTTATCCTGTAAGGGGAAAAGACAAAAGCAACAACTTGTAACAAAGTTTTTGACTGCAATGATCAGTGAGAAATCTTTAGTAACTGGTGAGGCCATTAGGATTTCTTCATTTAAGGTCAAATGAGTATGACATGGTACCTGCTTACAAAGTAGATTCCTGCATGTACTCACAAACTGTAAAGTTCTGCAATTACTGTACAGAAGGCCTCTGAAGATTTGAAAGTGAAAATTTGGTCTTTTGTGGGTGTTCTTATTTGTTTGTTTGTTTTTCTGCTGGATTTAAATATAGAATGTGAATTGTCTGTTTTAGAGAAAAATTATATAGAGAGACATCACTTTTGTACACACAGATTATGATTTTAATCAAAAAGAGAAAAAGAGTGAATTATCTAGCTTGTATATATTAACTATACACTCACTACATCAGAAACTACTGGAAATAAATGTTTAAATGTTTGCTAAATTCTAACTCATAGTAACAAAAATTAGAATATTTTTGTTTCTTACAGTTTTAGAAACAGTTGATATCCTCATTTGTACTTCATAATCCACCACAGTGAAGGCTTAATAGACCATTAAAGAAACGGTGGGAAGTTAATTTTAATATGTAATAGTGTGAGGGCTTTTATTTTTTCCTTAATACAATGAAGCTTCTAACAATTTTATTTTGCAAAGAAGATGATTATTTAATAAAGTGACAAACTGTCCCACTGATAGGATACATTAATTTTCTCCTAAAGCTGTTCCTTGTACTCCATAAGAAGGTGATAATTAGGTTTGCAGATTAGAATAACATAATCAGACCACTTGTGTGGATGCTTGTTAAAATATATTTTCCTCTTCATATAAGCCTCATAATAATTAAAAACTGTTTAAAAAGAAAACCATTCTTTTTCGGCATGAACTTTTAAAATGTATCCTAATAATATATCAAGTTATTCTTAAGCTAATTCAACTTTTTAAAAGGTTAATATTTGAGAAAGAATATGGGAAGTGATTAACTGATGAGTTTAAGTATTAGCATTAGGTTTTACAGGAACACCTACAGTATAAAACAGCGCTCATTCATATCCTGATTTAATTTCTTCCACTGTCACTCCTGATTGTTCCATTTAATCTTTCCTAAGTCACATAAAATTATCTTGTATGTGTAAATTAACAATCATTTTCTAATTCCACTGCAAACTTGAAGCACTGTCAGTAAAAAAAAAAAAAAAAAAAAATGAGTGAGAGAGAGGAGAGAGAGATTGACAGTGATTAATTCTGTATTTTAAACAAAACTAAATGCAGTTACCATTGAGATAGAGCACACACAGCCTGGAGTTTTTGGTGATTCAAAGAAAGCGAGTCAAAGAAAGGCAATAGAAAAATAACAATGAATTTGTAATGAGTAGTTCACATCTAAACAATCGGGTCTTGTGTATGTCACATTGGATCAGTGCAATATCCATTGACCTTAACTTTTGAAACACTGAAGCCAATTTCCTTTGCTTGGAATTTGTTCAGTATTAAATACTGGTTACAACTAACTTCCTGGCCTAAGCCTAAGGTAAGAAGTGTGTAGGCTAAGATCATTTAAAGTGCCGTAAAGTGTTACAATTCCATCAGTTTTAATAAGATTGAGGGGGGTTGTTTGTTTGTTAGCTTTTTGTACAGTAGAAGCACCTAGAATGAAGTCTTATTGACTTCATGAAGGAGAAAGAGGGTTGTTTGTTATTTTTCTGGTTTTGTTGTTGTTGTTGTTTGCTTTATTTTGTTTTAAAATGACATGAAATTAATCTTATTATGAAGAAAAACTGTTTTTACAAGTATATTTCTTGATATTCCACCCATTGTAAACTTTCAGGGTCTGAGATGTTTCTTTAGAGCATTTATGATCAGTATGTTGATAAAGGTGGCCTGACTTAATGACTGAAAGGACTCCATGTTCTGTCTAGAAATGATTTCAATTTCAAATAACTGAATGGATAAAAAAAAAAAAAAAAAGTGTTACAATAGCAAGGGTTCACTGAGTTATTAATACTGCAGTCATCTAATTTGTACATATGTTCGTATAAGCCCTACTTCATGTGCACAGTTCTGTATATGTATTTGATAAACCAGCTTAATCGAATTCAGCTTGCTGGGGGGACATTTTTTATGGACAAATAAAAAATAATCAGTTTATTTTTATTACCATTATGGAAGAAGTGGAGGAGTATTTTTTCTAGTGTGCTAAATATACATACCAAAAAGGACAAATGTTCAATCATTTACAAAGAGGTTGCAATACTACCACTTAACATCACTAGATTAATATTACGTAATCAGTTGTGAAGTGATTTATAAAGTATATTTTTAATATTGTTGTGGTTTTTGTTTGTTTTTGTTTTTTAACCTTGGATATATATAAAAAAAATCTTATCAGTTAAAGTCAATCTTATGATCTTAAGATTATCTTGTGCTCTTGCCCATTGATCAATAATGTCTCTATATAATGTCTCTATAAGCCTGAAGGTCAGTAATTTAAAAACAATTGACCACAGTTTCCCTTTCTAAATAGACCATTCACAATAATCATCATAGTAAATAACTACTTTGAATGCATTTTTGTGTAACATTTAGGCCTCGGTATTTTTGCTTGGACAAGGAGTGCTCATAAGGCAGAAAAAAAAAAGTCATTTTTTAAACCTCTGACCTACATAAGTGCTCAAGATAGCAGTCATTAGCTTAAAGTCCTTCTTTGCTTGTGTTGAAGGAAAAAGTAACATATATCCTACGGATATATGTTCTAGGGATGGGTATACATACAACTTTGGTCTCTAGAATCCAGAGCTTTACAAGGTGTAGACCATGCTTGCTTCTTATAACTTTTGACTTTTATAAGTATTCAAACAGCTTAATAACAGCAGGAGTATGTTCTGAAATGCTTTAATGAATTCTGAATACAATCCACTTGCAATTACTGTAATTGAAACATTATATGGAGAAGCATGATGGCCTCTTACGAACATGCCTTGTTGGCTGAAAGCATTTCTCCATACAGTGAGCTCTCCACACTGTAAAAGGACTTCTACATGCAAGTGAAGAAACCCTACCCCAGCTCTGTGTAGTATTGCTTTACCTATACTGGAAATACTGAAAAGCTGCAAGTAGATGGTTTAGAGAGATCCAGATTTAATTCCAAAGCATTTTTGAGAAGTAGAAAATTGAAAAAGAGAAAATATGTCTACTAATCCATTGTCTCCTGCTCCATCTCCAGTTTTAATGTTGCCTTCAGAGGCCAGGCTTTGCCTTTCAAAACATACTTTGTACTTAAACACCCTAGAAAACATTGAAAAATTACTAAGGAAGGTAATTTAAATTTCAATTGTATTTGCATTATTTGCCATATGTATATTAATAATTTGTCTTTTACAGTCCATGAATATGTAAGATGCAAGTGATTTTCCAGGGAGTTTAGGACTGAAATGATGTCCTCTGAAACTTATTCTAAGGCATGGCTATCAAGGGATATTTCATCCTTTTTATTTATGCTAGAAATGCATTCAGTAGTGAAAAATGTGATGTAAAGTGAGAGAAGAGTTGATGAAATAGAATATAAACTGAACAGTCTCTCTTGCCCACTTTTGCAACAAACTTTCTAATTATTGTAGTGTTTCCTCTGAATTACATTGCTATCCTGAATATTCATGTTGCCACGGAAGTTGCTTTCCTAAGTTGAAAAATACTAAGTATTAGAAAAACTATTGTAGAATTTTAAATGTTAAGATATATCTTAGAGAGTAATAAAGGTTAGTAATTTCATCAGGTCACCACATCTTTTTTTCTTATTACTCAGATTTTAAAGCATTCAAGTGTCAACCTTTTGAAAAGGTTTATAAAAAAAAAAAAAAAAAAAAAAAAAAAAAAGGCCAGATGATTAGGAGATACTTAATTATCTGCTTCTTTAAGAAAGATACAGTCAGGTCCAACCTCTTGTTCAACTGCCAACACTTGCATAAAGCTGCTGGAGTGATCTCTGAATACCCAATTGTATTGTCCTAATCGGAGATAAAATAATGCATCTAACTTTACTGTTATCTATAATTGATGGGCACTTATGAGTGTAATTCATTGAAATCTCACCTCTGGCACAACCTCTGCCACTCCAGGAAGCAAGATTCATAGCACTTTTTTTTTTTTTTTTTCTTTTTATTTAAATCATTGTGTAAGCTTGATGGGGGGTTCTGCAGTAAATTGTATACAATAAACATATAGAAGAAGCCTAGCATGAAGTAGAGCCTTGCAATAGCAGAGCTCACATTTGCTAGTTTTCTCTTTCTTTCTTTCAGGATATATAAATTGGAGATGAAAAAAATAAATAAATTAATAAACAGTGTGGTCCCCTGCTAAGACGTAGCTTTTCTTCGAATGTCATCCATTTTCTAGAACTGTAAAAAATTGAAGAGCTTTCCTCTTTTGACCTGCTAATACATCTCAGTCACAGTTCACTGAGAAGCTGTGACAACATACACACAGATAACAAGGCAGATTGTTACATCCCCATTTTTTTAATCTTGGCTATGTCAGCATTACTGTGACACATCTCAACAGGTTTGGAATAATGTAATTAATTTATATGTGATTCTTTTGTTCATTTAATTAAACTAGTTACTTGTGGATATATCCAAAAAGGAACTTTTTATGTTGCTGGGATCTTTTTATGTTGCTAATCTTAAGTTTTCATTCTGATTTTATCAACACAAATTATTTAGTCTCTGTCTTACTGGATGATTTCATACAGTATTATTTCTAGGTTATGTAAGCTATCCTCTTGTTTGTAGAAGTCAAAAAGTGGGATGATAAGTGATATACTAATATGATTTCCTGTTCCATGCTCTCCTTCTACTACAACTTTGTATAGACCCCAGGTCCAAAATCAGCATCAGTGCTTTGGTTCTCTTGCACAGTCATAGCTGTGAACAAGGCCCAGTAGGATATCACAGGTGTTATGTGATATTTGCTCTTTTCATAGGTACAGAGTTAAGGAGAACAAGCTTATGGGTAGTGGTTCAGCTGGTAGAAGTGACTAATCAAAACTCAAAGTTGTCAAGGTTCAAAAGCTGTTTGCATTTAACTGTTCATTGCATTTTATAAATGATATAATCCTTAAATGATATAGTCTAATGTATTACTTTACTGATTGAAAATTAGTTTACCTTGATGTAGCTTGTCCTAATTGAAAAAAAAAAGTCAGTTGTTTTAAGGAAGTTTCCAGTGACTCAAAAGAAACCCTTATTTACTGAGTTGTAAAATTAATTAATTAATAATAAATAAATAAACCTCTTAGACTGTAATAAAATACATACGTGCTTGTCCAGTGGTTTAGGTATGAAGCTGAAAAATCACCTGTTAGTAAAATCAAGGCAATAGCTGTGCAATATATTGTTAAACTTTGTATAGAACAGCACTGCTTGATCAGCTGATGACTAGCACAGTTGCTTTTTGTTCCCAGACTAGGGGGGGAGGGAAGGGACCTCTACCACATTCGCTTGGTTCGTCTTTTTTTTTTTGTGTGTGTGTGTACTAGGTTTAAAAGATTTGAGTTGTTGTTGTTGTTGTTTTTCTTTTCTTCTTTTCTAGTCAATGCTAAATATTGAAGATAATTATTACATCTCTGTGTTTGAATTTCTTTTGATTCAGCAGGAATAACCCTGTTAAAATGCTCATTTTTGCAAAGATGCCCTTTCAAGATGCAAATTAACACAATTACCTTAGTTGAAAACATATTTTGGAGGTATGCAATCAAAATAATAAACTAGTTAAGTAAAGCTTGCATGTGCAATCACGTTTGGTAAATAAAAATATTTTCTAATGAGAAACTTGATAGGATTCGCTGAGTGCAGGTTTTAAATCAGATTTTACAGTTCCAGTGTTGCGCTATTGTAAAAGTAGGTGTTTCTCTCATTTGTTTAACAAAGCAAGAGATAAAAAGCAGGAACTGCAGAAATGTCTCAGGCAACATCTCTGAAGAAAAAAAAAATATATATATCCAGGTCTTCCTCTTCACCCACACTCCACAAAATAATTATTTGGGAATACAGGACAGCAGGATGGATTAAGACAGCACTCAGCAAACAGCAGATGCACAGGCTAAACTTAGTTCTTCGCAATTCCCAGTCTGAGATGCAGAGCAAATAATGCTTCTTAGAGAGGGAAAAAGAATGTAATTATTGTGATTAGCACCACAGCAGTTCATCTTCACATGAAGCTAAAGCAGGCATAGAATCTTCACAGTGGATCCCAGACAGCCAGGGGAAGAGGAATTAATTCCTTCAGATGCACACGCTGTACAGAAGTGATGCCATCACTCTGTTTTCTATATGGACACTAATCTGAATTTAGGCCTTCTCAGTAATCATCAAGCCATTTGGAAATAAAATGTATAAATAGCATTTGTCATGAATTTCTTATCAAAAAATGTAAGATTAATCAGAAAGCTATTTAGAAAAGCTATATAATGAGTTTTGTTTTGTTGTTGTTGTTGTTGTTTGTTTTTTTTTTTTTTTTTTTTTGCTACTCTGTGACTTGATTTTAAAGTGACTTAAAAAAGTACTGTTACTGCCCATCTCATCCCATTTAAAAATCAATTTAGAATATATGCTGTTTTGGTGTCATAAGCAGATCTTAAATCAGTGTTGCCCTACTTTCCTAATAATATCACCAGCAAAGTGTATTACTGATTTGGTTACAGAAAGCTAATTCCTAATAAACACAGAGTAGGATTCCTAACGAAGCTCCTGAAGCTGCAGAGGAGGCTTTGATATTGAAAGTGGGGGAGAGAGAACTGATCATATTGAGTGAGAAAGAATGTACCTCTTGTAATAACTGATAGAGAATGTGAGTTGACTAGATTATAGGATAACAAAAACTTTCTTTTTGTTTTTATGGAAATTGTGTCTGAGTAAGAAATGTAGGATTTCCTGTCTCACAAACCTATGCTAGTTAGAGGTTCTGCTTTTTTTGATTATCTCAGATATCTATATTCTCATTAAGTAACTATCCAGAGGTTTACTGTGGATAGAAGAATCAAATCTATTAGTTTTCAATTTCTTTTTACTATAGTAACAGAAAACAAATTTTTAATAAAATAGGCAGAGAGAATAACCTGAGGGAGTAGTTCAAACCCTCCTGACTTAGAATTGGCAATCCCATTTGAAATGGATGAAAGATGGAGATCAGGAGCTATTAAACATTATAGTCTATTTACAACTTCCAGTACAGAAAGTGTCAGAACTACTGATGGTAAGGAACTAAAGGTAATTATCTATAAGGGAAGCATTTCACTGTGTTTTTCTTATTTATGAAGATAGGAGCTGAAGGAAACATCTGGGACATCAACATCAATCCATTTCTGTCACAGATAAGAGTGCAATAAAATTAGTAATGTCCACAGTTCATCAGATCCACAGTAGCGTTACATACTTCTCTACCAGTTGTGAGACATTTAAGACAAATGATGAGAGACCCAAAGTCATATTTTTTGCAATGGAAAGAACACAGACGTGATCTCAGGTGCCAGCAGGCCTACATCCCTGCAATATGAGGACTTTTATTTTTATTATTTCCTTTCAAATTAATAAGACAGGAAAAAGTCCTGCCCCATGAACCTAGAAAGCAGACCCTGGTGCGTGTTGCTAAAAGAGCAATAAAATCCCGGTGGTCCTCTGTCCTGGGGTAAAAAATCCCAGATTAACAGTTGATTTAGTGATTGATTTTGTGAACAGAAATGTTGCTACAGGTAACTCAGTGACATCTGGAGTCCTGGCAAATATCTGAGCTAAATCTTTATTTATCTGTGGCCAATCTATAAACAGAAAAAGGAAGGAGCAACTCACCATCTGAGAAGGGTTATATATGTTATGTAGCAAGAAGAAAAATGTTCTTCAGAGAAAACCTAGGCGTTTGTTAGAAGCATACGCTAATCATACAGTGCATATATCACATATTTCTTCATTGTAAATTAATTGTGAAGTTAAAAAAAAAAAAAAAAAGCTGAAGTCCCATCTATCCTACTACTTCAATCTAATGTGTATGTTTCATTAGAAACAGGGTAGAAGAAGAAGGTCGAGATTGTATAAAGGAATTGAAATTAAAAGGAATCTTTTATTGAAGAGTTTTATTTTATGAAATGGTGACACACTAAAAACTGAAGGCAATGGCCAACCTGTCATTTTAATAAGACAAGAGAATGACAGCATGCACCTATTTAATGCTGTTAAACAAAACTATTACAGAATTCTATTCCATTTTATCATTTCTTAAAACATTTTGTTATCTTCAGGCTATAAGAATCCAAACTAGCCTATTGCTAGAGCAAATACACTGTCTGTGGTTTCTGAATTTTTAGAAATCAGCTTTAACTGACACTGACATATATTTGATGTCATATTACAAACTTCCCCCAAACAGATGGCTTTTCACAGCTGATCACATACTCATAAACTCAGCTGACAGTCATTATCAGCTTCTTTCATGCTCTTCAAATATTTGTATAGCCTTTCCAATAGGCTGGTGCTTCTTATAACACCTGTCTACCTATATAAAACACATTTACAATTGAAAAACTAAATCTTCTTATTTTGGCCCATATTTTGACTTCTATTTGAATTAATTCCCTCTTAGACATAGGTTAATTAAATGCCAGATTTGCCCATGGGAGAGATACAGAACTCTTAGTGAAGTGATTGTCTTAGTGAAGGGTTATTATAAAAATAAATAAATAAATAAAAAGAATGTTATTTTCCTTCAAGATATTACAAAGAAATTTGGATGTGTGTTTCTGACACTTCTGCTGTTGCAGTCAATCTACTTTATTGATTTTGATGGAGTAGTGCTCACTTACAGCAAGTGAAGATCTTATTTTCCAATAATAAAATTGAAACTATTTTGGCCATCAGCTGGAACATAGCCTCTCTCAAGTTACCTTTTCTTTTTACACTATTACAGAAATAAATGTGTTTATTGTCCACAGAGATTTAACAGACAAAGCCTTTGCAAACAGGCAAATGTCAAGATGCTGAAAAATGTAACATTTGTAAATAATACATTTGAGGTGCATTTCTAGTGACTCCTTCATTCCTTAGGCAGACTACATATTTATTTATATTCAGTTTCTGAAAAAATAACTTATAACTCCATTGTATTAGTGATTGAACATCCATAGGTGAACAAAATACTAACAAAAACTATTCCATGAGCAGCCAAACTAATGAAGACTGATTTCCTACAGATGTATGTCCTGTGACCCTTAGTGTCATTGCTATGATGATCCCAGTTTCACATATGGACTAGTTCCGCATGCTGATCTGTGCTGTGTGTTTCTGATTAACCAATCAGTATTTGCTGATTTCTTGGCTTTGTTACAACTGGAAAAAAATTCCAGACACTTTCTTTAAACTGCAATTAACTTGTTTATGTACAGGCCATGTATCAATGAAAGAAGTAGTTAATTCTTTAAGGGCACATCAACCATTTGGTGTTTTTTAATTTTGACTCTTCTTCATCCTCCCCACTCCCCAGTATAAATCATTTGCAGTCAGATTCAGATAAATTTGATTGATCCACAGTATTGCATCCAATTTAGACATATTGTATGTGATAAAACTGTAAGGCCTTAGAGTAATTGACTCTTAAACATAATGGGTTATAATGCTGTCATTAAAGGATTGATTGGTTGTTCTATGCTATTGCAAAGAAATCCCATGGAAAAGAACGTCTGGAACATGCAGATGTTCATCCATCACAACTGGGGGTAGATTTGTTTCTTTTGATGTGTAATTGCAACTGATAATTGTATAGGAAAAAAAGAAAATGTTAACATTTCAGATCTCTTTCTTTCAACATGCACATTGCACATGACATCTCTGTCCTAATACTGTGTCATCTCTGACTCCTAACACTATCTCACTAAGCTACCTTGCCCACACAGAGGTGACCATTTTCAGTATGTCATAATTGTATTGTCCGTGCTACCTCTAAAGCCACCCACTAAAGTTGTGTTGCCTGTCTTTTCCCCTCTGCCCAGCCCAGGCTTCAGCAGGTATCTTATTGCTCATGTTCCTTCCAGGAGACTGACTGACATGTAAAATTGCCCTCAGAATAACCTTAGGATGGAGAAGTAACAACACAGGTTACTTCCCAGGCCCCTTCAGAAAATTATTGGTGTTACGCTTCTGAAGTCCATTTGAGGAATCAGAATAATTTTCCTAGTTGTTTAACGAATCATATGAAGGAATACACTTCCTCAGTGAATCATTCACTTGAAGTTGGTCATAACTGTTTAATAGTAAATTGTACAAGCAACATCTACTTCTTAAAATTTCGTTGCTGGTCTATTTAAGTCCATGTTTATGACTCTAGACCTACACATCTATATCAGTGTACATCTGTGCGTGGTCTGTGTGTACCTTGTAATGCTTCCTTGTAACAAATGTACCTATGGTACCTCTCATGTTAAAATTTTAGAACATCTCTATAGCATGCATTTGAAGTATTTTTCTGAACACAGTGGCTCTTATATTTAAAAATAACTAAATAAATTAATTAATCAGTAGATTCATGGGTACATTAAAGGGGAAAAAATAATTTTAACATCTTATGATATAAAATAGAATTTCGGTCAATTTGATTGTTTTCAGTCCTAACTCCATTTACTAACTGTTTTATAAGACACTGTGTTATGTCATGCCTGTTTTCCTCCTGGATATATTTAATGTCCTAACTGAAAGAGCTCATTGATTTCCTAAGTTATTTTTTGTTTCCTGTGATATCTATCATTGTAAATAATTTGGAGCCTTTTACCCTGAGATCAAAAGAGAATGCCCTGGATTTCAGCTGGCCAAAGAGTAGTTATAAAATAAATATTAATTATAATAATAATAAAAAAAGCATTTTTATATAAGGTAATTTGTAATCTTCTTATGACACTAGGGAAGTATAAACTGCTTTAAGTTTGCTTAAGTTATGGACTTAAGATCACTTCTGCTCTAATTGCTAAGTCCTTATAATGTCGCCATTGCAGCTCATTTCTCTATCACTATGTCTACAAAAATATTCTGTAACAGTTTTATTGGTTCTGATATTATCATTTATCTTTTAGATGCATAGTCCGTACTTTTGTTGTTGTTGTTTTCTGGTTTCTGTCTGTCCATATTCATTTGTGATCTCTTCTTTAGGCAGAAATAGTCTATGTTAGTACAGAATCTAGCACAAAGACACTAAATTAATGATAAGAAGTACTTGATAATAAGGTGTGAACTAGTACCATGGGTCATATGAAACAAGCTGTCATAAATCAGTTTTAATAGGTCTTCATAAGGACTGAAATAGTCTCCCACATTCTTCCTGATCAGATTCAACAACTACTGTTAGTATGTTCCTGTGAAGGAACAGATGTATATTACCAGTTACCAGACAACAATAAGTAGTTGAACACTTGTTTGGCATTCTATGGGCAACTGTCTGAGTATACAATACCATCTTTCTCTTTGATTGGACCTGTTCTTGTGGAGTTACCAGCTCATCATCAACTAGTTTCATAAAACCTTGCTAAATAAATTGTGCATCTGACCACATAAATTGTCTATCAGCGCTTATTTGTCTACCAATCTATGTTACTTATTTATCAAAATATGCGGACATACGTATAAATTCTATATATGTATATGACTACAAGTGCTTGCACACTTATGATGTAATGAGGCAACTTAAAAAATTATTCAATTAGATGTTTTAAATATTCATTGCACTAAGGGAAATTCTGTTGACAAGATAACCACTATCAAAATGTTTTGTTTTAATTATATTTAATGTAATTTAATTTGTAATTTTTCATTTTCCTTATTATTGTATGTTTCTTATTGTATATACATGCTTCATTATATAACATTTTATTTTAGAACAATGTAGTAGCTGGTTGTGGATAGCATTTGTTTATTAAAATGAAAATTCTTCATAGTTTCTGTAATATCCTTCATTCTTCCTTCATGCAACAGAGTATAATTTGAATCACCTTTCTACTTTTCAAGAGAGTATCACCAAGATGGGGTAAATTCCATTCTGTGAAAGCTTATACAAGGGAACCCAAACTCTGAATAATACTAATTTAACTGGAATAGATCACATCAGATATGGAGGGTTGTACAATAGTTAAACTATGATTATTTTCGATGTGAAGTTTCATAATTGTGATTAGACCTAATCATTCTGTTTTGAGCAGCCATAATAATTTCAGATTCTTGTTATGGAGCCATTTTATAGTGTTTCCAAAAAAAAACTATAGAAAAAGGATTTTGCAAAATTGTAAGAAGCTTTTGCATTTGTAGAGAATGAATTAGGCCCATTTTCTTTGCTGTTGACAAAGTACATTCCTTTTAATCTAGTCATTATAGGGAAAGTCAGCAAAAGCAGGGGAGGAAATACAGAGAGATTATAGGAAATGACTGTTTAAAATACATCTGCAAATGAGTAATGCTGGGCTTGTGTTGCAATACCCCATCAATTTTCCTAGAACTGTATGCTACAGATATGCTACACTGTGCATTTGTGTCTCATCTTTTTTCAGTCTTAAGGTGTTCCTCTATTACGAGACATCACTGCATCATATAATCAGAATTCAAGACGTATTATTTGAATTTGATTTAATAGGATAGCACTAATTTCATACTGCCATATATATTATTTAATATATAATTGCTTAAAGCCCAAGTTCATTGTTTATTTTGAGGAAAATATGTCTTGGAAACTCCTAGAAATTCAACATATTAATGATTTATTAATATTAATGATTAATTGAATTAATAATGTAATATCTAGAAAGAGTTGGTTAGTTTTTGATAGGCTGTAAGGAATAGTGAATACACTTTTCCAGAATAAGATTGTTTTCTTTTTTTTTTTCAAAATAACAAATCAATTATTACCAGTTACAAATTATTTGCCTCCAAAACCCATTTAAAAATCAATCTTCTAAGCTTTAAGTCATTCATTCCTTCATTTTATTGAAGAAGACTCAAAATAGACACATATTTTTCATTATTAAGTTTTGTAAGCAAATTCATCCCTAACATGACTTTAAGTGGCAAGTTTAAATGTAGAACATATTTTTAAGAACTAAAAATAAGAATTTATTGATAAGGAAAAGGGAGACATTCTTTCACTGTAGTGTATGTGGACAAATAGTACTGTTGTAAGAGTAATGGATTTAGCTGAAGAAACTGTAGGAAACAGAATAAAGAGTTCTAGGACAATGCCAAATACCTGTGAAGACTATTTTTAAATAAAAGCAGTGTTCACTCTGGAGTCAAAAGCTCCCTCTTTTAAAGCTAGAAATAAACATCTGTTAGTTTTTCCATTGTAAACCTTCATTTTTATGGGTTTATAATGGGGTCATAAAAAGTTATTCTTTGCTGAAACTTGACATCATAAAAGCTAGGAAAGTCCTTTGGGTAAGTAATAAATAGATTAAAGGATGATGGAAAGGTATGCTTGCAGAACAAGCACACTGAAACACACACAAAATCTCACCCCCTTGTCCATATGACTTGTACCCTTTAATCATAGTTCAAAGCTAAGAAGAATTTCTTCTTTGAAAGGTGTACTTATGGATGCAGGAGATACTTTTCCAATTCCATCCCAAAGTAAAGGGAGAAAACTAAGGGGGAGTGAACTTCTATGATGACCTGGCTTCATCAGCAGGGTATGCTTGGAGATCATCAGACCTGTCCCAGAATTCCCATCAATTCTGTAGTGGTACAATGTATCTTCAAACCTTCAATTACATTTTTTGGGGCTTCCTTCCAAGTTCTAGCATATTGAAAACTGTAGTCACGTGAATTTCATGAAACTGTAAAATATTAGTATTGCGTTACTAATAAAACAGCCTTGCAAAAGTACACAAAGCAAAAAAGCACATTTACAACATAAAAGTTTTGTGATCCAAAAGAGGAAAATTTATAATGGTAAGTTTTGTTACATACAAAATAACAGCATAGGTGATGCTCCCTAGAATATCAATATATATATCAAAAAAAAAAAAAAAAAAAAAAAGTCCTTATTTATTTATTGTGGTTCTGGATGTAAAAGAGAAAAAAAAATCCATGCATTTTGCAAGCATTTGTGAACTCTTCAAAGAAATGTCTGTCTGTTCCTACATGAACTGTTACGCTTGGGTGTGATCTCACATTCACTGAAAATAAGTGGAAAAGAAATATAAAAGCACATCATCTGTGCTGTGTTTAACTCTTCAGACATATTCCTAGCAAGCAGCTACCAATAATTTGATTAGGTTCAGCCATAAATACATAAGCAAGCTGTGACAAAAGTCCTTGAGGCAATGTTCTCAAATCATTTTATAGTTTCAATTACAAAACTACTTAGATCATAAATGCAGATAAATCACTTTTAGAGCTAAATAATGACAAAGTTGAATTTGAAGCATCACTAATGTGAACAAAACAAAATACATGCAATAAGCTTATGTAAGGCAAGTTATTTGGCTTGTACTTTGTATGTGGTTGATGGTTGACCTGTACTTTTAGTTTCAGAAACATGCATATGGAGAAGGCAGGTGATCCTATTATAAATTCAGCTTCATTGGATGTCACTCTTATTTTTCTGCAATGTCATTTCTCCTTATCTTCATTCATTATTTTTTTTTTTAACATTATTACTCCGAGTCTGTATATACTGTATATATTTATTACTTATTGTTCTTAGCAACCTCCATTTATGTTGCTAATGGTCCATGATTGGTTAAACAATGTTATATGACCAAGGAGTATTAAAATTGGTTGCAGGAAACAGACTAATCTCTTATAATTTCATACTTTTTATGATAATTTTGTTCCTGATAGCTGATCTACTTGTGAATTACTACATGGTAAGGAGTGTTCTGATAGTCAGAGTATATTTGCAAAAAATGAGGCATCTGCAATACCTAATGTACTAATTTGCTCTGATGGTGAATCATGATACATAAGTAAGGTAGGTACAAAGGAAACTCCTGTTTGGTGCAAAGGGCATTATTGTTTAATCTCTGATGGTACTTTCTCACGCAGTTCCACTAGGGATAGACTTGTTAGTGATGATAAGCAACTCTATCAGCTAAATCTTCAGATACTAGATTGGAATGATGCACATTTGAAATACTAGTCCAAGAGATTTGAAATGAAATCCATGTTTGGATGAGTGATAACACGCGATGATTTAAAATTCATAGTGTAGCACTGTTAAGATGAATTTCATACCAGAATCAGAATGTGGCTTTGCCTTTCTATAACAACATCTCTGATTATAAATCTAGCAGGAGACAGACAGCACAAATGAGAAATATATATATATATATATATATTTCTTATATATATATATATATATATATATAATATATATATATAT
This sequence comes from Heteronetta atricapilla, assembly GCA_011075105.1. Classification (NCBI taxonomy): domain Eukaryota; kingdom Metazoa; phylum Chordata; class Aves; order Anseriformes; family Anatidae; genus Heteronetta; species Heteronetta atricapilla. The sequence goes on along the minus strand of CM021732.1, from coordinate 30,213,633 downwards.
CCCCATAATAATGCCAGTTCCCAGTTCAGCATAACATAATGAAACTATTTAATAACAAAGAAAATTAAAATGGCCAGAGGAAAAACTGTAAGATAAATGCAAAAGATACTAAAAAGATAGTATAGAAATTACCCAGTAGTTAGCACAATACAATGTACTGAAGCAACATTCATTTAACAACATTATTATTCACAATCTCAAATACTAATTGAATTAATTTTTACTTAGGTATCAACTTCTCTACTTCCAAAAAATTGAAGAAAAAGAAAGAGGAAAAAAAAAAGTGTTTTTTTTGTTGTTTGTTTGTTTGTTTTGTTTTGTTTTAAGACCTTATTTTGTGCCTGCCCCAGAGAAGTGAAGCTAAAGACAGATGTCAGAGTCAAGCTATTTGTTCTAACGCAGGTGTCTCAGTGCTTAAGAGGTATATTATGCACAGTAATTCAGGGAAGGTAGTCTGAATCCTTCTAAACTTACTAAACTATGTCTGAGATCTGCTTATATAGATAGTAGGTGAATGTAGGAGATGTCAGTCATATCCATGGCACTTACCAAAATATCTAGCAAAACCAAAAGATTCTCCCCCTGTATTCATTTGTCTTTGGACCACTTACCTTACTAGGACAAACTTCAATTTGGAAGGGCCATCCTTGTTAGTATTGCCAATTAAGGAAGGAAACTATGAAGAAGCTCTAAAATATTTTCATTAGCAAAGCCCTAGTCTAGAATGAATGCATAAGGATTCAGTAACACAACTGTGAGTAAATGTTATTTATGAAGCATAATTAAACATTTGTTGTTTCCTTCCTAGTGCTAGCCTTTCTGGGGAATTTCCTTTTAGTTAGACAATAGCAGTACATTTTATTTCTTTCATGGAAGAATCAGAAATAAAACATTTATTAAGAAAGCTTCAACATGTCCATTTGATGTTTTATTATTATAGCATGAATTTCTTCAGAAGAGATACAGATTAGCTCATCCCCACTAAAAGAAGAAACTGGTTAATGCAATGGCAGATCAAGGTTATTATATCAGTTATGTGAATCTTACAAAAAGCCAAAGGCTTAGTATTTGGATTTAATGAAACTGATTTTTGTAATGTAGCTAACTAAGGGAAAGAAAGATCTTATGCCAATAAAAATCTCATCAGGTGATGGCCTTGACAGAGCATCTCAGTATCCTTGTCACCTAGAGCTGCCGTAAACAAACTACTGATGAGACAATAATAATAATTAACATGGTGTTAATGGGACATAGGCACTCACAGCTATTTTTCAGCTACAGTGAGTTGAATGAATGCCAGGCAGTGCATGTGGCATAACATCGTGACATGCTTCTTTTTTTATTTGCTGGATCTTTTCTTATTCTCAGCCACAGACTCTTGCAGTAATCTGATAATATTCATTTTTGTCCTCAAAGAAACCATACATCAAATCATAATACTTAAAATATTCAGTGGATCAAAATATTGTACTCTCAAAAGCTGTCTGTTTTTTGAAGCTGGTTTGCTGAGTCAAAATTTTCTGCTTTATTCTATATCTATTATATTAGATATGATATAATAATAATAGATCATTGTTACTTAAAGATTAGTCCTATCTACAAAATAATCTTTGTACTGATAAAACAGGCATTGTAAATAAATGAATACATAAACATTGAGGCATTATATATAGCAAAAGGCCTCAGAAGGTTTCCTTTCTTCCTTCCTTCCATGGCTTGGATGAGTGGATCTTCAAACATGGTTGTTAGTAGCCATAGATCATTTTTGGTTAAAATGATGGCATGTTTGGCTGATAGCCTGAGCCTGTTTCCCCTCTGGGACTTTTGGCATCAACGTTAAAGAACTGCAGCTTGTTTTTCATGGGTGACTTAGGCAAATAATGAAACACATTCTGCTGAGTGTTCTTAGGGAATAGGTACAGAAAACTAATATTGGCTTTTGTCTTGACTTGGTATGTCACCACCTAATCTCTGACAGTAAAAAGACAAACCACCTCTTTTCCTTTTCTTTGTCAAGGTATTACCTGACTTGAATTTTCTCCTTGCAAATGTGGTTTAAATCTGTCCAGATGCCACATCTTTACTTGTTTTCTAATCCCCCATGCCTCCTTCACCTTGACTTACTAAACCTCTTTTCTAAACAACATGTTCAGTCAGACATGCAGACTCCAACCACTTGAAAATAAACCGAGGAATAAATTTGAAATATATATAAGTTGGATGAGAGTCTTACCTTCTCCGGTAACCATGAGATGTATTCTCCAGAATACTGTTCTCATCTTTAGTCCTTAGTGTTCTTAGTGTCCTTTTTTGTATGAAAACATGTATTTTGTATGTCCTTTTTTGGCCTGCTCCTTGCAAAAGCTCCCTATGAAAATAGGAGTACACTGACATTGAGTTATAGGTAATTCGTGGAACACTTTTTTGTTGTTGTTTTTAATTGGCAACTATCCTTAATATTTTAATCAAAAATGTTGATGTGCTTGAATATTTCTCAAGTCTCAATTCTAAATTCCTGTCATTACTGGAAAAGCTTGCTTTCAGTAGCAAATATGTTTATTTCTCTTCATTGTTCTAGAAAAATTGTTAAGGTATAATTTGAACACAGGCAAAATATCAAGGACAAATATAAAGTACCACCTCTCTCCCCAAATTATACATACATATGTATATATATGTATATATGTAAATATATATGTTCACAAATGACATGCTTTTTGAGGTGTGACACATGATATTTTAATATTAAAATTGGCAATGCCACTGTTCTAAATTGGAAAACACCATTATATAAGAAATAATAACATTGGCATTCTCTCAGAATTCCTTCCAGAGAATAGAAGTCTCTCATCTGATCAATAATGTGGGAAAAAAAAAAAAAAAAAAAAATCCATTAAATGTAAGGGTTTTCTGATTCATAGACTTTGTGTTTTGTTTTTTTTTCTGACACAGTTATGTCCTGTTCCTTGACAGAGGTTTCTCATTGCTGTAGGAATAAGAAGAATGACAACAAAAATGTTCCTATAAAAATAGATTTATTTATTTATTTATTTATTGTTATCATGACCATCTGATAATGACTTGCATCTAGATTTTGGAAAATAGCTTCTTAAAACTATGCTCATAAATACCTTTAAGCAATCCCATTTGAAGGCTTAAAGTACCTGAAGTACCTGGTAAGTCAGCTTTCTTTAAAGTCAGAGTGGTTTTTTTTGGAAGATGTAGTTAGGATAATGTTTCCAGTGTAGGGGATGGAGAGAACAGTTGAGCAAGGCTCCGTTCTAAAAAGGTTCTTCAAAATTCTAGTATAGTTTCAGGACATAACAATAGACATGCATCAGACAACGTTACTGTGTGCACAGCTTCTCCATAAGGAACTAATGTGCACTAACTAATGTGCACTAAGTGACATCTTATTACTATATAATACATGTTCTACTTTGTAGAGCACAGATACTGACATGGGCTAGATTATACAGTTTCCTGCACACCTGCTACAGCTGCTCTACACTCCTGTAAGTTGTCTGGGTGTGGTGTTACCAAATATCAAACCTTCTGAGAAGATATCTAAGTTGAACACAAGTCCTCTGAGGAGCATCTGAGGGAACTGGGGTTGTTTAGTCTGGAGAAGAGGAGGCTCAGGGGAGACCTTATTGCTCTCTACAACTAACTGAAAGGAAGGTGTGGGGAGCTGGGGGTCAGCCTCTTCTCACAGATAACTAGTGATAGGACTAGAGGGAATGGCCTCAAGTTGAGCCAGGGGAGGTTTAGTTTGGAAATTAGGAGACATTTCTTCTCAGAAAGAGCAGTCAGGCAATGGAACAGGTTGCCCAGGGAAGTGGTGGAGTCACCATCCCTAGGGGTATTTAAGGAAAGGTCGGATGTGATGCTTTGGGACATAGTTTAGTGGGTGACATTGGTGGTAGGGTGATGGTTGGACCAGGTGATCTTGGAGGTCTTTGCCAACCTTAATGATTCAAAGTGATTCATCTGTGAGTCCAGCAACATGAAGCAGCCACAGCTTTGCCTTAAGGTCTCCCACAGAGGTACTGCAGTTTGGAAGCAAGGCAGGTCTGGGCTTGGGCTCATATGCAAGAGATGACATTGATGTAACCACAGGCTAATGTGCAGTTAGAAGTTACTTAGATCTTCTAAACATATGGCACTTTGATTGATGTAAGTTACATTAATTCATTGTAAACATGATATCTTCTGTAATTTTATATAATTAATTTAAACTGATTATTTTGCACTTAAAGTAGAAGACATCACAGAATGATACGTAACACCAGGGCTCTTGTTCACAATATTTAAATTGATTTGTTATATAATTTTTCTGGGTTTAGGTTAGATCACAATATCATCTGTGAAGAGTTTTAGCAACATAAAGAATGATGTATGAATTTCAATTTAACACTGTTTCTAGTAGAAAGCCAAAAGAAGTTCCATATTTGTTAAATGTTTTTTATTTGTTTGTTTGGTTTTGATTGTTGGTTGTTTTTTGTTTGTTGTTGTTTTTTTTAAAAAAAAATATTTAGATAAATTTGAAATCATTATATACTTCTAGGTTTCCTGCTAATAACAATGTTATTTTCAGAGGTTTCCTTGGTACCACTTCTATGCAGGCTATTGCAAGGGATTTTTTCATCTCTTTTTCTTATAATTTCCCTAAGAAAATACTTTATTTTGGGGTTACAAGTTTATGAAGTTGAAAACAACCTACAGTTGTGTTTTGGGGAAATTCTCAAAAATAATCTGATACTATTGTAATTTTGTAATTACTCAAGTGAAAAAAAAAATGAATCTATGGAAAAATATAACTTTCCATTAGACTTAAAAATGAGAGTTGATGCATTGTACAAGTCATCTGCCAGCTCTCTTATCAACTCTCATTGCTTGGACTTGACAATATTTTACCCCAGCTAGCCACTGTTTTTGCACAGGTGCAAATAGTTACTTCAGGAGAGCAGGCTGGTGGAGGATAAACCATGCAACTCCTTGCTACCTTGAAAGATTAAGTCCTTTATAGATTACTCTCACTGTCACTCCAACACTATCAGTTTGCATTTTGCAAACAAAGATATCAGAAGTATACGAATGCACAAGCAAGCATTAGTGCTGATAGAAACCACCAGATCCATATCTCTCTTTGCTGACGTGTGAGCTCGAAACAATGACATTGTCTTTCCTCAGACTGAACAGATCACTGGGTTTGACAAGGACTCTAACAGAAGATGAGCGGTTCTGCATCATAAGGCTTTTGATGGAAAATATAAAAGTACGGCTCTGTCTGACCATTCTCTAAACATGCTAGAAAAAATGACAGCTTGTCAAAATTAAGTGCCATGCTGTTCACATGAAAACAAAGCAAACATGGTGAAAGTTTTTAGTAATAGGCTAAATATAGACTTTTGCCAGCACCTTGCAACTATACATTAATGATACTTTATTCAACCAATTGCTTTTGCAGAAGAGGAGTTAGGTAGGCTGAAATTCAATCAATTCTTTTAAAAATGGCTTTTCTTCTCTCAAAACCATACAGCATAGATAACTATCTGTGTTAAAGAGATCGCTGTAAAATCCAGACTGAATTAAGACACATACACCAAAAGCCCAAGCTGTGGGTGTTGGCTTCTGGAGCTCTTTGATTACATCAGTGACAGAAACATTCTTTAAATCTTGTGGTTATAAAAAAAAAAGTTGGAAAATGTGACCTGGCGTAACCAATACATATCTCTGTCTTTGTCTAATGACAGCTTAAAACAATTATTCTAAGAGGTGTGAATTATCCCATTTTCACTTTATAAACTAAAAAAAAAAAAAAAAAAAAAAAGTTCATATATTGCAATAGATGCATTTTATTTTCCAATTTCTTAATTTTTCTACTCTTTAATCTATTTTTTTTTCCTGTAAACTATTTTTGCCTTCCTATACTTCATTCTAGGCTGATCTTCTATAGTTTTATGTCTGTTTTATGAGGTATTTACTTTATGTTCAACATTTTAAATTCAAATGTTTTTACTAATCTTTAACTTATGGATTTAATAGCATTCCTTTCAAAAAAAAAGGGGGGGGGGGCGGGGGGTGGGAAATAGGCCTTTGAATATGTTTAAGTCCCACAAGACATTTTTAGTAAAATCCAAGGCTTCCCTTAGTTATGAGAGAAGCTGACATATTTTATTGACATACTAATAATCCTGAATGGGAAGATTTGTAATGAGTACATCCTTCTAGATGAATGTTGTGTGCCCTTGAGATATCTGGTTACGTAACTTAAACATTCAAGGACTACAGTATAGAAGGAAACAGCAGCAGTAAGACAGAAATCTGGCTCTGATATTAAAAAATGAAAGTTTTGTTTGCTCTGCAATGAAAAAGAAACAATGGGCGACATTATTCTCCTTTTTGTGTACTGTTCTTAATCCATATGTTTACCTTTGCTGCTCTAAAGGTTGTTTGTTTCCTAATGCTCCTTGTGTTGATGCTTGATTATATCTTACCTGCATCTTTTATTCCAGTTAACAAAAGTTAGTTATATTGATAACTGCAAATATTTTATCATAATAATCATCATAAATCACAGGCTTTAACATCTGCCTTCTGTTTAGAGGAATCAGCTTTTTTATTGACTGTCTTCCATAATTAATAGCACTTTACTTTGTAAATCAAATTATCTCACTTTTTCTATAAAGATTTAGCATGAGATCATTTTTTAAAACACAAATGACCTTGACAAAAACGAACGATCAATAACATGTTGATTAGCAGTTTGTTTTCTGTAATACTGGATGTTTCCTTCATCATTAGTTTTTCCTGTTGCAAGTCTTGTAGAGGTTGAAGGTCATTGATACCTCCTGGCAATGCTATTTTTTGATGCTGCTTATGTCTAATGCTGATGGATTCACTTACGCATGTGTATAGCTTTTGCTAATGTGTCTTTTAATCTACACTTCTTTAAATTACATGATTCTGGGGGAAGAATGCTTGTCAGCTATTTTGCCAGAAATAAAGGCAGTTTTGGTTTTTAACAGGAGAGAACTTGGGTTCTGACTCTTCTCTCAGATTTACCTCAGTGTTGCCTCAAGTAAAAACTGTGCCAATGTCTGAAAAAAATATGTGGTATGGCGATTAAAGGAACAGACTTTGAGGTGTAGATTCAGCCTTTTTAAGAGCAGACTTTCCAGGTGCTATTAATTCTTCTCCAAGTTTATTCCTCATTTATAAATAATAGCAATGTTATTGCTGTATTGCTCAGTTAACATGGCAATAGAATACTGTAGGGTAAGTAAATACTCAAGGTAGACATAGATACTTGTTCTAATTAATGGAAGACTAGCAATTTTATCAGCTAAGAAATAGCAATAGGAGACATTTGTTCCTGTCTCAAGTAGTCATTAACTATCAATACTTCTAATTGAATGAAAAGACTTAAGAAAGCAAATCTAAAATATTCCTGACATTTTCAGTCATCTTCTTAGACCTTGAATTTGGATGTTAAATTCACTAGAATTTCCATAGGCTGTGTTTTCCCACATCCTTTTCAGATATTTTCGTTATAGATACATGCCTGGAGTGGGAGCTCCAGGATGTCAGAGGTATTCATAGGGCCAGTGACCCATACCAATGGAGACAGAGTGCAGAGTCTTTCCCTGCTCCTCCTGCATAAACAACATCAACAGTCACATAAGGGGGAACACAGAAGTTCCAATAATTTTCCTCCTCTCTGGCTGATCAGGACTGATGTTAGTAGAATGCATGCCCTCCCTCACCCCCTTGAATAACAGTTCTGCTTATTTTCACAGGTCTGTCAAATATTACCCTGGGCTTCACATCTTTCATGTATCCAGATCCTGTGGTCAGCTCTGAGGCAACCAGATTGTTCAGGGCTTCATGCAGTCTGGCCCTGCAAATCTGAGAAGATAGAGATTGCACACCATCTCTAGACAAACAGTTCTGGTGCCTTCATGCCTTCTGGTGCCTTCAGGTGTATTTGGTGGAAAATAATAACAATAATAATAATATCCATGTATCCTATCTGATCCTCTTATTTCAATGTATGGCTTTTGTTTCTTCCTGTCACCATACACCATTGTGGAGAGCCTGGCTTCATCATCTCAATAGATTGATTCCCTGCACATACTGGCGTGTTACTGGCAGGTCCTCCTAAAACTTTATCCTTTCCAGACTAAACCAAAACAGCTCTTTTAGCCTCTCTCCATAGGACAAATGCTCCAACCCTGATCTTCTTGGTTACCTTTGCTGTACCTGTTGAGCTTGTTTTGGTGGTAGGATTGCCTGTGCTCTGTTTGTTGAGGTTTCTTGATTCTTCTGTCTGTCATTATACTTTTGATCTGCACTAGGTCTGTCTTTTTGTTTACTTTGATTAGTCTTCAGTCAGGTAACGTAAACCAAAAAGCCCATGATCAATCAAACCCGATGCATAGTGTCCTAGAGGATAAGTTAGGCTAGAACACTTCATTACTTTCAGCAGAGGCCTTAATGTCTAAGGAACCTATAGTAAAAGTCCTATTACCAGTTATGAATACTTTTTTCATCACTTGAAAACAAAATCCTACCACACAACATACACAAGCATCTGTTTCTCAATTACATTACATGAGCTTGGGGAATTTGTTTAAAAGAAGAATTTTAGAAAATTAAGAAGACTCAAGTTCAACTGCCGTCTTCATGCTCCCAAGTATCCCAGCGGAGTTTGTCCCATTTTCCCCCACAGCCCAATCACCTATCCTGGCTTCATCTCCTACAGTGCCTTAAGGCTGTCAGGATGCATTGTGTGAGTCTGCTAGAGGGGTACCTGTACTGCCAACACCTACAGCACCTGCCCTCTAAGCACACTGCTTGTCTCAGAGAATAATTTCCACTTTCTTACATTCTCTAAGCACAGGAAACCCCACCCACACCCCCCCCCCCCCCCCCCCCCCCCACTAGCGTCCCGGTGAGTGTTTTTTTTTTTTTTTTTCCCTCCCTGGGAAAGTTTATTTACATCAACTTTAAAATCATTTCCATTGAGAATCACAGAATCACAGAATCACAGAATTTCTAGGTTGGAAGAGACCTCAAGATCATCGAGTCCAACCTCTAACCTAACACTAACAGTCCCCACTAAACCATATCGCTAAGCTCTACATCTAAACATCTTTTAAAGACCTCCAGGGATGGTGACTCCACCACTTCCCTGGGCAGCCCGTTCCAATGTCTAACAACCCTTTCGGTAAAGAAGATTTGTTCTCTGCGCTTCTGATAATTGTTAGGATTTGTAATGCTTCTATTTTGCTGATATCAAGGTGCCTTATGTACACTGGTTCGACTGCTCATTTTCTGTTTTATCTGTAACATGAAACTTCTGCTCATACATTGATCAACTGAGACTGATGATCAGCTCTGAAAATTCAGTCATTTATTCAAACTCTTAACTATGGATAACTTTGGGTATCTGTTTACACTTCAGCAAAGTTTCAAAAAGAACTTGGCTTTCTAAATCCCAACATTTGGGTAAAATATTCTTGTTTAGAACCAAGAAACAGCGGGAAAAGATAAATGAAGAAAATGCTCTTTATCAAAAGCTCATTTTCTGAACATAATAACACAAAAAATATTTTTTGTTTGTTTGTTTTTGTTTTTTATTTGCTCTCTGGCTAAAACCAGAGGGGAAAATAAAGCATATACATTATATCAGCTAAAGAACACTTACCAGACATTAAAGAGTACACTGGATTAATAGCTTGAACGGTAGACTGAGATCATGACCCCATTGAAATTGGCGTGAATTTTACTTCTGATCTAGAGGGTCAGATTTCTTTCTGTATACAAGATGTTAGGGTCTAAGTACCCTTACCAACTATTATGATACAGGTGTGTTATAAATGCCTAAAATAGTTATTAAATTATGTTATTTGTGAGGAGCATTAGTTCCTGTACAAAACTGTTGTTAAATAGGGGTGAGATAATGATGCAAAACCAAACATCGAAGATATAATTATTTTGAAGAAATATCTAAAGGTTTTAGTTTCTTTAACTGCATTTAGGTTTCAGTACTTTTTTTTTTAATGTAATAGGAAATTAAAAGTATATTGATTGGAGGGAATCTATAATATGCTACACAAAATCCAAAGTGCTTTTTATGCATATGCTGTTTTTAATATTTTCTTATAAGCATGTTAGTCAATCTGAAAGTGTATAGCCTGCACAGGTGTAGAACCAATGAAAGCCACTTATCTATAGTTATAATCACTATTTAATTTTATGTCCAAAACATTTATGTAGCATTAGGTAGTTATTTCTCAAGCGTAACTTAAGGCCTTTGTCAGAGATCTGTAAAGAAAACGTTGCCAGAAATGTTTTTATCTTATAAAAATTGGAAGAGTGATAAATAATTATGAAGAAATGTCAATAAAGTAGTTGTCTGGATGACTGTTCTCTCTCTCTATATATACTGAAATAGCTAAGTGTAGGGTAATACATCTGGAAAACACAAATATAGGTCGTGTGATCAATGAAATACTTCATATTATAGAACACTGACTCTGGAAAGGACTAATTGGTCATGCCTGGTAAGCTGAACATTAGATTTGGAGTGTGATTCACTGGTTTATAGAGCAGATATGGTCCTCAGCTTAATGAGGAGGGGAATAAGTCAGAATGGGATTCTTTAAACTTTATGTGGTATTCATTAGAACATTGCTGTGATGATGTATACAGTTCTAGTATCCAGTCTTCAGAAAGAATATTGACAATTGAAAAGATTTCTGAAAAAAAAAGCTGCAAAAGTTGGAAAAAGTATAGCTAAAAGAAAAGGTCCCAAAAGAAGAAAAAGGTCACACAAAAAAAAAAAAAGAAAAAAAAAAGAAAAAAAAAAAAGAAAATGTTCCTCCTAGAATTTCAAACCTGTCACTGTTGTCTTACAGTGATATGAACCCCCAAATCTTGTGGAAAAGTAGAGTAGTATGTCATCTTGCATACCCAAAGAGAAAGGTCAAGAACCACTTTTACAAAATCTTTTGAGACGACCTTTGTGATTTTTTTTTTTTTTTTTCCCTCCCTGTGGCTTTAATTTCATAGATACATCTTTTCACCAGGTCTCATTCTCTGCCAAATATTGGTGCCATTCTTATTGGTGCCACTCTCATTGGTGCCAAGACTTTAAGGCTCCATTCTTAAGGTTAATGCAACAGTAATAAATATTTTCAAAGTGACATGCACATAGGAACCTAAGTTCTATTGATTTTCATTGAAGTGCTGTGTGGAATAATCTAAAAAAACTTCACCAAACCGAGTAAATTGCTTTGGGGATAGAACAAAGCTGTTGTCCCTGAAGGGGAACTCTGGGTGCTTTCTAGATGTCACCTAGTGGTGATTCCAGTATCAACAGATCACCAGAGACTAAAGCTGCATTTTGGGAATTGCCACTATCATGAAGTCCCATTTGTCCTTCTGTAGAGCACTGCTGTTTGGGTTTAACATCTGAACTTAGATGATCCATCATAAGCATCAATTTCTTAATCATTATTTAGGACTCTGTCAACTATCCTTTTGATTTGAAGTCTGTTTGTCACTCGCCTAAATGATGGTTGTAGTCCAGATAGGCAATTCTACTAAAAAAAAAAAAAAAAAAAAAAAGAGTGGTTACTCATTACAGAAACTTTAAAAACATCTTCAAACCACTTTCCTGAACAGAGCTATACCCCTCCCCTCCCTTTTCCCGTTTCATTTTTCCTAGTAATTCTTGAATTAGAGAACTTCTAGCAGTGTGGGAGTTGTGGCCATGACTCTTACATTTATTTGTCTAACCCTATGAAGGATGAGTAGGTAAAATGCATCACGTTCCCCAGCAGACAGCAGTCTTCATGTGTATAATTTACAGTATGGATCCATTCACAGGAACTAATAAGTAGCAAGTGTTTTTCAAAACACTCAGAGTAACTATAGAATACTTACTAGTAACTTTTTAAAAGTTCAGCAAATGTTAGAGGTGTAAAAGTAGTGTTTTGTTTGCCGTGTTATGATGGACTCTGTACCTTTATCAGAGAAAATGTGTGTAAACAAAAAACCTGAGTGCATAGATCAGAATGTAGCTCTTGCTGGCTGAGAGCAAAGCACAGGTTCTGGGATCTGAGAGGAAAGCCTTTTGTGACTAGTGTGTAAAAATAAGGGTTCTTTCTTCTGCACTTCAAGGTAGAGGGAGGGAAAACCATCGGGATCCAGCAAACATCTAGTAGCTCAGCAATGACAAAAAAGTACTGATTGGTTCTGACAGATGCCTGTTCCATAGTAGTATTTAACCGGAAATATTTATAAGAATAATGAAGGATTGCATGATGTATGCCAGAGATAAACTTTACCACAATTTAACTCATTAACAAAGAAATGATTTTATATAAGAAACATACATTTTCTTATGTTTCTATATAAGAAAAAAAATCCTTATTTACTGTTTACCTCATTTATGATACTTCATTTGCAATAGCGCATAAGCAAATAAGATTTTTATAATAATTTTCTCCTTCAGGTATTGCAAGTATTTCACTGTGAAATAAGTTGAATGGGATGTCATTGTCCTTTAACAAGTGCTGCTGATGGATGTGGTCCATTTAAATGTACAACCGAGAGCTGAACTAGATAACGAACTTATTATTACTCTCTGAGGATTACAGGTTAGTCCCAAAGGAGTGCAGTAAGCTAGAGAAAATCCATATCTACTGGCTAAACAATAGCCAGAAGGCTGACTGGAGATATTGATTTACTTTCTAGGCCATTTAGACCTTAATGGTGGAGAAAAGCTGAAGTGCTGTTTACTTTTCTGCCAGAATCGACCAAACAACCAGTCCATTTTTTACAGACTTTTGATTGATTTTGCTTAGAGGAATTAGAGGTGATTTATTTTTAAGCTGAAAGCAACTCGTAAATATCTCCCACTAAACAGGTTCCCTGAGAGTAAATGTTAAGTGGAAATACTTACTGAGAAATACTTTGCTGCAAATCAATGTGAGCAGGTAATACTCCTCAGTAGCACCAGTCAGATGTTGGACACCTCTCTCAAGTGTGATGAGGACTCTGTACAGCATGATACAGAATGCTTTAAGAAGCCTCAACTTTTGCGAACCGGTATGAATCTGATTGCTGCGCTGAATTTGTGCCAGGTCTGCCCTGCTGACTTAGAAAAGGACCATGGTGGTGGGAGCATAAGTGGTGCTCAAGGTCAGTAGTGAGCAGCTTTAATATTTGATGGATAAAAATGGTAATTTATCATGTGACAGCTCCACACAATACTTCATACTCACAGCAAATCTCTAGCTGTAAGGGACAACTCAGAGAAGAAACCGGGTAAGATTTAGGAATGAAGCATTTTCAAAACTGGACAGAATTTAAGAAATACTGCTGAGCACACTGTCACTTGTAGAGACATAGCTAAACACAATATAATATGTTCATTATTTCTTGGGTGGAAAAAATACACACACACACACATATATAAACTGTCTGGCAAATAACTTAGGTTTATACAAAAGACTGTTAGGTATATTAGAGCAGTAAATACAAAAGATGGGTTACCAAAATCAAGGGAAAAAAATAGATTTCATGTTCTTGTGGAACTTAAAAATGTAGAGCTGCTATGTTAATTGTATTCCTACATAGAGATAAAAGTCAAAAATTTAGATTAGTTACAAACACATAGTCGATAATTACTATGTAAGAAAAGTCTGCAGGAATACTTTGTTGCAAAATAATGCTTTTTTATTCAGAAAGTGTTGTGTAGTTCTGCCTTAATATAACAGCCTGTTGCCTCATGAATGCAGTACTGTTGTCAGTAAACAAGTTTGGCTTTTTCCCTCCTCCCCACCCCCTTCCTAAAGGGAGTTATGCTTGGTTAATGTGCCGCTTATATCTTAGCACAGAAACATACCTATTACCCACAGATTATAATTACAGTCAGCTCTAGGACTTGCACAATGTGTAAATATGGATCTTTTAAATCTGAAACTTATATTTCAAATCCTGCTCATGCCTTATGTCACCTCTCATACCACCCAACTCATTAATCCTACACTGATTCATTTGATTCATCCTCAGTGTAGTGCTACAGACCCGAAGACTGATAGGAAAATGTAATGTTCCAGTATCCCCTTCTCTGGGCAAACCCCTAAACAAAAGAAAATAATAAATAAATCATTGCTATGAGGACTCTGTTATACAATAAAACAGCAATAATCATTTTTACTGCCCCTTTGTACTTATAGACTGATGTAAAAGAACTACAGAAAAGCAGAGAATCTCAGCATATGCTATTTCTTCACTCAACATTAAAATGAAAAATGATGGATTGATGGATTGGTCTGTGCTCCCAGTTGATAGGATCTGCTGAAAAGTTTGCTGCTGCACCTATTTTTTTTAAAAAAGCAAGTCCTTTGTAGTCAGCACGATAAGCTTTTACTTCCTATATACTGTTGTGAAGTCCAAAGCAGAAAATTTTACAGGCTGTTTCATTCATGGTTTCTCTGATTTTTTTGTTTGTTAAGATTTTGAAAAGTTCACTTGCACATTCTCAAAAGAAACATATTTTAAGTTTTATTACTTTTCTTCAGCCCTAAAAAGTTTATGGCGCAATACATTTTGAAGACCTGTTTTAGATGCTAGATGCATATATTTTAATATACTTTTATGATTTGTTTTTGTTGGTGGTTTTTCTTTTGTTTGGCCTGTTTTTTGTTGTTCTGGTGTTTTGGTTTGGTTTGGTTTGGTTTGGGTGTTGGTTTTTTTTGAAGAAGGACAAGCCTGCAAGCTAAATTTTGTTAGCTTTATACACCTCTGTATATTAGTGGAAGTGTTGCCTGCAGTTCTCATGAAGCTATAGTGAAACAGAATTTTATGTACTGAAAATTTTTATTTCCCTACTGATAGGTTCACAATTCACAAAAAGCAGTGAATATATATTAACAAAAGATGTGCATTTAATGCTTTCTGTATATCAAATACTATCTGTCTAGATAGAATAATTGTACCAGTTTAGTTTAGGGTTCTTCTGTTTATTTTGTCTTTTTGTTGTTACTTTTTAAATTCAAGCTATGGAATGATTAAACTGGTACAGTAGTTAAAGTAGATATATTTTAACTTTGAGTAGCTTATTTTGGTTTAGCTTACATCAGTTAGAGAATGGTTAACTAAAGTAAAATTTTCAACTTTATACTAAAATAAAGCCCCAGTTCTGCAAACGTTGAAGTGCTTCATTTTATTTGTATGTATGAGTAGTTCCTTTGACTTCCATTTCTTAGCTTAAAAGCATACACCCAACAGTCTGTATTTGTTTATTTAAATTTAAGAAACCAGTTAAACTAATGTAATTTTCAAGTTTTTGGAATCCCACAAATTTGAAGAAATCAGATCAATGACTTCAAATGACAGCATCCTTATTTACCATGTTTGATTTCCTTATCAAGTTTTAATCCTAAAGTATTACTGACTTTAAACAAAAGAATAATTTCTTCCATTTATCTCAAGAGCTGAACAGCAGTGAGTAAGGACAAAGTTCAAAGAAATCTAAATTATTTTTTTTTTTTAGTTTGTTTCTTTTTTGTTGTTGTTTTATTTGTTTGGTTTTGGTTTTGTTTTTATTTTCTCCTTGCAAGTGCATTAGGAAAGAACAACAGCTGGTAGCATGGAGCTGTCATAAATTTTTAAAATCAGTGGTGAAGTAATGATTAGAAATGCAATATGGAGCACTAGTATAAGAAGGAAAACTAAAGGCACTGAAGAAGACAGATATAATTTTGGTAGAAGCACAGGTCTAGCTACTAGGTTTTCTTGATAGTGTGGAATTATCACCCATAAAGTTTGATTTCTCACCAGTTCTCTGTCTGCAGAAGGGAATCCTTTTAGACATTGGTTCTAAATTTAATCTTTGTTGTAGCATACAATTATCCAAAAATTAGAAATGCAGATTTCTTGTGATCTGTGTGTGTATCCCTGCGAGAACAGGCTACATCCATAGTCTTCCTCAAAGCAGAATGTATATAATCACTGGCACATTCCATAGAAGACACATAGGGAACAATTTTATGTATTTACTTTAAATATACTTTTGAAAATATATCAATTTATTCTTGATTGTATGTATTTTAAATTGTAATGTTGCACGGGGATTAAAAAAAATAAGTGTTCTTACCACGTTCTAACAAGTGAAACGAATGACATGTGGCTGCATAGCTCACAGGTGTTTGAGCAGCTCTTTGCTGATCATCCAACCAGACTTCTGATGGAATGACTCGGTCACACAGCTCTGTATAGAGGAGCAAAAAGATGACAGTATTCTTACCTTTACTCACTGCCTGGCAGCCTGCCTCATCCTTTTAGGTGCTGTTCAGTGCAGAAAGTTTTCTAGATCTGTATTTTGAAGGGCAAGGTGGTAAGTAGTTACAGTTGTAGAATTTATTATTTATACAGCCGCCATGTGCATTTTCAAACCTAAGTCCTGATTTCTACTAAGTAAAGACCTTCTGTTATACCAAAATGCATTCTGAAGTCTCTGCACATTTACAGAGTAGCATTTTAAACCACAGCTGCTGACTGTGTTTAGTTTTAAGGGAAAAAAAATATGTTGCCTAAAAACGTAGACTCACATATGGAGCATTATCGGTATTTTCAGGTTTCTAAACAATCAGTGGCCTTCTAAAAACAAAACACATCCCATCCCACCCTACAAAATAGACAGGGATGCATTGTTATTTAGTAACTATTAACTTTCATTTCAGAACAAGAATGAGTCTTGGCCAATGGGTTCACCTGCCTGCTCTTTCCTGCATGGTCTATACCCGAGAACTGGGAATTGTATTGTAACCATTCTGTAGGAAATAAGGAAGCACAGTGTCCATACATCTTCTGGAAAGAAAGATGGGTTACACGTTAATTTCATCTGAGCTTTCTCAGAAAAAACAAGCTAGAGAGCAGGAACAGCTTATGGTGGCTTTTGTATTTAAGGTGCTTTAGGAAACGCAGGTGGATTGTGTTAAATTTCAAATTTAGTTCCTGGGCTCTTCTGTGGTAAGTCACTAAAAGTCTTAGGTATATAGATGATCAAATACCTTGTCCCATGTAAATACTTTTAAGGGTATATATATATATATTTAATTCTTTTTGCAATCAAAGTGAGTAACAATGAGACTTCATTTATCTTGTGGTTCTGTTGTTGTTTGTTTTCTTCTTCTTCTTCTTCTTCTCTCTCTCTCTCTCTCTCTCTCTCTCTCCCCCCCCCCCCCCCCCCCACCCCCCCACCGACCCCCCCCCCCCCAGAAATTTTTTTTTACCATTCTTTCTTTTTTTTTTTTTTTTTTACTTAAGTGTAAATGCTTTGAGACAAGACATTGCCTAATTTCAGTTTGAAATTAGACACCTAAACATAGGCTTCTAAAGGAACTTGTGTACACATCAACTAGATGTCAATGCTCTCATTTTAGTTAGTGGAGAGCCAGTTATTTCTCTCAGTGAAGCCTGGAGAGGCAGTTCTGCCTACTCAGCTCCTGTGAATCACACCTTCAGTTTCATTGAGTCTTTTATCTTCAATGGGAATACAACTGTCGAGTTCAAAGGCAGGCAAACACATTGACATACCTAAATCTGGTGTTAAGCTGAATCACATTCTTAGAAGTGGTCCTCTCATGGGGGTAGAATCAGGAGGCAATGAAGCTTGAAAAGCATGAGGCTTCCTAAACTCATAAATCTGCTCTTTCAGTAGAAGAAACTTTAAAGTCCTGTGAATCCCAGTCAGACAGGCAAAGATGTTTAGTCCTGCCCCTATCCTGTCAGGCTGAGATATTTCTGGAGAGATCCTAGGGAGAGAGAAAAGATTTTGTCAAAAAAGATTTGCTCCGACACAGAAAGTCTGATGTTTTCTCCCATATTTTTACATAAGAGTTGCTCACTGCTCCTTTACGTTTCATTGATTATTATTTTTTTTTCTTTAATCTGCTCTTTCTGTCCTACTTGGGAGTGATATAAAGCATGGTGCTTCAACGGAGTTGAAGTTTTTTTGTTTGTTTGCTTGGTTGGTTGGTTTGGTTTGTTTTGGCAATAATCGAGTAGTGGTATTAGAGTTATTTTATTCTTTCAGTAGGAGTTAAAATATTGGGTAGAGAAAAAGATAAATTAATTACGTTTATACATCTACTTTACAGGAAACAAAACTGATTTATATGTCTGTTTGTTTCTAAAATACAGCTGAGATTGTTCATGTGAAGCAGCCAATGAGGAGCTCCTGGCAAACCTGTCCCTGAACCTCTGAACTGCCTTAACAATGGTCTCATTAATTTAAGTATTACTCAATGTCATATCTGCTTTTACATACCCATATTAGCGGGTAAGGGGAAGGAAAATTGTTTTATTCATCTGACATAATTTAAAGATGAAATGTGAAGGTCTATGACCTTGCTCTGAGATAGCAGGTCTATTATAACATATACAGAGATATGTTTTTTAACAGAGCTTGTTGGTTCTCTAGTAGGACCAAGGCTGGTAAACTGTTTATATACTTTATTTTTGCTCATGATAAAAATCCTCATCAGACTGGTGAAATCATTGGTGCCTCAGCATCTACTCCCAAGACTGGGGAATTTGGGAAAGAAACTGAAGGGAAATATGAGGACAAAAGTAAGTAAAATGTTAAAAAACAGGAATCTTCATTATGGGTAATAGACACAAAGGAAGTGTTACAGGAATGTTCATTTATTAAAATTAGAAGATACTTGTTAGGTAAATTTTTTTTGAAAATAAAATTTTTTTTTTTTTTTTTTTGTCTTACTATTAACTGTTTTTAAAGCACAATATATTAAAAACCAAGTGCCAAAGTTCCATATTTAAATCAGATCTTTACAGTTATCAGGCAGGTATAACACTATTTTATAATAGCTGTTTTTTATACCATGTGCTGTAGGTTAACCATAACTTTGTCTTAGTGGAGTGTACCACATACACTTCTATAACTCTAGGAGAAATATATTAAATATATTATCTTTTTTGTTTTGTTTTGTTTTTCCTCATGAACATCCAGTTGCATGTTAGTACAGAACAGAAGTACTCTGAGTTACAACTCAAAGGTCATTGAGTTCCCTCTGTACTCCCTAGGTGCTTGAGTACCTAGCACAGAACTTTCGGGTTCTTAAAATGATAGGAGGTGCTGTTTATTCATATGTTAGGATAAAATTATCCTCTATATAGTAGCAGACTTCTACTCTCCACTGGAGTCTGTAGTGTGAGGCAATTACAGCTAATCCAGTGGAAACAGGTATCAGGTTTTATAGAGAACAGGTTATGGATATGACTGTCATCTAGGTTAGGATATTTTCTGATTCCCATGTTTTTTCCCCTTAGCCCTAACAGAGGAAGTGCTTTCAATCTTGCTTTTTCTTGAAAACCCAGACAAATAACATTCTGATCAGTAGACCATCAAACTGGAAAATAGTGCATGGACCTTGGGTGAATTTTTGGCAACTTTATCTGCAAATTTACAGATAATAAATGACGTTCTGGAACATCAGTCCCTGTCTGGAATGTGTAGACTTACTGGTACTCATATGTGGACTGTTGTACCAAGATTTCAATCCAAATAGAAAGTTGGAGCTTGGGATAAGAAGTGGTAATGAGGATTTATTGAGAAGAAATAGATATTCCAGTGAAGATAGTTAGAGAAAAGGGGAAATGTGTTTGGACCAGAAGACAAAGAACATAAATATACCCATCCACTGTCAGCCAAAAGGTCTGTCTAGCCAGGTGCTCTTTCTTCACTGTCTTCTACCAATGAGTATAGAAGAAGAACAGGGCAACATAATAATATTTCCACATTCATGGTGTTTTGCTATGTGGACTTCAGTGGCTAAGTCTTCCACGAATCTATTCAATCCTTTCTAAGCTTTTGGCATCCTGTTGCAAATAGTTTAGCATATTAATTACATGTTATTTAAAAAAAAAAAAAAAAAAAAAAAAAAAAAAAACTTTTGCCTGTTCTGTCTCCTCACTCCTTTACTGTGGTAGCATTTCCTTGGGAGAGGGGGTGAATTCCCTGTTCATCCTTCCCATATCATACATAATTTTATAGACCCAGTACAACTCCATCTCTAAAATCTCCCTCATTTATCAACTTTTCAGGCTGGAGACCTTAAAAAAAAAAAAAAAATCAATATTTGATCATCACTGTTTTCTTTCATAGTTCTTCCAGTTCAGTTGTAGTCTTCTCAGCAACACACACTATACCTCCCCTTTGGGGAGGGGAAACCTGCACCCAGTATTCAGCATCATAACACCATTCATGCAAATGCTATTAAGCACTGCTCTGACACTTAATTCACCTATCTAGACCTAATCGCTGTTTGTAAAATAAGCGTTTTTGTTTTTCTTTTTCTTTTTCCACTATGCATCACTTTATATTTATACATGTTAAATTTTATCTACAGTTCATAGTATCATAGAAAAAATTGAGTTGGTAGGAACCTTAAAAATTATCTAATTTCAACCTAACTGCCATGGGCAGGGACACCTTCCACTAGATCAGATTGCTCTAAGTTGCATCCAGCCTGGACGTGCACACTTCCAGGGATGGGGCATCCACAGCTTTTCTGGGCAACCTGATCCAATGCCTCATCACCTTCATAATGAAGAACTTCTTCCTAACGTCTAATCTAAACCTACCCTCTTTCAGTTTAAAACCATCACCCCTTGTCCTATCACCACATGCCCTTGTAAAAAGTCTCTCCCCAGCTTTCTTGTAGGCCCCTTCTAGGTACTAGAAGGCTGCTATGAGGTATTTCTGGAGCCTTCTCTTCTCCAAGCTGGACAACCCCAGCTCTCTCATACTTTAGTCACAGTCCAGTCACTTAGTATTGTGAGGTTCTTTTGCAACTCTTCATGATTTATATTTTTTATTGAAAGGGATCCAAATGTGTCCCAGGGTGGGTTCTTGGAGGGATGTGAGAGCATAGCTGAAGGCAAGAAGAGAACTGAATGGGAAAGGGGGTGGTGGTGACAGCTGTAAGAGACTGTAGACATCTGGGAGAAAACCAGGCACAGAGAAGTGGGGCAGGTAGATGGAGAGCAGATTGCAAAACAGCTGCATACAGAAATGCAAGCTACAGTGCCAAACTGAATTGTAATGCATGAGAAAAAAAAAATGGAGTCAAACACAGCTTTGCAGCAGTATCTATGGAACTAATAAATATCAGGAAGAATCAGTCTCGGAAGGATGCTTAATTATGCAAGTTTTTATATGGTAACTTTTCAACTATTTGTAATATCATCATATGAGAATGTGAAAATTTTAGTTATTTTACTTTGTTAAACTGGAATTGTCCTTTCAGAATTGTAACTTTTCTGCACTTATCTATAGTCTTTGCTTATGCTGTGTGTCATAAGGGATTAACACTTAGATTTGCCTTAAGAACAGCTGGTAATGGAAAAAGAGAAAATTGACAAAGATGTCTCTATTAAAATCATGCCAGTCACACATAAATCTCTTATGAATGTGCATCTCCACTGGCTATTTCCTTACCTTTGCGTATGATTCATTATAAAGCAGAACAGGAACTATATGATTGTTAAGACAGAAGTGGAAAGAAAAGAAGAACATTAGAAAAAGTCATACATTCTTATTAATATATATTATGTGCTGCAATGAAATCATTTTTACTTAAGTATAAAATTACCTAGATAATAGATCTATGAACAGTGAGAAAAGATGGAAAAGATGTTGTCTATTGAAAACTTTGTGAGAAGAACAGGATTTGATAAAATATTCTTTATATTGAGTTGTACAAAGCATGTAAATATATATATATATATATATATTTACCAATCAAAGTTTTATTTACTTTATCACATATTCAGTATTTATTTGATTAGATAAAATCCAATATATCAGCATATTTCATTACCAGGAATGCAAAACAGAGTCACCATGACATAAAATCTGCTGTAAATTTTACTTCTCTTACTCTTGAATGTATGTTTCACAGGCTGGGACTCCACAAACAAAAGCAGCAATTTCAGATACAACTTAGAAAACTTTTCTAAGACCTGAAAAAAATCAGATGGTTAAGGTTACAGGCACTTTTATCCCCAGATGCAGGAACAGATTTCTGAAACTGCTTATATTTCAATTGTTCCTTGGTGCAGACTTTTATTTTTCCTTACATTGGGAACCAGCACTAGAGCTTCTATATTTTCTTTTTAAAAATGAGGTATGAAGTTGCAAACTTCTGCTTTAGCAGATCATAGCCACAGAAACTTTATTAAAAAAAAAAGAAAAAAGTAGCTTGTGCCCATAAATCTGGCTTTTTTTTTCTCACCATATTGCTTCACGTGTCATGACATATATGGCTACTGAATTTCAATAAATAATATTAAGAGCTAGATTATTCTTAGATTATTCTCAGCTGCATACTACCTGGGTATTTACATTATTCTCTCAGGTATCTGATACTAACCACAGTCAGTGGCAGAATATTGGATCAGATGTTCAGCTCTTTTTGCCATTGACATTTTCTGTGATCCCAGTTTTGTTTTCAGACCTTACTACCTGTATTTTCAGTCTTCAGAAATGTGTGTTTTTGCTTAGATCTCCTTTAGGTTTATTTTATTTTTCTTCTCCATTTTATCATCATTTTTTTCTTTCAGTGTTGCAGAACTTCAATGCATTTTGAAAATAGGTTCAGATATTTTTCCCGTTATTCTCTTTCATTGGTTCCTTTTTTTTCCTTGATGATGATATTATTTTTCTTCTTTCTATATCTACCTGTCAACTTCTTTCTCCCCTTGGACTCTTCATGGCTTCTTTACTGTGGAAAAACATCTCTCTCTCACACCTCCATTTCTGCACACTTCTTTGGTATTTTTGATTCCCTGCATTGGAGTTCTACACATTTTTCTACATTTTCATGGACCAGAGTACTTCTGTCCTCTGTTTTGGAGTGAACAAGGCAGAAAAGTGAGACAGACTTTTTCCTTTAAATACTTAACACTTAAGTATCTACCCTCTGAATGCCATCCAGGAATATGGTGAATGGAAAGATAAGCATTCTCCCTATAAGGTTTCATTCCCACTGTATGTGTGTGTTTTGTTTATTTGTTTGTGTTTCTCCTGTGGATTTTTTTTTTCAATTCATATTCTGTATACTGTTGTTCATGAACACTGCTCTTAGAATGGGAGCTTTATGTTAGGAGCTTATATGAGTTTATGATATAGGCTGAGACCAACTCTTGACATTCACAAGCAAACAGTACTTCTACAATTTAATTGCAACAGCTTAAAAAAAGGTATTTTGAGAAGACAGTGATTAGAGATTTGGGGAACCAGTATAGTTTATGGAAGAAAAAAAGTGCTTTGTATCTGGGATCAGATATTCTTGCACAGATTTGTGGTAGAGATTTCTTTCAAGCAGTGCACTTTTCAAGGAATTTAGCATATAAAAATTATGAATTTTTGTAGTTTTATGGGTTAATTTTTTTGTTGTTTTTATATATAACAGGGTAAGAGATGATAGAACTGGATAAAAAAACTTCTCTGCCACAAGAGAATATTGAAATAAAGCTTTCCCAGACTGTATTCCCAATTGGTCACGGTATAGTCAAATTCTGTATGTATTTTCACACAGATAGCCAAAAGCATTTTATTGACACAAGGCTATCCTTGCACTAAATTTAAAATCCCGCTCTGAAAGTGTAGCAGTATTAAAACAGTTTGAAATATATGTTATGAAACACAATTAATATAAGCAAATATACATGTTTTTCTTCAGTCTTTTTTTAAAAATGGTCAAACTGTTTTAGTTGGTTTTTTTTTTTTAATTGCAGTCAAAAATTTACTGATGTAGAAATTTTTAGCACAAGTCATTGAAGCTTGACATTGCCTAATTAAAATAAAATGGAAATAAATATAAATAGTAGATACATGAATAAGATATGTAAATAAAACACACGAGAAATTGTGACAAACTCAAATAATAAGTGATTGCCCCAATCTCTAGTCCCTTAAAGCCTGAATATGACTTCATTTTTTACATTTTAAAATATTCATTTTTTATTGTCTGTCCTCCTTTTATTTGCATCTTATTGCTGGTCTATTGTTCCACACATTCTGAGAGTGTGCATGCTATAATGAAGTATATGTGCTCTTCAGGTGTAGAATAAAGTATTTACTATTTCCATATTTAGATACAGGACAATTTTTCAATTATATGTCTTATAATTGCTTAATCAGAAAGGTTATATAAAATAGTTTTAGCAGTAGGGGGGTTTCTGATTAACTGATAATGGAGCAAACCCTTATCACAGACTATTTTGATCATTTTGCCTTGATTACCAAACATTAGACTGAACTTTTCCAAGAGACATATTAAAGTTTCTAAGTCTGACACTTATCTGCAGAACATAAGCACTGTAAGAAAAGGCAGTACTAGCCCTTCCATACCATTTTGCTGATTTGTTTCAACCCTGTTTAAGAAGCTCATTCCACTTATCAGAATACTTGACAGTGTTGACAGTGTGGAATACCGCCAGGAAAAAAAAAAAAAAAAAAAAAATATTTAGGTTCTAGAAGGAAGTTTGGTTTTGTTGTTCTTACATCCACAGACAGTATATATTTTTACATACTGTAATCCAATAGCAGCATTAGATGGGGTTAGGTCAGCCTTTAATCACAATTGATGTTTTATTTATATTGTATTTTCAAACAAGAAGTTGTTTAAGAATTTAGCTATGCTCTTTGAAGCATATGCAAAAACACTTTCCTGTAAAACAATCTATTCCCTTTCTGAATCTAACAAAAAGTGTTGCAAAGAAAAGTGCTACTGTAGGACAATTTATTAATTTATTTATTTGTTTGTTTTAGTGGAATGAGATTTATCTTTGTTTTGGTTATCTCTTACTAAAAGTATTAACAATTCAAAATTATCAGTTCCATTAGAAGGGAAAAACT
The DNA here is from genome assembly GCA_011075105.1 of Heteronetta atricapilla. Classification (NCBI taxonomy): domain Eukaryota; kingdom Metazoa; phylum Chordata; class Aves; order Anseriformes; family Anatidae; genus Heteronetta; species Heteronetta atricapilla. The sequence goes on along the minus strand of CM021732.1, from coordinate 30,188,666 downwards.
AGACATGATTCAGTTTCTTACAGTTTTAATGCATCAAAATACGTATTTGTTTACCAGTCTAAAATTTACTTGTACCATTTTGAAAGAAATAAGAAATTTATTAATTGTCTTAATGGACTCATCTATTTACTGCTGTCTTTATGAGTAAATACACTTACAATCAAACTTCACCTGTTTCAAAGAGTAAAAATAGCGGAAGATGAGAATTTAGATATTTAGACATTTTTAGATTAGAAAAACAAACAAACAAACAAACAAAAAAAAAAACAGTATATTTGCTATCATTTATTATATGACTGATCATGAAAAATGGAAATTTGAGTATGGAAAGATTAGTATATTTGTCTTTATTTCTTACATTTAATTGTGCTTTGTATGCATAACAAAAGATGAAATATGATTTTCTGTTCAATAAAAATTGTAGTGCATTTGAATAAAAACATGCAATCTGATCTACTTAATGGCTGGTAAAGAGGTTGTTAAGTCCTTTTGAAAAAATATGTAAAATTAAGTATGTATTCACTGTAAAAATTAGGACAACAAGTACCTTGTCTTTCTATTCTTAAAAACAGAGGTGTAGTCAGCTAGCCAAAGGAGGACAGGCTCACAAGACTATATATTTTTATTATATTATATTATATTATATTATATTATATTATATTTATTTTATTATTTAATTTTAATTTTGCCTAATAGAATCTTCTAGGGTATATTACAATGATACAAAACACATCTGCCATCAAAAATTCATGTGATGAATGCACTTAATCTTCTATGATATAATTCTACAAGGTTTTACTTATAGACCTGCACTTTCTGGTAAACCAGTGCCAATGGTGGGTTTTGATTTTCTGAACTCAAAAGATATGAATTTGAAACTGCAGATTCTGAATGACTCTAAAATATGTCTGTCTATTTTATCCATGTGCAAGTCAAAGAGTTTATTATATGCAATGTTAAGAAGTCAATTTAAAGAAGGCTTTTCAATAAAGAAAAATAAAAGATGCTTCTTTTGTGGTAAAATAACAAATAGCAGGAGGAAAGGATCTCAAAGGACAAAAATTGAAAAGGCTCATTAATCTTAATAAAAGTATAAGAAGAAATTACAAGCTTATTTTCTGACCTCTTAACATCATTTTTTTCCTGTTGTTTCATTATTCATCATTCCTGTATAGAAAGTAGCAGAATAGAAGTATTTAGATTTTTCAAATCTAAACAGAAATTAAGTACTTTGTTCACCCTTGTTTAGAAATGAAAGAATTACACATTTCTTGATGATCATTGGTATAAATACACCAGTTGATCCCAGGTCAGCATGTCAGTGTATTAACAAATCTGCAGGTATAGAAGGAACCCAGAAGGAAGTCAGACCACTTCCACTCATAGTCACATGGCACTGAATCCCTTCTGTTGGAATGGCACTAAGCCCTTCTGTTTGTTAGTGATCTTTTAAGAATTTCGTTTACCCTAGAGCAGTATGGATAGAATCCATCCTCAGAAACTGTTTTCAAACAATTTCAGATTTTCTGTGGGAAAATAAATAAAATAAAATAAAATAAAATAAAATAAATACTGGTACTTTTTTCTTCAGAAATGTGTCATTTTATCTCCTGCAATTCCCATCTCATATTACTCTTGTGTCCCTTGCCTCTTGAAGGCTGGGGGGGACACCCTTTCTCATCTCTGAAGGAATTGTTGGCAGTCATGCCAGTAGAATTCCTTGGAATAGACGGTACTGTATTGCCACTTCTCCCTCTGCCTGACTGTGACTAAGGAGGCAATTAAAGGGACTTGAAGAGCCACTAACTAGCCTTTTATTTATGTAATTTGAAATATGTACCAGGGTTGGGTTTTGTACTTTTGCTGCCTGATAGTAATCTGAGTTTTACTCCTCCACTTCTAGCTCAGGCAAACTCAGTTTTTCAAGTTCCAAGTACACTGCACTATGTTTGTGTCAAAGTATAGCTTATACAAGTGGATGCATTGTATTCATACCTGATTTCACAGAATCACAGAATGGTTGAGGTTGGAAGGAACCTCCATAGATCATCTAGTCCAATGCCCCTGCTCAAGCAGGGTCACCTAGAGTGTTACACAGGATTGCATCAAGGCAGGTTTTGAATCTCTCCAAAAGAGACTCCACAACCTTTCTGGGCAATCTGTTTCAGTGCTCTGTCACCTGAACTATAAAGTTCTTCCTCATAAAAGAAGTTATTCCTCATTTTGAAGTGTGAATATTGAATTCCTGTTCAGTGGTTTTTTGTTTGTTTGTTTGTTTAATTTTTAGCTTTTCACTTTGTTACACAATAGTGATTACTTATGATAGTTAAACACAACTGTGCATACTTATTGGAAATGGTACTGCTGCTGGTGTCCTGATTGTATTTAACAGTGTGCAATAAATCTGGTAAAACAGAAGTGCAGTCTTTATATATTTGTCGAGAAAAATAATAATAATAATAATAAAAGCTATCTCTGCCTGCTTTCATGATAAACTAAGCAATTTACTAGTATTTATATCCTGTTTTGTTTTTCTGTAGAATGTATTGATGAACTTCAAAATGCAGGTTCTTTCACCTTTTTAAAATGTGTTTATGAGTTAATTATCTTGTAATACAGCTCTCCTACTGCAAAATATCTAAAGATTGTTAGATCTAGAATTTTTATTTTCTTTGAATATCTCATCTGTCATCAGGAACAATAACCATTTACCTTTACCTTCAGCTAGCCTAAGGCAAGCTACATTTTTGTCTTGACTCTTCTTCACAATGGGAGTTCCCTGCTTGCACATGCTAGTACTCTGCAGGATAGAGATTTTAACCATGAATCAGAAATCATATATATAGTAGGTGTAAGACATGAAATAAAATCAATACATTTTTTTCTGAGGCATGTCACTGTTTAAGTGTCAAAAAATATTCTGATAGTCACTGAAAAAGAAAAGTCAAAGGTACATTTGAACCTGTCAGTTCAACACATTTCTGTTATCCCTTTAGGGGATATCATACAACTTGACACCAACATTTAAGCTTTGAAAATTATGAGCTCATCTATTTCGAATGGGATGTCACATGTTCCCAAGCCTTTGCCATTACTTATAATGGAAGACAGGATGATCAGTTTTGTCACATAATGATAGTGAATAAGATCTTTTTTCTTTTCTTTTTTTTTTCTTGTTTCAGAATGAAGAACAAATTTTGGTATTTTGAATTTGGCACTTCGGAAACTTTCTCAGCCACCTGTAAGAAGCTGCATGAATCTGTAGAAATAGAAGTAAGAAACTAATTGTTGCCTTTATCTTTGAAATGTCACTAGTTTGACTGAAATTCAGGGAGCAAGGGTGCAGAGTGCCTGAATCCAACAAGGCAAAGCAGTGCACATCCTTTTGACCCTATATTCCAAAATATTATTTTTATCATGTCTATTTGTAGTGTAGCCCTGAACACTGGAACAAAGTTCAGTTTGATGATTAGTGAAGTCTTAATACAGTAGACAAGGTCAAGAGGTGAAATATAACATTAGAAATCAATAGGGAGTGTGGCTAGGTCAGATGGAAAAATGAAAGACTGTCAGAGGGAGTGAGAGCTGCTGCAGGATTAAAATAATAATAAAAAAATACTTATTATTTCTAGGTCCCAAGTTTTTATAACCTTTAAAACTCAATTCCCTAAAATTGTACTTACATTCCTGAATAAAGGTTAAAGGATATATGTTTTTTTGGAATCATTCCCCTTCATTAAATAGCTTTTCTTTCTGCACAAGGGGTCATCATTCCATTATGCATTGAACATTAAGTGAAAAGACACCAGATAGTTACAGACAAAATACAAATTTAAAATGATGTGCCACTGCTACTTTGATGTATGACAGAATAATTGGCTACATTACATAAACTTTTTGGGTGGCTGGTATTTATAAATAAGTAAATTAATAATGTGAAAATGTGAAATAAGTGAAGTTACAAACCTGAGAATTTAAGTTAAATAATGAAATCATTTCATAAGAGGATTGTGGGGTTCTCTTTTGCCTACTGTAATGAGAAACTCTTCATGTCAATGGAGTATTTGTATAGCAGTATGAAATACTTGGAGAGGTATGGTAAGAGCATGATGGTTAGATTAAGGACTCCTGAAAGGCATAATATGAAATGATCTGAAGGAAACATCTGGTAGTAGAACAGTAGCAAATACTGAGACTGAACCTGTAAGGTTGTTGTGCCTGACTTGCCTGTTGCACAGCTTTTTTTTTTTTTTTTTTTTTTTTTTTCCCACACAGATTTCTTTAAAATTAAAAAATAAATAAAATTGCTTGGACAGTGATTCACACATTTGGGCTTAAGAACCGATAGCCTGAAAACTACTTGATTAGTTATTGGAAGAAATGCTTACCCGGTTAGATTTAGTGTGAATATACTGCAAGTTAAATATACCTTTTGATTAAATATGAATTTTATTGGCTTTCTTAAGAAAATATTTCTACTCAGCAAAACTCTTACAGTCTCATACACAGTAAGATATTATCTTTTTAACCTGTTTGATTATAGCCATCAAAAGATTGATGAAATGTTAACATCCAAAAGTAAACAAATATGCATACAAGTTCATGATGCTGCTGATACCAGTTTTATAATTATTACCAATTCATATTAGTAACACTGTTATTACCAACAGAATGTTACATTGTCAGTATATAAGACATGTTTGTTAATATTCACTTCCTCTATCCTGTCCATTCTCATTATTCCTACAATTAGGAACAAAAATCATAGGGGAAATAGTTTCCAAAATGTTTACACAATAATTATTAGGAGGTAGTTATTTACAGATATTACTACAAGTATATTACATTGAAATGAACAATGCTTAACCAATATGGTTGTATCTAATATTTCTCATTGCATGGTGTAAACATTTAGGAGATGTTCCTTTTTTTTTTTTTTTTTTTTTTTTTTTTTTTAACCTGCTGCCCATTGCTTGGGGATGTTGCTGTAAATGAGAGCTTGGTGTATGATTACCTATTTCAGTCTGAACAAAGACCACAAAGAATGCATTTTCTCTGCAACCAAATTTTGAATGAACAGAATCCACAAAGATTAAGGAACTAATGTAATTAACTTTGGCTTTCCTGATATACAGTCATTTCTTTTAAGTTCTGTATTTTTTATTCTGTTTGAGATGGAGAACTCAGTTTTAACACTAAATTCTTATAACTAAAATTTGTATTGAGGATACATGAAAAATCACCTCTTCAGTAACCCAAGAAAGTAGCATATCAAGTACCAGGTAACCCAAGAAAGTACCAAACATTATCAGAATAAGATATTTTATTATATTTAATAAATATAATAAAATATTATAAATATTAAAAATATATTTTAAATAAAATATATTTTATTATTTATTATACTTTTTTTCCCCTAGAAGGGAGGAAGGGTGGAAGGGAGGAAGGAAGAGAAAAAAAAAAAAAAAAAAAAGGAAAGAAGAGAAAAAGGAAGGAAGGAAGGAAGGAAGGAAGGAAGGAAGGAAGGAAGGAAGGAAGGAAGGAAGGAAGGAAG
>CM021732.1:30166530-30181530 GCA_011075105.1 Heteronetta atricapilla | reverse complement strand
AATGTCAAAATTGTTCACTCTCCAGATTTACAACATTAAGATGCAGAGTATGCATTATAATGCAGTTCTGTTTTGTGTTCTGGGAAAGTTTTAGGGTAAATGAATAATTATGCACAGCTATTTTTGAGTTCTGCACTCTTTAAAAGCTTTGATAAATGTTTAGATAAAAAGAGGACAAAGTGCCAGTGACCCACAGAGCATCAAGCTGCAAGATGTCAGTGGACTGTTACTGAAGCTTGGTTAATTATTTTTCCAGTTTTCTTCCTGATTATTACATATTGGAATTACAAAATAAAACCCTTAATCAATTTTAAATGCATGACTGGATCCCCTGCTGGCTTGCAGAGCATTGCAGAAGTAGGATCTAATGTTTGTAAAATATACTGCAGTACACAATAAGGTACGTGTAACTCACCAGGATGTCTGTGTACTCTAGCTATGTTGTGAGGCATGAAGCTAATCTACCTTCAGCTAAGGTACAAGTTTATGTACCAGTCCTGGGAACTTTGGCTTACACACACAGGTTCAACTGAAGTAACCTGAAGTTGAGTCTTTTTAACTCTGTGGAGGTTCTTCAGTATTTAGTTACATTTTCTATGTGTGAGGAGCCTAGATCCTATAGGAATGTGGGTGGGGAGGAGAATTTTGCCTGAGTAAGTTGTAGTCACTGAAGGCTAGGTATATCCTGTCAAGCTAGGTATGTCTTGTGTATATCAGGCTAACTGTGCTTGCAAATGTAGGCTTCTGGCCCCTGAGAAGACATTGCAGTTTGTTCCTCAACAGGCTTATAAGCTAAGGTCCCTGAATAGCTTTCCTGCAAATGAAAATTATGGCCCTTTTTTATTTTTTATTTTTTTTATTTATTAAATTAATGGTCCTTTTAACTTAAAGCCATAATTTAACAAGTTACTAGGTATCTATAAAATGTTTGTCAATGTCCAGTGTTGCTATTGAAAGCAGGAGTGCATCTACTGAGTCTTGGAAAACTCTTTGATCACTGATACCTCTTCTTTAGCACCATATCCCTCTTTTGCCTAAATGTGAAAGAAATACTGAAAAACCTCAGGAACATGATATACAAAACAGTGAAAATCCCTCAATGACACTCCTAAAAATGGCCATGTTTTCCTTTGGCAACAATGCATGTTTCAGAGAACTAGCATAATAGCTATTGCTGATGGAGGTCCTAGAATAAGAAATGCTGTACCTGTATCAGCACTTTAATAATCTTACTTGTTAGTATGAGTTATTAGTCAAGCATAGCTCTACACTAATGTGCCAGTTGTACCTTGGGTTGAAACTAATATCTGCATGGTGTTCTGTGCTACCAGGGACCCTCTTAGACCCTTTTCCATAAAACTGTGCATGCCCTGTATGGAGGGACTACAGTTTCATGTGGAAGGGACTCAGGTGTTATAACAGCAAGTATCATTGCAAAATTGTAAGACAGACAATTTATCTGGAACAGGAAACAAAAGATCTAGCAGTTATTGCTATAGTGATTTTTACAGTATAAATGTTTGTCTGCTAATAGCTGGAGTCATAGGTAGAACATTCTGATTTTTCTTTCTCTCTTACTGCTCTCTTTCTACCTCCACCCCCAACCCTTTGTTGTTTTTTGTTTGTTTCTGTTCTTTCTGTTCTTTTTTTTTTTTTTTCCTTGCTAATCAGTGTGATGGAATTCAGCTAGACTTAATCAATATTTCTCTGGAAGGAATTGCCATTCTGAACATCCCAAGCATGCACGGTGGATCAAATCTTTGGGGAGAGACAAAGAAAAGACGTAGCCATCGTCGGACAGAAAAGAAGAGGTCAGATAAAAGAACCACTGTCACAGATGCCAAGGAACTGAAATTTGTATGCCAAGGTAAGCTTACAGATAATATAGGCTACCTGGCTCAATACAGTCAACTCAGTTCTATAATTGCACTTGCATTGCCTCTTGTCAAGACAAAGGATAGACAGCTCTTAGCTATTTCTTTTCTCCTGCATTTAGCTTTTCTGATGGGAAGCACTGGAACAAAGGCATAAAGAAACATGCTGACAATTACAACCTATATACTTGCAAACCTGCATTTTTTTTTTTTTTTAGATGGGATGTTACCTGTTAAGCAGACTAAGCACACCATGTGGCACTGTTTGCTACTGTCATATTCAGTCTAGAAGTACCTGGACTTTTTGGGAGTAAGAAAATGCTTACTTAGCATTTAAAATTCTTATAAATGTCAGTGTGCATAAAACTTGGGAATAATCATGGCCTGCTTCTAACAAACTTGGCTGTGGAAAATTACTTCAGGATAACTAGACAAAGCTGCCTATATATTTTATGTTACCATATTGTGATGCTGTGTGCAATCCTTCATTGTATATGATGTAGCTTGTTTGTATGGGCATGCTCCTTCCTTCAGGACTCATTACTTTCCTGGTGATTAGGAGGATTTGCTCCTTAAATTTCATTATAATCATAACTTTCAACAAATCCTTACAGTAAATAGTAATATCTATTCTACTTCACAAAATCACAGGTTGTGGTGATTTTAAAATTTTCTGTTCACAGCAAAGGATAAGCAGACCAGACTTCAAAAACTCATTTTTTTTTTTTTATTTCCTTTCTTTACTTTTTATTTTATGGAAATAATATCTCCTGCTTCAGTGGTTCCAGCATCCATAGACTTAATAAATGTCGGGACCTTAACTCTCTGATGTTACTATAGTCCTTTTACTAGTTTTGGATATCCTATTTTTTGTATTTTATCAGCAATATTTTTTAAAATCACTAGTTATATCTTAATATGTGGTTTTAATCCAGCTAATTTACCTGGATATCAAAAGTTGAGGAACAAAGTAGTTTTTTATGGCTTTGCGGCTGCAATAGGTACTAGGACCCAAAATTTTCTGTGTTGTAGCAATTTCATATGTTCTCAGTGTCTCAAGGTAACTTATCAAATACATTGTCACCTGAAGTCTTACCAGTTGCTAAGCTTCTTCATACACTACTATCTCTGTATTCTATAAGTGTTCAAGAGATGGAAACAGGCTAATGGGTAATGGACTCACAAAAATATTTTCTTTTCTGTTGCTTCTGAACATAGGGAGATGGGACACTTGACCCTTTTCATAAGTAGTGAAACAATTTATTATAATTTCTTTAATTATTGGGGTTAAGTATGTATTTACTACATAAATAACAGTGATTTCAAACTAATGACTATTTTTGGTGCTGATATTAGAAGGATGTTGCTATATATTTGCATTTTCCCATATAGGAAAATAATAATAATAATAATAATGGAAATTTTAAAACATCAAAGTGATTAGAAGATCCTACATTATCTATTGAAGTATTCATAATGCAAACATTAAGTACCTTACTGTAGAAACTATGTGCTGTGGATGGAAGTGGTTTCACCCAAAGGCTAGTTTCAAAGCAGAGGTTGACTTTTCCAAATTACAAGCTGGAACACCTGTATATTGTCACTGAGTACATGGGTAGTATACATATACAGTAGCATTTCAGTACTTAATAAGATTAAAAGAGGATTTCCCAACTGGGCATGTTTGTTGCACTTCATTTTGATCTGGGAAGACTTTGACTGAAACCTTCTAAAGAAGGAACTTTTGTAAGGTCCTGCTGCTGTCCTCCCTCTGCTCTTGCATGTGTCACTTAATGTGAGCCAAGTATATGCAGCATGGTCATCAATGCAGGAAAAGTGATCAAAGTTCTGCCACATCTTTTTTTCTTTCTTTCTTTCTTTCTTACCTTCCCTAAATGATCATACAGATATGAATCTCTCTCTAAGCCTGCTCCCCCCCTGTCAAGTAACTTTGACAACTTACTGTTGTCAAAGTATAGGTAGCCAATTGAAGCCAATAGGTTTGTATTTTCCTCACCTTCCAGTTATCTACCTCTGAATACTCCTCCACAGTTTTGGACTTTAATAAAATGGACACCTGTTTGGAAAACAACCTGATTAGCCTTAATCATAAAAACGATATATTGAAATGTAGCAATTTAAAGTGTGTGTTGCTTAAATACATTCCCAGCTTGTCTCCTGCATGTATACTAAAGAGCAAGATTTGGTACTGGTAGCGTATAGGTTTGTGTGTGTCTATATTTATCATATATATTTCTATTGAACTGCTGACTGGCTTTGATATTTTTGTACAAAAACATATAAGTTAATTGCACAAATATGTTTTCATATAACTCTTTAGAAAGAAAACCTTACTTACCTAAGGCTATAATAATACTAAATATTATCCTATTCGTTGTTAATAGAAGCAAATACTACAGTTCTCAATTCAGCTCCTATCCAAAAATTCAGCATATAGAGGGTCTTTCAGCAAATGTTATTAGGGAAATAATTGGGTTCTTCTTCTTTTTTTTCTACTTCTTCTTTATTCTCCTCCTTCTTCTTCTTTCTTCTTCTTTAACTAATCTAATTTAATTTTACTAATTTCTCATTACCATTTCTATTGCACAAACTCAACGTATCAGAAAAAATATATAAGCACAGGTATGTGACAGTCCATGAAAATAGATGATTTGATTGTAAAACCTTGACATTACGAATCTGACAGTTGCAGTGTTTTATTTTGTTTTGTTTTAAAATCTCCTAGTATGTAGATATCTATGTATGATATATATATTCACAATCATTTTTTTTTAAGTACGGTTTTAGATACAACTTTGAACTATCTTGAACAGTATTTGGACAGGAATTTTGGGTAAATGTATACACATAGTGAAAATGCCAAAAATTGTTTCTATAAAGAGATGAAGATACTGCATATAAACTAAAGTATGAGTTGAGAAACATAAGTAACTAAGCTACTTGCTGTTTGGAAATGACATCCAAAACATAAGTTGAATCATCAAAACATATATTCTGTGAAATGTATGTCATTTATGTTAGGTGTTAAACAGCAAAACTTTCTTCCTCACAGAGACACTAAATTGAACTTTAAAGCCTTTTGTGAGAAAGGGAAATTATTCTTTTAAAAAGTTCTCTATTAAACTTTTTGCTGAGTGGAGTCATATTCCTTTGGTGGGAATATTTTTATGCTTTGTTTTGTTGTCATTGCTGAAATTCAGTTAGAGCCCTGTCCTGAAATGAAGTGTCTTTTAAGGTCATAAATCTCTTCTAAAGTCATTCATAACTCTGACTGGGATAGAGTTAATTTTCTTTGTAGAGGCTCACACAATGGTGTGTTTTGGATTGTTGATGAAAATTGTGTTGATAACACACCAATGTTTTTAGCTGTTGCAGAGCAGAGCTTACATAGAGCCAAGTTTTTGGTGTGGTGGTTGTTTTTTATTTTGGTTGGTGGTTTTTTTTTGTTTTTGTTTAGTTTTGTTTTTTTTTTTTTTTTTTTTTTTTCTTGTGCTGCCTTACCAGCGAGGAGCTGGGGGTACTAAAGGAGATGGGAGGGGACACAGCCAGGACAGCTGACCCAGACTGACCAAAGGGATATACCATATACCAATATACCATACCATACTGTTGTATGCTCAGCAATAAAAGCTGAAGGAAAGAAGGAGAAGGGATGGGGTGTGGGTGGGTGGGTGGGATGTGAAACATTTGAAATGATGGTGTTTGTCTCCCAAGAAACGATTACACATGATGAGCCTTTCTTTCCTGGCTGTGGCTGAACTGGCAGCTGCCTGCTGATGGGAAGCAACAAATGAACTACTTGTTTTTCTTTGCTTGCGTGCACAGTTTTTACTTTACCTAGTAAACTGACTATACCTCAGCCCATGAATTCTCACACCTTTACCTTTCCAATTATCTCCTCCATCCTTCCTGGGGAGAGTGAGCAAGCAGCTGTGTGGTACTGAGCTGCCTGTTGGGGCTAAACAACAACAAAATCTCTTAAGACTTCACTGCAAACATCTACATAACTTATTTTCACAAGAGCAGTTTCAGTCACCTTGATGGTTTCATTCCTGAAGGAAGCATCTATGAACTATTAATGGTTGAAACCTTTAGACTGTAAATATTTCAGTACAATACTTCCTTCTTATTTATTTTGTACATCACCTGGCACACTGATACTTAACCAAGTAGTCAACAAGTTGATCTTCACAGCTTGTTAAAAGAGCTTCAGTGAGCTATTGGTCAGCAACGTCCCAGACTTCTATACCATTTAAACACAGGGTGCATTCATGTCACAGCACCTAGCCATATACCATGCTTACCAATATGATTCCATAATTCTATGTGGAAATCTTGGTTAAAAACTGCATTATGAATTTCTGAATGGAAATGCAAAAATTTTAGATATAGTGAACTGCCTATCTACATATTCTACAGTCAAAATCAGGGGACATACAGAGGGCTTGAAGGACTCAGAACACTTCAAAACATCCATACAAAGTGGAAAAGGAGAAAATATCTTTTTTCATTAGGTATCAATTTCCATTCTACAGGGGAAGGAAAACATCCTATCCCAAATTTTCATATAGATAGGAAATTCCTAACAAGAATTCTAAAGCCAATTTGTCAGCTTTGTGGGCTAGCATATTAATTACATTTCTGGAGGTCTTTCAAAAATTATGCTTTGGCCATGTGATTTCTCCTTGCTGTTTATAATTTCCTAACTATTATGAATTTTGAGATCTCTAAATATGAATGAATTACATTGGAGAAGTTAGAAACTATGTTCCAGTTCAGCATAAAGTGTGAGTTCTGTATCAGTAGAAGTTTAGGTTATTTATGGTATGGTACAAGACATGTATAAAATTGCAATTATAGAAACCTACGGTTAATGTAATGGTTACATTACCTTATCTCTCTAATTTTGTATCTTGTTTAGGCAGTTTATCACACATTGATAAATTAATACACATTGGCACATTATCGCCATGGAAAAATAACTAAATATAGCTGTTTCTGACCTGGTCCATGAAAGCCTATTGAACTTAGAGAAATGATGTTGTTTAGACAGAGCATCTAAATAGAATCATTTAATTACTTTCTTTCTTGACAATCCTAAGTAGGCATTTTTGTGCATATACATACAGAACTTGAAGAATACAAATATTATTGATATAATCCAGTTCTACCAATTTTAGTAACCAGCGCTGTAGGTTATTTGTGTTACTTTAAAGAAAGGAAAATAAAAAGGCAAATGAGCAAATTACTTTAAGTTTATAAAAAATATCCATGAAACAACTTGAGGTAATACATTTGATATTCATAATTCCAGCAAGCAGAAATATGTCTACCCAATGAAAATCAGTGACTAAATAAGTTAAACAACAAATGAAATAATTAGTAATGCACACTGTTGTGGGCTAGGCTCAAAAATCATTAGACAGCTTGCAAAACATTTACAGTCCTTTTGCAAGAAGAGTCTGTACACAAGCTGAGGTGTATATATATACTTCCAAAGCAAAGATACAAGTAGGGCATATATGCTGGAAATACCTTTCTGGATAATATATGTAAGGGTTTATATTTCTGTGAAGGATAATAGAAAAAGAACAGTGAACCTGAGAAAAGGGAAAGCACTGAACAGAGTAATAGAAAATCTGTTGATGCATTTCTTAGGAAAAGTGAAGAGGAAGACAGCTTTTTCAGCTGAATTCTGACTATAAAACTGTTAGCTAAGCAAAGAGACTGCCTTCTGTCTCTTCTGTCTTCCTATATTTAAGGAAAATGCTCTTTTGTCTGTAACAGTAAGAAAAAAAGTATGAAGAAAGAAAATATAACATTGGTGTTCTGTTCGTAATGAAAGTAACCCAATAACCTATAAGTTTTCTGACACAGATATCAGGAAAAAAAGAAAAAAAAAAAAAAAAAGAAGGAAAAAAAAAAAAAGAGGGAAAAAAAAAAAGAGAAAACAAGTTTCTTAAGCAGTAAAATAGGTAAAATTTAGAAGAATTATGGTAGGTAATCTTCAGGTCCCAGAAAAGGTAAAATGAAAGGAAATGAAAGCACCATATGCTTGCTAGTATTTAAATGGAACTGATGACTGATGCCACACATATAAAGCATTGTCAAAGCAATAAGTATATGAAATTCTGGAGAAGAATCCAGTATTATTTAAATGTAAAGTACTATAAAACTCGTGGAACTAGTGAAAATTTAGGAAATCTACATAAGATGAGTTATAAAGTTACATGAATCTAAAATGCTTTGAATGTTCCATTTAAACATCCACTTCATTTAGGGATATACCTCAGTTTCTTTGATTGGAAAATAACACAAAATTATCCCTGTATGAAATTTTCAAATTTTCATTTCTTCCTAAATTTTCCCTAGTTGCTCTGAAAATAGCAGCATTTTTCAGGATTTTTGGCACATCTTTTTCTGTCCTAGAAAACTAGGAAGACAGAGAAATCCCTTAAATATAAATAAGATAACCCTTCTAATCCAGTTATTTTTTTCAAGCATTAAACATTTTGAAATACATATCTGTTGTGGTTTAACCCGGCCGGCAGCCAAACACCACACAGCCGTTCGCTCACCCTCCCCCCTCCCTCTCTGGGATGGGGGAGAGAAACGGAAAAGTGAAGCTTGTGGGTTGAGATAAAGACAGTTTATTTAAGAGAGAAAATAATAATAACAATAATAATAATAATAATAATAATAATATGTACAAACAAGTGATGCACAATGCAATTGCTCACCACCTGCTGACCGATGCCCAGCCCAACCCCGAGCAGCCGGCCCCCCACCCTGGCTAGCCACCCCTATATATTGTTCAGCATGACGTCAGATGGTATGGAATACCCCTTTGGCCAGTTTGGGTCAGCTGTCCTGGGGCTGTCCCCTCCCAGCTCTTGCTGCCCCCCCAGCCTGCCCGCTGGCAGGACAGAGCGAGGAGCTGAAAAGTCCTTGGCTTAGTGTAAGCACTGCTCTGCAGCAATTAAAACACCAGCATGTTATCAGCACTCTTCTCATCCCAATCCAAAACATAGTACCTCACCAGCCATTAGGAGGAAAAACAACTCTGTCCCAACTGAAACCAGGACATATATCCACCCCTTATTCCATACCATTTATGTCATGCTCAGGTTACACTCTTTCCAATACATTCTAGTTAATCACTATTTTCATCTATGGTAGTAATGACACACAGTATTATATAATAATTAACATAATACAACTCAACTCATGGGCTATTCTCACCCAGTATTAAGTCCCCTTGAGGTACACACCGGACCTCCCCATTCCTTTGCATTACCCACCAAGTGCATCCAGGTCCTTGAGCAAAAACAATCCCACGAATGGGTTTGCCTTTTCCTGGGGCAGGAGTAGCCCAGACTGTTTTACCCAGCATGTTTCTTACATGAACTACAGGGACTTTATCCCCTTCTACTGTGCATAACAGGTTTGATTGGGCTGGTCCAGCTCGGTTGGTAGATCCCCTAGTATTGACTAACCAGGTGGCCTTTGCCAAATGTGTATCCCAATTTCTGAATGTCCCAGCACCCATTGCTTTCAGTGTAGTCTTTAACAGTCCATTGTATCGCTCAACTTTACCGGAGGCTGGTGCATGATAGGGGATGTGATACACCCACTCAATACCATGTTCTTTGGCCCAAGTGTCTATAAGGTTGTTTCGGAAATGAGTCCCGTTGTCTGACTCAATTCTTTCTGGGGTGCCATGACGCCATAGAACTTGTTTTTCAAGGCCCAGGATAGTGTTTCGGGCGGTGGCATGGGGCACAGGATATGTTTCCAGCCATCCGGTCATTGCTTCCACCATTGTAAGTACATGGCGCTTGCCGTTGCGGGTTTGAGGGAGTGTGATGTAGTCAATCTGCCAGGCCTCTCCATATTTATATTTCAGCCATCGTCCTCCATACCAAAGAGGCTTTGACCGTTTGGTTTGCTTGATTGCAGCACATGTTTCACAATCATGAATAACCTGTGCTATAGTGTCCATGGTCAGGTCCACCCCTCGATCACGAGCCCATCTGTATGTTGCATCTCTTCCTTGATGGCCTGAGGTGTCATGGGCCCATCGGGCTATGAATAATTCACCCTTATGTTGCCAGTCCAGGTCCACCTGAGCCACTTCAATCTTAGCAGCCTGATCCACCTGCTGGTTGTTTTGATGTTCTTCAGTAGCCCGATTCTTGGGCACATGAGCATCTATGTGGCGTACCTTTACGACCAGGTTCTCTACCCGGGCAGCAATATCTTGCCACAACGCAGCAGCCCAGATGGGTTTGCCCCTGCGCTGCCAGTTGTTCTGTTTCCATTGCTGTAACCACCCCCACAGGGCATTTGCTACCATCCACGAATCAGTGTACAAGTAGAGAACTGGCCACTTTTCTCGTTCAGCAATATCTAAAGCCAGCTGGATGGCTTTCACTTCTGCAAATTGACTCGATTCACCTTCTCCCTCAGCAGCTTCTGCAACTTGTCTTGTAGGACTCCATACAGCAGCTTTCCATCTCCGATGCTTTCCCACAATGCGACAGGACCCATCGGTGAACAGGGCATATCTCCTCTCATTTTCTGGTAGCTCATTGTACAGTGGGGCTTCTTCAGCACGGATCACCTCCTCCTCTGATGACATCCCAAAGTATTTGCCTTCTGGCCAGTCCATAATCACTTCCAAGATTCCTGGACGACTGGGGTTTCCTATTCGAGCCCGCTGGGTAATCAGTGCAACCCACTTGCTCCATGTAGCATCAGTTGCATGATGTGTAGAGGGGACCCTTCCTTTGAACATCCAGCCCAATACTGGCAGTCGGGGTGCCAGGAGGAGCTGTGCTTCAGTACCAACCACTTCTGAAGCAGATCGAACTCCTTCATATGCTGCCAATATCTCCTTTTCGGTTGGAGTGTAGCGGGCCTCAGATCCTCTGTATCCCCGACTCCAAAACCCTAGGGGTCGACCTCGAGTTTCCCCAGGTTCTTTCTGCCAGAGGCTCCAGGTGGGACCATTCTCCCCGGCTGCGGTGTAGAGCACATTCTTTACATCTGATCCTGTTCGGACTGGCCCCAGGGCTACTGCATGAACTATTTCCTGCTTAATTTGTTCAAAGGCTTGTCGTTGCTCAGGACCCCATTCAAAATCGTTCTTCTTACGGGTTACTTGGTAGAGTGGGTTTACAATCAGACTGTAATTTGGAATGTGCAATCTCCAAAACCCCACGACACCTAAGAAAGTTTGTGTTTCCTTTTTACTAGTTGGTGGAGACATAGCTGTTATTTTGTTGATCACATCCATTGGGATTTGACGACGTCCATCTTGCCATTTTATTCCTAAAAACTGGATCTCTCGTGCAGGTCCTTTAACTTTATTTTGTTTTATGGCAAAACCAGCCTTCAGAAGGATTTGGATTATTTTCTTCCCTTTCTCAAAAACTTCCTCTGCTGTGCCACCCCACACAATGATGTCATCAATGTACTGAAGGTGTTCAGGAGCTTCCCCCTGCTCCAGCGCAGACTGGATCAATCCATGGCAAATGGTAGGGCTATGTTTCCACCCCTGGGGCAGCCGATTCCACGTATATTGGACTCCCCTCCAAGTAAAGGCAAACTGTGGTCTGCACTCTGCTGCTAGAGGGATGGAGAAAAATGCATTAGCGATATCAATTGTGGCATACCACTTGGCTGCCTTTGATTCCAGTTCGTACTGGAGTTCTAGCATGTCCGGCACCGCAGCGCTCAGTGGTGGTGTGACTTCATTCAGGCCACGATAGTCCACCGTTAGTCTCCACTCACCATTAGATTTTCGCACTGGCCATATGGGACTATTAAAAGGTGAATGAGTCTTACTGATCACTCCTTGGCTCTCCAGTTGACGAATTAGCTCATGGATGGGAATCAGGGAGTCTCGGTTGGTGCGATATTGCCGCCGGTGCACAGTTGTAGTAGCGATTGGCACTTGTTGTTCTTCGACCCTCAGCAACCCCACAACAAAAGGGTCCTCCGAGAGACCAGGCAAGGTAGACAACTGTTTCATGCCCTCTGTCTCTAAGGCAGCTATGCCAAAAGCCCAGCGGAACCCTTTGGGGTCCTTGAAATATCCTCTTCTAAGATAGTCTATGCCAAGGATGCACGGAGTATCCGGGCCAGTCACAATAGGGTGTTTTTGCCACTCATTCCCAGTTAGACTCACTTCGGCCTCCAATACAGTCAACTGCTGGGATCCCCCCGTCACTCCATGAATACTGATGGGCTCTGGCCCTTCATAGTTTGATGGCATTAGAGTACATTGTGCACCGGTATCTACTAAAGCTCTATACTTCTGTGCATCTGACGTGCCAGGCCATCGAATCCACACAGTCCAATAAACTCGATTGTCCCTTTCCTCCCCCTGGCTGGAGGCAGGGCCCCTCTAATCTTGGTCAGAATCTTCATTCCTGTGTTTAAGGGACTGCCTGTTGGAAGTTGGAGCAGCAAATTTTTCAGAGAACCCCTTTTTCCTGCTTGTTTTCTTTTGCAACTCACGTACCCGTGCCTCTAGGGTCGCGGTGGATTTTCCATCCCATTTTCTCATGTCCTCTCCATGGTCACGTAGGTAAAACCACAGGATAGCACGAGGTGTGTATCCACCATATCGTCTTCCTTGCATGGATGAGCACTTACCCCTAATAGCAGAGACATTGGTTTGTACAGGGGGGGAGGAAAATAATCTCTCTTCAAGTTGGTGGACCTTTTCAGAAAGTTTCTCCAAAGTATTCTCTTTTAGTTGCTGGAAGTTTTCAGAAAGTTTATCCACAGCCGAGACGCAGGCCTGTAGGGAAGAGGACAGACTTTCTTCGTACTGCTGGAGTTGTTTAACCACATCACCCACTGAAGGTTCATCATCCTCTTTCCAGGCCATTATTGCCAATGAGCTGGCATATGATGATGGTGCACTCTGTACAAACTTCCGCCACATGGGTCGTGTACACTTGACTTCATCTGGGTCTACAGGTATTTGTCCATTGTCTGGGTCGGCATAGATCACCTCCTGTACGGCTAATTCCCTCAGGTACTGGATTCCCTTCTCCATAGCGGTCCACTTGCCTGGCAGACATACGAGTTCTTCCTTGTAGGGATACCTTTCCCTTACAGCATACAGGATACGCCTCCAGAGGCTGTAGGATCGTACTCCTTCTCCAATTGCTTTGTCAATGCCTGCGTCTCTAGCAAGGGATCCCAGCCGACTGGCTTCCCTGCCGTCTATATCCACATAATTGGCTCCGGTATCCCAGCACAGGAGCAGCCAGGTGACAAGGTGCTCACCTATGCAGCGACCAAAATCTTTTCGCATATCTCGTAGCTCACGCTGGTATAGGCTTCGGGAAACTAGTGTTGTTTTTTCAACATCCCCATCTTCATCGTCCTGCACCCCTGATGGCACAGCCTCGTCTTCTCTGCGTTCTAAACGACCTGAGTCTCTATACCATTTTTTCACCTTGTCTACAGGGGCAGTTTGTACTGCTACAGGTCGTTTCTCTGACTCAGCTACAGAGTCTGCCACAGAGGTTGGAATACACTCTGCAGGGTCCACTTGCACTGCTACAGATCATTTCTTTGGCCCAGCCACAGGGTCTGCCACAGGGGTTGGAATACAGTCTGCAGGGCCAACTTGCACTGCTACAGATCGTTTCTCTGGCCCAGCCACAGGAGCTGGAGCAGCTGCAGGAGCTGGGGCTGGAGCGGCTGCAGGGGCTGGAGCAACTGCAGGAGCAGGGCTGGAGCGGCTGCAGGAGCAGGATGCTGGAGGAGCTGCAGGAGCAGGGACTGGAGTGGCTGCAGGGGCTGGAGCGGCTGCAGGAGCATGGGCTGGAGTGGCTGCAGGAGCAGGGGCTGGAGCGGCTGCAGGAGGAGAAGCTGGAGTGGCTGCAGGAGCAGGAGCTGGAGTGGCTGCAGGGGCTGGAGCGGCTGCAGGAGCTGGGGCTGGAGCGGCTGCAGGAGCTGGAGCAACTGCAGGAGCAGGGCTGCAGTGGCTGCAGGAACAGGATGCTGGAGGAGCTGCAGGAGCAGGGGCTGGAGTGGCTGCAGGAGCAGGGGCTGGAGTGGCTGCAGGAGCAGGAGCGACTACAGGAGGAGAAGCTGGAGTGGCTGCAGGAGCAGGGGCTGGAGCGGCTGCAGGAGCTGGGGCTGGAGCGGCTACAGGAGCTGGAGCAACTGCAGGAGCAGGGCTGCAGTGGCTGCAGGAACAGGATGCTGGAGAAGCTGCAGGAGTAGGGGCTGGAGCGGCTGCAGGAGCAGGAGCTGGAGTGGCTGCAGGGGCTGGAGCGGCTGCAGGGGCTCTAGCGGAGTTCCGCCTCAGGGCAGACCTCCGGATGAGCTGCCTAAGTAGTTGTTTAACTTTAAGCAAAATCTGAATCACATTCAAGAGACATAACAACAACACTATGCTGGTCTGCGTATCCCAAGGATATTCAACATCTTGGAGAGTTATCGTAACTAGCTCAGGGGATAAGAGGGTGCTAAAGGAGTGAGGGAGAGTGAACAAGTAGGGAAAAATATATTCCCCTGTCCCCTCCACAGACTGGCTCCCTGATGAAAAAAGGCAGCAAGTGTAATTGCTAATGGTTTCCGAGATATAGTTTCCAAAGTACAGAGTCGACGATAGTGTTGAGTACAAATACCAAGTTAAAGTCGTGGCCAGATATTTCATCGTCTCGTAAGCTATTATTACACCGCACAGTACCATAATGATCTTAAACCAGGGCCCAGAAAAGTAAAACAGCACAATAGGGATCACATACAGAAAGTAACGTGCTATAAAATTCAGTGTGGAATACAGCCACAGCAGACCCGAGATTAAAGCAATCAACATTCTGATTAGCAACGATTAAGCAGCTCTAATACTTATACCAATTTTAGTTTAACATACTCTGGTCAGATCTGTCGTTATCTCAACCCTTCGAGTCCCACGTTGGGCGCCAAAAAGGACTGTTGTGGTTTAACCCGGCCGGCAGCCAAACACCACACAGCCGTTCGCTCACCCTCCCCCCTCCCTCTCTGGGATGGGGGAGAGAAACGGAAAAGTGAAGCTTGTGGGTTGAGATAAAGACAGTTTATTTAAGAGAGA
>CM021732.1:30027059-30135649 GCA_011075105.1 Heteronetta atricapilla | reverse complement strand
TGACTTCAGTATGGCTTTTGACACGGTTCCCCACAGCATTCTCCTCAGGAAACTGGCTACTCGTGGCTTGGACTTGCATATGCTTCGTTGGGTTAAGAGCTAGCTGGATGGCTGGGCGCAGAGAGTTGTGAATGGAATCAAATCCAGCTGGAGGCCGGTCACTAGTGGAGTCCCCCAGGGCTCAGTACTGGGGTCAGTCCTCTTTAACATCTTTATCGATGATCTGGATGAGGGGATCGAGTGCACCCTCAGTAAGTTTGCAGGTGATACCAAGTTAGGTGTGTGTGTCAATCTGCTCGAGGGTAGGAAGGCTCTGCAGGAGGATCTGGATAGGCTGCACCGATGGGCCAAGGCCAACTGTATGAAGTTCAACAAGGCCAAGTGCCGGGTCCTGCACTTGGGACACAACAACCCCAAGCAGAGCTACAGGCTGGGAGATGAGTGGTTGGAAAGCTGCCTGTCAGAGAAGGACCTGGGAGTATTGGTTGATAGTCGGCTGAATATGAGCCAGCAGTGTGCTCAGGCGGCCAAGAAGGCCAACAGCATCCTGGCTTGTATAAGAAACAGCGTAGCCAGCAGGTCCAGGGAAGTGATTGTCCCCCTGTACTCAGCTCTGGTGAGGCTGCACCTCGAGTACTGTGTTCAGTTTTGGGCCCCTCAGTACAAGAAGGACATGGAGGTGCTTGAGCGAGTCCAGAGAAGGGCTACGAAGCTGGTGAAGGGTCTGGAGAACAAGTCTTATGAGGAGTGGCTGAGGGAGCTGGGACTATTTAGCCTGGGGAAGAGGAGGCTCAGGGTTGACCTTATTGCACTCTACAGGTACCTTAAAGGAGGCTGTAGCGAGGTGGCGGTTGGTCTATTCTCCCACATGCCTGGTGAGAGGACGAGGGGGAATGGGCTAAAATTGCACCAGGGGAGGTTTAGGTTGGATATTAGGAAAAACTTCTTTACTGAAAGGGTTGTTAGTCACTGGAATAGGCTGCCCCAGAAAGTGGTTGAGTCACCATCCCTGGAGGTCTTTAAAAGATGTTTAGATGTAGAGCTTAGGGATATGGTTTAGTGGAGGACTTGTTAGTTAGGTCAGAGGTTGGACCTGGTGATCTTAGAGGTCTCTTCCAACCTAGACTATTCTGTGATTCTGTGATTCTGTAGGTCACCTCAATTTACAGAGCTGTTAAAAAACTAAAAAGATCTACTATATGTGAAAATGACGCGAGTTTTGCTCGTAAATTTTATGTGCACTGGAGAAAAGTCAAGACTTTATAATCCCCAATTTTTTTTTGGTTGGTTGGTTGGTTGTTTTTTTGGGGGGAGGGGGATTGTGGTGGTGGTGTTTTGTTTTGTTTTGTTTTAATATGTTTTGTTTGCTTGTTTTTTGGGTGGGGAAGAAGCACTTGCTGTCCCTTTATGCATAGCAGGGACAGGAAGATGGGCAGAAAGAAACCAAACGAGGTTTGATAAGAGCAAGTGTGGAGTCCTGCACCTGGAAAGGAACAACCAGATGTTTCAGTACAGGCTGGGGGACGACCTGCTGGAGAGGAGCTCTGAGGAGAAGGACCTGGGGGTCCTGGTGGACAACAGGTTGACCATGAGCCAGCAGTGTGCCCTGGTGGCCAAGAGGGCTAATGGGATCCTGGCATGCATTAAAAGGAGTATGGCCAGCAGGTCAAAGGAGGTGATCCTGCCCCTCTATTCTGCCCTGGTCAGGCCTCACCTAGAGTACTGTGTCCAGTTCTGGGCTCCCTGGTACAAAAAAGACAGGGATCTCCTGGAAAGAGTACAACAGAGGGCCACAAAGATGATACAGGGCCTGGAGCATCTTCCCTATGAAGAAAGGCTGAGAAACCTGGGTCTGTTCAGCCTGGAGAAGAGAAGACTGAGAGGGGATCTCATCAATGTGTATAAATACCTGAGGTGTGGGAGACAGAGGGATTTGTCCAACCTCTTTTCAGTGGTTTTTGGAGACAAGACAAGGGGTAACGGCCGCACGATAGGGCACAGGAAGTTCCGCACCAACATGTGAAAGAACTTAATGGTGAGGGTGATGGAGCACTGTAACAGGCTGTCCAGGGAGGTTGTGGAGTCTCCTTCTCTGGAGATATTCATGGCCTATCTGGACACCTACCTGGGCAACCTGCTCTAAGGAGCCAGCTTTGGCAGCAGGGGGGTTGGACCCAATGATCTCTTGAGGTCCCTTCCAACCCCTTCAGTTCTGTGATTCTGTGATAAAATAAACACACACACACAGAAAAACATGTTTTAGAGATTGACCCTAATCCAGTGGGCATTTGAGGGACAATCTACCCTGTGTCCTCTTCTGGTCCCTTGGTATCTTTATAGAGGGTAACCAAGGAACCTTTTTTCTTTTCAGATCAACCTAACAATTACTCTATCTTCCATATCCTTCTTTAATTGATCTTTCATTATCATTAATTTAAATTGCTCTTTCATTATTATTAATTTTCATTTTCATTTTTGACAAATAGAGACATTCATTCTTCCTTATGTTTCCTTGATACCAAAGACTGCATTTGTTTTGTCATGGGTTACACCATATTGATAGAACAGTTATCCTGTGATGAAAAAGATCAAGAATTTACCATTTATATGTTGGCTGGATAGAAATGCTTCTCTTTGTCTGACTATGCCAGGATCATCAATTAAAAGGAACAGGAGAAACACTGTCTGGCCTTTCTTTATAAGCAAGGTACATTATTGAAACAAACAACAAAAAACAGCTTCACCACACAAGGAAGTAGCAAGAATAAGCATTTTTGCCTTGTTTGCACAGTGTTTAGCATACCCTGTGCCCAGGCCCTGAATATAACTCTGTGGGTGTGGTAATTCAGGTGAGAAATAACCATCATTAATCTTCTTTCTAAATTTTGGTGTAAGGATTATTAAACCTTGTTTGGCTGAGGGTAGGATTAGGAGGTTCTTAAGTACTATGCAAACCTCATAGATTGCATATGTCTTCAAATATTATCTGTAGGAACAACTAGGGGCATTTCCACTGCCAAACTTAGATGCTGGTGTTAGGCTGAACTGCACTGCTTATGCACTGCTTACTGTCTCTGGGACATAATAATATTTTGGAAAAGATTTGCAAATTTTGTCCATACTTTACATACCATTATACATTTGGTAGGATTTTATATCACTCCATGGTGATGCACCAGTTCTTTACTATGAGGGTGGTGAGGCACTGGAATGTGGTGCCCAGAGAAGTTGTGGAAGCCCCATCCCTAGAAGCGTTCAAGGCCAGGTTGGATGGGGCTTTGGGCAACCTGATCTAGTGGGAGGTGTCCCTGCCATTGGCAGAGGGGTTGGAATTAGATGATCTTTAAGGTCCCTTCCATTCCAAACCATTCATGATTCTAAATCAACAGTCATATAGGAATTGTGGGCAGATATGAGCAGGCTTCCTGCAGTTAGGCATCTAAAATTTGCAGTATTTCCTTAATGGTTCTTACTTTGTCTACTTTCTTTTTACAAAACTTTTTAAAATTATGTTTAAATTCAACAGCCTTCTACTGAAAAAGAAGATATTTCTGTTCTATGTCTGACCCTGTAACAACAAACTCTTCTCCCATCTATTGGAATTCTCTTACCTTTGTTGTCAACATGTATATATATGTATACATATATAAATGGTAAATCTACAAGGAAAAATGTATGTGACAATACTTAATGAAAGCTAATTGCTGTATGTTTTATAGGTGTAGAGTAAACCTCAATCATGACCCTAACTGTTAGGTGTAAACTTTTTGTTTAGCTAGAAATGAAGTGTTGCAGTAATACCAGGCTGTTATATTAGTTTTGCTTACACTAAGGAGTTACTAAAAATAACTAAGAACTACATGCCCACTTTTATATGAGCTGCAAGCTCTCTCTTTACTGTGGTGGTTACAGTATTCAGTGCAAGCAGGGATATTATAAACTGAAACCACAATTTATGAAACCCTAATACATGAGGACCGATGTTACCATGTCCTCTAAAGGAACAGGAAACCTTTAAAAATACTTAGAAATTTGTAATAGCTGAAAACATCAGCATTAGTCCAACTTCCATGTTTCTTAATTTGTCCTTTGATTAGATCAGCTTAACTTTATACCTACAAACACAAAACAGTAGCTAAAAAGTAACATTTCACTCTTTCCTTAGTAAAATTATGATTAAAGACTGTTCACCTGGGAAAATCCAAATCCTCATCATAAACATAATGGTGCTTCAAAGAACTAATGATACAGCTTATGAATTTTAATTTCTGTTTCAAAGTCAGCAAGTGCGCTTTCTAAAAATGTAAACCATCTGTTGGCACCTTCTAAAAGACTAGAATTCAGTTCATCTAAGCATGAATTATTTATTTAGCATTTTTTCCTAAGCAAACTCTAGTGTTTTTTTTTTTCTTTCTTCCATAATAAACCAAGGTTCTGTGTGATGTGAAGTTTCAACATCAACACATTCATAATGGTAACATATAAACAACGTGAGATGTTTTGAATTACAATTGCATCATAACGATAAAGGAGAGTAGTTGCAATTTTTCCTGTGAAAACATATTTTATAACATGTCAAGTCGTACTGTCATGGGCATTTTTAGCTTCAAGAAACATCAGTTTCATGAAAAAAGTAGAGTTGCTATTGTAGGTCTATCAGGATGACTTGGAAAAGTATATTATTTACATAAGTCTCTACCAGCTTGATGAAACAGTATGTCTGTATGCCAGTTCAGAATTGATTGCATATAGATTATTTCATTAATCTGTGAACAGTTGGATTAAATCTGTAGGAATGATCTTCCAATATGCATTGTTGAAACCTTGGCACTGAGATATGTTCATGACTCTTTCTTTGGTTGGAATTCATAGTGAAGCACAACTCCAGTTTCTAAAGAGATCGTGGTTGGTACTTGCTAGTTTTCATGATACTTTTATATCACGTGGTTATTTATTTATTTATTTATTTTCTGGCAGCTGTTCTTGCTGAGATATATTTGGACACTTGGGAGAGGAAGCAGAAACAGATGATCAATCTTGTTGCACTTTGCTAATTAGAACAATTCCCAGTGACCTCCATCTGCATGAGTTCAATTTTGTCTTTGAATTGTGATTCAACAAACATTTTCTCTATTTGATAATTCACTGCTCCTTGATCCTGTGAACAAATAGGAAGTTAGCCTTGTTTTTCACTTCCATGAGTCCTGAAAAGCTTCTTCCTTTGCTAGTAATTGTCATTTATTGCAGTAAGACCTGCAAAGGTAAGTTAGGTACCAAGAATGACCATGTCACCAAACATAAAATACTTTCATCACAGCATTATGGAGATAATAAGCAATGTTAAAACAATGCCTAAAAGTCATCATTGTCACAACCCTTTTTGCCATTAGAGCTTTGCACCTGTTTTTCAGTGGTCTTTCACATTTGGTCTGGCCATTTCTTGTCCTTACTAAAATTCTTTCCTTGACTGCTGATATTTTGCCATTCTCTTGCAAGATTAATGTGAAGTGTTTACTATCCTGTAGGTGTTACTCTCACTTGTGATGTTATACAGCATGCAAAGGGTATAGGGATTATGCTGGAAACATAGACCAGTAAGAATCCCTTTAACATTAGAAATACCTGTTTTTCTACCACTGGCTTCCAAAATCTCTGTTCCCCTCAGTGGTAGTTTTCTTCATAAATCCGTTTCTTTATTGTTTTGTAAGAGTACTAAAGTTGAATGAGATGTGAGTAGTGTCTTTTTACTGATTGCATGTTTCCTTGTACAGTATGATGAGTTTCCTATGTAGTTGCAGACACATTTTGTTTCTGTAATTACATTATGGCTGGGGAAGACAGAATTTGTGAGTGCATATTTAAGCATTTTGAGGCTCATACATGGTCACCATCTGGAACTGCCCATTTTGCTCCATTTACTGTAAAGAAAACCTGAAATGAAAAGCAGACTGACTTCAGGTGTTAAGTGCCTAAAAGCAACTGGATTGAAGGTGTCCTTTCTCTTCCCCACCTATCCCTTCTGCATCCCTCCCCTCCACCCCACTTTAACAGGTTTCATTTCCTGAAGCTAAATTACATAATTACTCAGAGCTGTTATTCTCTTAAGTTCTTAAATTACTTTAAATTATATCATTCAAAGTAATATATTTATTTAAATAAAAGTATTTGTGATCCCTCTGCAATCTCAAACCAAATTCAAGAATACATAGACACTGATATGGTTAAATAATTGTGTGTCCTTAGCTTTAATAAAATAAACATGTTGCATTGTTTGCAGTTTGTGTTCACCAGCTTTACATGTGTACTTAAATGTTCTCATAAATACTTGCATCAATTTCTTAGGATGTGATACCCCATCAATTCATTAATGTAATTTGAACACTGAACATGTTTTATAGTTCAGGAGGTTCATTATTGACATAGAATGTGAATTTGTATATGTACACATTGTACAAAATGTGCATCTTTAAAAGTCCATAAATGTATGTGTTCGTGGTTGATTTTTATTTGTCAGAGTAAGAAAAAAGTGGAAGGAAAACATTAATGTTAAATGAAACATCTGATAGTACACTGTATCTGAAGTAATGGTCATTAACTCCTATTATTGGTCTATATCTGTATGAAAAAGCTGGGAATATCATTTCCATTTTTTCAAGGAAGAACACAAAAGTGCAGTAGGTGTTTGCTCACTTACTTTTTTGCAGGTTTTCCAAGTGTTTCAGAATAGAACTGGCTCTCTTGACTTGCTTCCCATGGTTTTGTGAAATATAATCAACACCAGAGGAAGACTATATACTGTGTGACTATATACTTTGATAAGTAAGCCCATTATCATTTTCATTTGAGTAAGAACATGAAATTATCTCACCAGTATTAAGTTCCCACTATGAGCACTGACAGATCTCACCATATGAATTAAGACAAGAAAAGCTCAAGATTATCAGCAAGGAAGTGTTTTCTGGTTCTTTCTTGCATCAATGCTTAGGTTGCTGCATATTTATAAGTATAACCTATTCCTTCGGCTCTCACCTTTCCTCTTGCACAGATTGCTAGTTGACATAGAAGGCTGTGGGCCAGCAGAGCCAGAGCTCTACTGTCCTGTTCAAGGGGACCATGAAATGTGTCTTCTCATGAGAGTTCTGCATGCTTTGGCATCTGCTATTATCCTAATAGAGTTTCTACATAAACATTTGAAGTCAGAGGCGGCTTCCTTGTGCTATAGACATTTAGCTTAAACATCGCTATGATATAGCAACTGTGCAAGGCCAACATCTCTCAGTCTAGTTGGCTCAGGGGCTTGTTTTGTAACACTCTCAGTGCTGCCAGCTCTCAAGACATTTGGTGTTTTTCTTCAGTCACCAGATCATGTAATCACATGACACAGTAAGAATATATATATTTTTAAATAAAAATAAAAAGTAATCTTTTTCTTAAGAAAAGAAAACCAAACCAAACAAAAACAGACAAACAAACAAAAGCCCTGAAACATGAAAGAACAGTTTTAGCTTCTGAGCTTCTGTGAGCACTAAAGAACACTTGGAAGTATTTCTTTCATCAGCACCTAAATCCTAAGAAAAGGACTCTTCCCCCCGAGCTGCGTGTTTGTGTTTTTAAGACAGACTCATTCTGAGAGATGGATGATTTCTTGCACAAGTGAGAATGCCTGTTCTACACTCAAGATACATTAGGTGTTCTTGGGACAGAGCCAGAAGAATTTTTTTTTTCTGTTTATTGAAGAGCTTTCATGTCTATGGGTAAGAAGCCTCCTTAAAATTTACTGTCACTGACATTTCTATTGAATTTGGAAGATCTAGCTTCATATTCAGACATTATTATTATTGATTTGGGAAGTCATAAGAGGGGTAGTTATATTTTAGGTATTAGCACTCTTCTGAGGTCACCAATCGCACATTAGAGAGAATAGTCTTCCTCTGTTCTGTTATTAACATAACTTACAAATAGTAATAAGTATTCTTAAGGGTTTGTTTCACGTTTTAAGAAATTACTTTGACAGATCTGGGATTGTGGTGACAGCCTGACCTAGATTGCCTAAGATGTAAGCTTCTGCCTTGTTTGAAATAATAACCCACACCTAAGTAGAAAACCTAGCTGCTATGGATTTTACCATTGGTTCTGCAGGGACAGCGTATGACTCTGCAAATGCAGCCAGACATTTCAGCCAATAATCTGTACTGTGGAAGGATGAACATACTGAATTCCTTCTCCTCCAACACAGTCAGTCTGGAGATCACTGTTAGGGCAGTGTAAGGGCTGTTTCTTAAGACTGTTTTGGCTTGGATGATTTATTTGGCCTAATGTCAAAATCTGGATTGCTCAGTAATTTAGAGAAACATCATTTTATAGAAGATGAAGTCAAATTTTTTATCCACCAGAGACTAGTAATAGCGAAGAAAAATGATGTCAGTCTGCAGGCAGGTCATTGACTGACTGAGTTAAACAAATGAAATCTATTTAGTTTCTTGCATGCTCTGAACTGAGGAATGTAGATTTGCCTCACACTTGGCCTTTTATGTAGATGTGTGGGGAAATGTACAAATTACAACTGTTCAATAATCCACTGCAAATTTTTATATTTTTCTGTCTAGTTATATTACAGCTCCTGCTAGTAAAATACCCTGCTCCACAGTATTTTATTTTTACTTCATTTTTATAGTGCATTGGACACTATAGTGCATTTAACATTCTCTTTCTCAGATATATGCTTTAGATTTCTCATCTTTTTTAAGGTTTCTATGTGTGATGTCATGTGGTCATTATAGTTTTCTCAGATAATTTCAGAGTTTATTTTTACTTTAATGATTTCTGAGACTAGTGAATTGGCAAAAGGGTCTCCAGTATGACAAATAAATATATCCACTCGCAGCTTAAAATATTTTTTCTAAGGGCTTTTTAACATAAAAATAATTAATTATATGAAAAGCATAAGAAGCTAAGAGTAACTGCTATATAACAAAACTATGTCACTAACTCATTGATTCAGTTCATCTTTCTCTGAATATCTGTGTTGGTTGTTTAACAGAGATGAAAAAAGTTCCTAGAACAGAGAAGTATAAATGCCTGAAAAGGAAATTACTTCCTTACCTTAAGCAAATTATGGTTACTTTATATCTTGAGGCATGAAGTCTCCATTCCTTCCAAAACTGTAACAATAGCTCAGTTAATATATTTATTTATTTTATTTTATTTATTTCAGAATCCTCCTTTACTCTTCCTCCTAGTAGTATTTTCTGCTGTGGGTTCAATACATTATTTCATGAAAAATCTGGCATTTGCATTATTTTTTAATTTTGCTACCTTTTGAGTCTTTGAGTATTTCCTTTTATTTCATTATGAAACAGTATATAGACCTAGTTAGAAATCTGTGAAGTCTTGCATTCGGAAGAAGACAAACAAACAAACAAACAACTAAGAAAACTAAGATCAGAACTGATTATGACAGAGAAAATAAGACAAAATTATGGTGATCTGCATATGAATAAGTTTTGTAGTGAAGAAGCTGAAGGAGCTGTTTGCGGCTTAGTGACTTATCTCTTAAATCACCTTTTCCCATGGAAAATTGTAGGCAAAGAGGCATAGTCGCTGTGAGGTTTTGCTCAAGGAGATTGCCATTCTATTTGGAGGATCTCTGTTTTGTAATCTTTACAGAGCAAAACCAGGTAGCCTGGCAGGAGAGCCTGGCCAGGATAGCAGCAGGAGGAGAAAGAATAGGTCTGTGGCTCTGCCCTCTTACTGCTCCCTTCTCTGCAACCTTTGGTAGAACAGAGTGTATCAGGTGCAAAGTGTCTGAGGCAAAACCTGAAAGTAAAATAATCTGCTTCCATTCTCAGAGCTAACACCAGGATTTTTCATAGAATCACCTAGTTTGGAAAAGACCTTCAAGATCATCAAATTCTACCACCAACCTGACCTACCATGTCCTATCACTAAACCATGTCCCACTGAATGTACCCTTCCATATTCCTTGACATCAGAAATCTGATATGATTCCTACATCTTGTATGACAAGCTTTTCTTATTTGTCATGCTTTTGAGCCTTAAACTTTGCAACAGACAAACATCCTTACTCTTCTCTGGAATCAACATTAACCTTGTCTAAGCTGTAAAAGACACTGTTCAAACAACACCATTTTATATGGCCACACCCTTTCTTTGCTTTTTTGCTTGTAAAAAAGCAGCAAGTTGGAAATAAAGGCAACAGGAATTATATTAAATGGATTCAGTGGCTGCTGCACCATTACACTAAAGATGAATAATAGACTATTATGTAAACAGATACAAGCCTAACATTAATGCAAAATAAACGAGGGGTAGCAAACAGAAAGAAGAGTTAGTAAAATAGGATTTGGTAATCTTTAATCCTTTTCCTGGGAAAATACTATGCCAGTGGTGTGGTTAATCATTTCACTGCAGCATAATCAAAACTTCAGAAATATCTGTCCACCTTGGACATACATTAAAAAATGAGAAAATTTCCATATGTTCT
The DNA here is from genome assembly GCA_011075105.1 of Heteronetta atricapilla. Classification (NCBI taxonomy): domain Eukaryota; kingdom Metazoa; phylum Chordata; class Aves; order Anseriformes; family Anatidae; genus Heteronetta; species Heteronetta atricapilla. The sequence continues at coordinate 30,125,145 of CM021732.1, read as the reverse complement.
TCATGAAAATTCTTTCCTGTGGTTCAAAGTGAGCTATTGATCAGATATGTAGTTCCAGATTTCACTAGACCAAACAAGGTTCTGCTTTGTGAGTTCATACCAAAAAAAAAAAATAATAATAATAAAAAAAAAAAAAAGCCTAGGAAAAAATAAAAATATTTTAAAAGAATCATTCTTGAAGTAATTTCAATGTGAAGGAAAAGTGTTTTGATTTGTACAGACTTTCAGGCCCTACACTGCTTCTTTCAGCTGAGGACTTCCAAGCAGAGAATGTTCATCTAAGTAGGAAGTAGTATAGTTATGTAGTAGGCTGTAAAAAATATATATATATATATTAAAATATATATATATATAAAAATCCCTCATTTGATTAATTTTTAGCTTTGATTCAGCACACAAAAATGTTCCATTGTCAAAAGATAGACAGCTCTTTATCTGTTCTTCTTAAACTGTCTCCTCTGCTATCTTTCTAGAAATCTGTACAGTGAGAGGTTAATTTTTAAATGGTGTGTAGCTTGTGTGACTTTCTGTAAGTCACAGAAATGTTCTGCTTTCTGTTTTACTTCCATACCTGCAAAGGTCCAGCAGCTGATATATCATCTGATTTCAGTAGTATAATATTCAGCTATTTTTAATAGTAAAATAGTTACTTCTATTCTGCCCTTGCTGTTGAATTGGGGAAATATTAAGAAATAAACATCTTTTTATTTTGAAAGATGTCATGAATTGATGGCCATGATGAGATATGAACAATTAAAACCACATTCTAATGATCTCTTGCTGTCATCGCTGGTCCCGATGACAACTGCAGTAGTTGGATCAGCATAGGAGCATTTGCTGTAGAGTTTCCACATACAAATATTTCAGACCAAAAAGTACTGTATGCAATCATTCAGAGGGGCATAGCTAAAATGAATTGACTCAGCGTATTTGTCACCTTAATAAATTTGGCAGAAAGTTTTTTGTAAAATTAGCACCCATGTAAATTTAATGGGACTGACACTGTAAAAGAAAAATAAAACAGGCAATCTAGAAACATTTCTGTGCAATTTAGGCACATCTCTCCTGTTTACTGTCATAAAATTTTATGGCTGCATAGAGCAGCCAAATTATCTACAGGAAGCTAAACATTAATAAATACCTCTTTAAGTATGCAAGAATAGATTAGGTATTTTCAAGAGAAGTGAAAGCAGCACTAGACAATGGAATCTACAGTCACATATGCAAGTATCAATCCTGTTTGGTTCCCATTGTAACCAATGGAGATTTTGCTATTGTCCAAAGTAGTCACTGAATCAGAATAGCAATCCATGTAACTTCTCCAGCCATCCCACTTTATCTTGTGATGGACCTTCTTACTTGTAATAAAAGTACAAACAGTTAGGAAATAGGTGAAGATATGTGTCAGTACTAGGCTAGACTCTCACAGTGCTTCCAGATGACGTAGATGGAGGACATACAAGAGGACATGCACTCAGCTTTGCATGATACATCTGTGGCTGTTCTGGTCTCTCCTATAGCTGCTGTATGAGCTGTGAGAAAGTCCTCTGTTGTCTGCCCTAACTGAACCATTACCTATGTTTTCAAAGGCATTACACACATGCAAGAACTGAAGTAATATATACCTTGTGTGTTTTAATTTATACCATTCATGGTAACAGAGGTTCATAAGAGTGTGAGCCATACAAGAGACCAAAAATCATTTTCATTAAGCCAAGGTCTCATCATGTGTCTCAGAAGTGATTCTGGGGTTATATTTGCATGAACACAGTATGTACTTTTGTAAACAGAAGTGCAAAGACATAGTTACTATGACTGCTGCTTAGTGCAACAGTAGGATTTTATCTAAATCTTTCAGATTTTTGCATATGAAACATGCATATCTGGAAAGATTTCGGGAGTGGCTTCTGCTGTAACGAGGTTGTGGATTGCTGCTGAGTGCCACTGGTGCCTCTTTGCAGTTCTCCATCTGGTATTCCACAACAAAATCTGACCATTTTTCCTCTACTTGCATTGTCATGCCAAGCAAGCATAGCATGTCCCTTACAACTTCTTTGGCACAGCCCTCAGAAATCTTCACAAATTTTCTCAAGGTTTTAAATTTACATTGTCTTTGGAATCACTCTTTTCTACTCAACAGAAATTGGTAGAACTTGCCCCACTAGCTGACCTAGCTCAGCCTAGCTGCATTTTTCATATGCAATTACATACAGCCTCAGACTAATGGAGCACAGGGAAACTAAGCATTATGCTGTCCTCAGTTTTGACATTGCAACAGTATTCAGAGAACCAAGAAAATCTAAGCAGGCTAGTGTAAAACCCTTTTCAGGCATACTTTGATTTTTAACAACTTAGCTCTGCCTATATACAGAATGACTGAGGTGCCAATACTTTTAGTAATTCTCTACACCATTCTTACTGGGACAGTTTGCACATTATTAACTACATGTTTATGAACATGAACCCTGTTCCCCATTCCAACTTGAGCATGCAGCTAAGAAAAGCCATTCATAGGAGTTGGAAGAGAGCAGTGGGGCTTCATTTATCTGGAAGCTCTCCTAACACACCAGTATTTTGTTACATGGTGTATTTGGTGCCTTTTTTCCTTTCCTGGTAACTGACCACCAGTTATGTGTTCTCTTTCAGACACTGGCTTTCTTTTGAATATTTTTTTCAACCACAAATATCATCTCTTGAGACTGCAAAATTTGAATTAGAAAGTCATCAGGTGTCGTATGCTTTCTCAGTCTTTTCTAGTGATTATAACAATTTGATTTATTGTGGAAATTATAGATCTCTTTCAGAATGCCATAAAAATTCTGCAGTGTTGTGGCATGAAACAGGAAAGCCAAGAACTATTGTATTATAAACTGTGCAGAGACAGACAAGGGATACTTTATTCATAATCTGGCTTTGTGATCTGACTTTCTGGGAATTTTTCAACTTGAAAGAAAAAAAGATTTGCATTCTCAAGTTTACCATATATATTTCTCAAAATGTATCCCCAAGATGAGAGAAAAGAATGGCAAGCAGGTCAGTTCACAGTAGCTAAATAATTCGTGTTTTCTGGACTCACAGTTTGATAGTACAAGTTCATTATGTGTGTTGGGAAATTTAGATTTGGGCTAAGTCATATTCTGTTTTCCTACAGGCTTTTTTATTTGTAACGTAAATTTAAAAAGTACTACTTAATATTCTGAAGTTACTTAACACTTCACAATAATATGTTTAACTTACTGCATGTAAACAGAATTGGCTGAAAAGGTATTACCTTCCACAAGCCTAAGTATTTCACTTGAAGACTTGAAGACTTGTGCAGCAGAATTAAAGCAAGCTGTCATATTTGACCCTAAAATATTTCTCTATTTTAAAAGAAAAGGGAACCATTATTTATTTATTTATTTATTTATTAATCAATTTTGATATTTACTTTCCAATATGTATTATATTTAGAGTGCTATTTAAGTTTTTGCTTCATAATATCATTACCTCATAGTTTCAGGGAAAAGAATCACTTTAAGCAGCTGTAATACATTTCATAGCTTTTATTTAGCATGTGAATGTTACAATAGCTCACTTGTTGGCTGATTTTATCATGGGGATATTTTAGTACTTAAAGATGTTCATTTTACCTAACCAAACAGAAAAGAAGGCAACAGCTCTGCCAATATGCCTTAATGGTGACATGCAACTTACCTAGCTTTGGCTTCTCTAATTCACTTGATCCTCTCTGGATGTATCAATAGTTGGTTGTGACCAACTATGGTTATTTTGGCTGTCCCTGGTTATCTGTCACTGCAGGGTAGTTTTGTTCATTTCTGTTGGCAGAATTTGTGGTAGTTTTGCACCATATTCTAGAAGAGCTGAAAATGAAATGATTTCTTGTTTTAATAAGTAGCGGTATTTCCCTCCTTAAAGAAAATATAAATGTTTTTCTTCGCTTGCTTTCCACTTTTAAAATGTATTAACTGCTTTACTTAGCGCAATCATAACTTTAAACTTAAGCATTATATGAAATGGTAGAAGGAAAAGAACATCGTTTGTGTTACTTCAGATAAAGCAAATAGAGAACAGTATTCAGGAAGCAGAAAGAAAAATACAGTATCTCAAATAAACATGTCAATTTGAAAATCATATTTTCAGACTAAAAAAAAAAGTTACTTATTGTATCACAAGTGACAACTAAGCTTCCCATCTTGTACAGTGTTACCTAATGCCTATATTTTATTTATATAAATGTGCCTAATGTGTCTTTAATGTGACTATTTTGTTCTCAATTAACTTCAGTGATCCTATATTCCCATACGTTTACAGGTATCTTTATCCACTACCCCAAATCACTTCTGTACAAATTCCAGAATGAGTTTAGTAGTGTTCTTGCTGACTGCTAATTATCACATTCATTGCATAGTCCAGCCACCAATAATATAAATAATGCAAATAAATTATGAAGTGAGATGCCTAAGAAGAGCACTGGTCAAGAACTGAATCACTGGTAATATTGACAGGTGACAAATATTAGCATAAGAAACCAAAGCAGTGGTAATAGCCACAAGTATAAGACAAATTAAACACATTACAGCTGAATTGGCTGGAAAAAAAAAAAAAAAAAAAAAAAAAAAAAAAAATCTTTAATACTAATGTCTTACTAAATTATATCACAGTTGTACCTTATGGAAATGTTAGGACAGGTACCACAGAGGGGTAGTCAAGGAGGTGATTTGTAGTTTCTAGAGTCAAGAGAACACCTCCAAATGTAGTTTCCTCAATACCTGAAGGTATTTAAACTTCTCTATAACTGATCTTTAACAGCCAGTTCTTCGGATAACACCATCTTCCACAACAGCCTCAGCTCATTTTGTGGCACTGTGCTTTTCTACTTCTCTGGAAGTGAGAACAGTGAAGAAGAGGAGCCAGCAACTCTTCAGCTGTGGTTTATGAAGGCTTTGAAGCATCTGAGCAAAGGGTTCACATCATCTCATAGTATGCCTAACATTGAGACTTTGCATGGATATAGACCCTATATATCCTGCTTCATAGGACAGCTTAAAATGATGTATAGGAAGTGAGGAGATGTAAATGTCTTGGTTTTGTAATATTTATGAAGTAAAATTAGCAGTCTAGTAGTGGCATAGTGGTTTTCTAAAGTTTTTGTTTGTTTGTTTTTCAAGGTGGTGGCTGATCTCAGGAGCTGAGCACCATATCCTAAATGGGTAGTGGCCATAAACTTCTCTTCTAGTTTGACAGAGTCAACATCCTTGGTTGCATTTATGGCTGTAAATTAAATGAGGAAAAGCCTCAAGCCCTGGCACATGCTCATTTTTAAGAATACTCCCCAGTGGAAACTGACTTTCCTAGATAATGTCTGGGCTCAGGCCAGGGACTATTCCCAGTAGGGAGTACTGACAAAGCTATACTGTTATGTGGGATGAGAGAGTTTAACTGTATGGAAGGAAACCATTCTGTTCCAGTTGGCCTCCGGGTCAGAAAACATGACCTTGTTTAGTTTAGTATTGCTGACAATATTTCAACTGGACGGCAAGAGGAGGGTAAGACAAAATGCAGATGGAGAGCATAGGCGGTCAGTCCATGGGTGTATGATGCACCATTCAGGGTGTTCTCAACAGAAAAGTTGAAATCCACCTGAGCAGATCATATTTGTTCTCAGATGATCCAGTAATGCACAAATCCAGTCTTAATGATAGCCTAAGCGTTATCTCTGATTCTAGAGGACTTTTCTTTAAAAAATCCTTGCACAGTTTGGAAAGACCAAGAGCGAACATGAGGACAGCTTCCAACTCCTTATAGCAGAAGGGAATCATCTGTTCTGTATGTACATGAAGAACAGAACAACAAGTGATAAGCTTAAATTATATTAAGAGACTCAGCTAGAATTTTCAACTAAAAACACTTTGTAATGAGAGAGAGAAACTGGAACAGATTGCCTGGGATGGCAGGTGAGTTTCTGTCGCAGTAGGCTTTTGAGAATGAGTTGCATAGGCAAGGGGCTCCCTCAAGTCTCCATTTTTTTTTGTACGTGTTGGTTGTTTTTTACAAATATCTTTACTGGTCATTTTTAAGATTCATTGTAAGTGTTGGTTGCAAGGAAACATCTGATTCCTCCTGCTATTGTTCCCTCTGCCCCCAAACTGCATCTTAAAAAGATGAATACATTCTATCTAAAGTAAAGAGGCTTCCAGAAGAAGCTGTGTGAGTACAAACCTAATTTTGCACTGAGGGAGTAAATCCATGCTGCTGGTTATAACACACATCTACATTAACACACATTTCTTTAATGGAGACAGTCTCTATTCAATTCTTCTCCTTTACCTTCTTCAAATTGAAGTGTTGCATGACAATGGCCATTGTCATTGAAGGGGGTGGGGGCACATTAAATAAAATTTATATCACTTGTTTTCTAAATTTACACATTTACTGCTTTGATTTGATTATTTATTTATTTTCCATCTTGGCTCATTAATTTATCTTCCGGTTTTAGTGAGTTATCTTCCCTTTTCTCTAGGAAGAGACAATTCTCATTCAGAGGGCAAGACCTTTCAGGGTAGGCATTAACTATTATGAGCTCAGTGTATTGCTAGAAAGTTATTCATACTGCTGAAAAAACAGCCCAAAAAGCAGTTTCCAGAATGTTTATATCAGATTTAGTGTCTTTTCATATTAGCGATTTCAGTTTTTACTAAAATGATAACAAGATTATAAACTCACCATTATAACAGGCAACCCCCTATGACTTCTACAGCAATTGGTGGTATTAAAAATGATAATAGCTACATGTTATGAATTAATTCAGGGCATGCTGCAGTGGACAGTGACTGGATTTGCCAGAGATGTAGAGCAACAAGTTAGCCTTTGTCCTGCAATGTTGTTAGCCTCCTGCTTAACTTCCTTTAAATTGAGGAAATAATCAATAATACCAGCTGCAGCTGTTTCTGTCCCTTTGTCTGCCAGCCAATCAGTTTCAATTGCAAAATGAAAATCACAAAGCAGCCGGCAGTCATGGAATTAGTGAAGCACAGATACTTATGACATAATACAGTCTCTAAGCCTTTAAAACTAGAATTTCTGCAATGAGCAATAGGTAAGTCCTTATACCTCTCTGCCTTCTTTCTCCCTGAAAGCAAATAAGTGCGTATGCCCCTACTATATGCATACCATCATCTACACATTTTTGCTCTGTCAAGTCAATGCACACGATGTCTGAAAGTTTATTTTGGCGGTTGTGGGGAAGATGTTTTATTTATTTATTTTTAACTGTTTTTGTTTGTTTGTTTTACAACTTAAAAGGATATATATATCTATAGGTGATGTATAAAGGGAAATATTTTGATACTGGACTTTCAAATATAGACTTCTAGATACAGACTTCTAAAATAGAATTGCATGACAGAGTATGTATGCTGGACCATTATAGAAAAAATCACTCTAATTTAGATCATGTATAAATGTAGATAATTATCCACTTATTTTAGCAAGTCACAAATAGTTCTAAACATATGCCAGTTCTCTTATATTTTTTTCAAGACATTCTACTTAACTTTTGAGACTTTTTTTTTTAACATTTTGCTGGTCACCTGGAAAACAAAATGTCATACTTATGAGGGTGGTCATGAAAAGCAGTTCTTCCTGGTTCTAGTACTTATGGGTAATACTAGAATAGGTTTATTTTGAGATTCCCAGAACTTTGCAATGGAAGCAAAGTAGTATCTAGTAGTCTAGATACCCTTGGTGTTAAGATGTGGTTAAGTTCAACATACTGAAGGAAATGTAAATTGATGGCTTATCTTCCTTTAATAATGTAGTTTCATTAGAGAGTGTATGCTTCTTCACCGTGTGCTCGGTATACATTTTCTTTCATTTGTTTTCCAAAGCAATTCTGTCTGAAAGTACCTTCTAAAATTAAAAATTAGATCCTTAATTAGAATAGCATTTTAAAAGAAAACAGCAATAGCATTCTCATATCCAAGAAATCTCAACTGCATGCTTCCTTGTTCCTCTGCCAGAACTCACACAACAGCTTTCCTGGTCATTTATACCACTCTTTTCTGACAGACAGAACAGAGAAATCTGCTATGAATGCACTTCCCATCTCCAAGCAGATCTCTGTAATGGTACTCAGAAAGCTCAGATCTATACCAAGTGGAAACCATGAAGCCTGCCTGTGCCTAAACAAAGTGCAACCACATTACCTTTGGTGTTTTCTGATTTTTACTTAGTAAATAAATATTTATTCATAAACAGATAGATAAGCAGTTAAATAAAAAATATTCAACTCATTTTGAAAGTGATTTTCAGTGATCTGAAAGTGAAAATATGTAATTCTTATTTCATGTAGAACTAATGCTACTTGCAACTGCTATTGCATATGACTATTGCATTATGTTTCTAAACTGTAAGTTTATTTTGGACTAATATGGCTCATACTGAGTTTCAATGGCTCATCCATTCTTAAAATCTTCTCTTGTCCTTGCTGCTGTTGCATGATTTCAGGATCAAGCTAGAATCAATCTAAAATTATTATTAAAAATAAATAAAAATAATAATTATGACTCATGATTCAAGTCTCCATAATTCAGTTCATTTTGATTCACATATTGAAATTGGAAATCATTAGTAGAAAAGCCAAATAGTTTGGAATATTAGTAACGTGAAAAATAGGATGGAAATATGTATATAGCTAATTGGTAATGTACATGCAAGTTTTTTAGTTCAAATTTCATTCCCTTAAAAATCTTGTAGAAAGGTATCTTCTTTAGGTGAGGGAAATAAAAATATGATTTCAAATTAATTATTAATTATATTGAAAACATTGTAGAAATTATAATACTATATTGTGAAAACTAAGGAATTGAGGAAAATTATTTCAAAGATCAAATTTTAATACATTTGATGATAGTTTTCATAATGTTCTCAGCAAGTATGAATTACCCCAAAATACTGTTGTGTAGGAAAGTTATAAACAGAGGTAGAGTGAATCCTGTGCAGTATAATCCAGAAATCTGGGAGTTTACCATCACTTGTGTGTTTATCAGTATCTAAGCTCTTGAAGACTTTTGTGTGCTACTCCTTGAGAGACGTCCTTACCTTATCTTATGAATTAATTGGAAATTGAATTTAACTTAGCATATAATAATGTTACTGGTACTTCAAGTTTATTCCTGCTGAGTCTATGGATTCTGAGTCTGTTCAATATGGTGTTGTACTCAGTGTAAAGTAAGTCTTCCAGAGGATCAGAGAATGCTCTAATCATTATCAATGTGCACTGCTATTCCTGTATTTTCTTTTGCAGTAGAATGCACTAAGGAGTGTTTTTTTTTCCCCTTCTCCGAAGACATAATTTTCTCTGTCTAAAAATATATCTTTTATCGTTACTATAAGCTTTGGTTACGTTACAGACCTTTAACACTTTATCAAACTTAAAGAAATATTTGACTGGTTCTGGGGATTTCTGTTTCAAAGTGGTAAAAATAACATCATATCACACTTCATCCTCATAACCACAGTAATTAATTTAGATTTTTATTATTATTATTGTTGTTTTAGCTATATGGATCTTGTTTGTGTGGTCATTTCAAAAGGTGATAGGATACACTAAGGGAAACAATGTTTCAACTTCTGGGGTAGAATAGAAACCAGTAAAAAAACTACAGCTGCTGCGGAACAAATGCAGAGTTCCTGACCAAAGCAATACTTGAACCAACTGAAGTTTGGTTAGCTGAGCTAGCAAAGAGGTGGCTGAATTAAATCTGAGCCAGATCTGTGGCTTTAATGCATACAAATCCTATAGTTAATGTAGTCAAAGTTCTGGGAACCCGAGGTTTTTTAATCCCCCGTGACATTTGCTAAATGACCACTTGTAAGTTTGATTTTCCCTGCGGGAGAAGAGGTGGAGGGAAGCACTCGCATATATACACAATCTAATTCTACTTTTGCAAATATAAACTTACTTAAGCAAATCAGGAAGGGAGATCTGGCATGTTGATTGCTTTAATTGAATTGTTTCCTGGATCAGTTAAGAGATCAGAGCTTATTTATTTATTTTTTCTCAAATGCGTTTCTTTATGCAAGTGTAATATGAGTATTTATGCTTTTACTTCCTCACTGTCCCTCTTTTGCATTATTTTTCTTTGGGAAAAAAAATCTCCGATTCTTCCCTATATGAAACTGTACACCCTATTGCAAAAGCTTCATTTGACTAGTTTTCTATCACTATAGAATGTCTTCTCTTTGAAGGTTTGTCACTATAAGACAGCGGTCTTATAGTTCAGAACATGTTAATATGCATCTCATTGACTTTTGATACTCATTGTGCATATGTATCTAGCCAGGTTACAAAGCCCTGACAATTAAACAGGTCAATTTGGTGAAAGAAAAGATTTATACCATGTGAAACAGACTAGCATAGCATGTACTCAGGTAGAACTTCTAAAATCCTTATTGGGCACAAGGCACAGTATTACAAAACAGCACATATTAAACAGGGGAGCAGGGTAAAATATGTCATTATTCTTTTACCTCTTTGAAATCAGATAAAAACTGGTTTGCTGTCCACTGCCATAGGGTATTATTTTCCAGCACGATTTTCCATGTCCCTCAGATCTCCATCAATTATTGTTTTCATTCAGTATTTGCTGAAGGGGTGGTTTTGTTTCCGCCATAGGGTGCAGTGTTCTTTCAGATCAGTGGAGTATTATACTGTCGTGGTCTATTACACAGTAATTCAGTGTTTTCATCATTCTACCTAGAGTTTATATTCCAGCTACAGAAATTCCTCAGGCCAAAACATGACATTCAGGGAGTTTCAAGGATAAGCAACATATTTTAAACCTCATCTTATTGTTCAATTTGTAAAAGTATAATAAGCACATATCAGACTTTAATAGTTTGTATTTAATTTAAACACTTATATTTTCAAGATAAACTTTGACTTTCAAAAAGCTAAAGGCATAATTATTAGGTGTTTGGCCTTCAAATAAATTAGTCTCTAGTATAACCCTTCACTATGCCTCAAGGCAATTGGTAAGGTCTGCAGGAGGCAGAAGTATAGTCAATTCTCTGAAATAATTTTAATATCAAAATATTAGTATTAATAGCTGAAATCAATTAATCTAAATCCTACTTAACTGGAAATGTATGTGCCTAAAATCCATCTAAACCATGGACAAAGAGTCAATACATTTAATTTCTTCCAGTGTCTAGACCCTCTAGGCATTAAAACTCAGGAGGCTCATTTTCCAAAACTACCTGCTCAGTTGGCTGCTGATATGCCAGTGAATACAAGTATTAATCTGGGGAGACAGAAGTTCATTTCTTACCCCAAGCTCTGTTGTGACTCAGTTCATGCAGTGAGAGACCGAAATGTCATTTTAGTCAGGAGCACAGATAACACTTGCTGGCTTTACATTTTCTGCTAGGGAGTTCTTGTTAGTGTCCTCACCCAGGAAAGATTTCTGGGTTCTGCACTCCAAGCCTGCATGTGGTTGAATCCACATTTCACGTTTTCAGGAATAGTCTTTCTTGCTTTCTTCGTGAATAATATCTTTTTGGTTACGCAAGGACCATCCTCCACCATATGATGGAAGATGGTTGTTAGACACTACTCTGTATGGTTTCTGGAATCCCCAGCACAAGAAGGATGTTGATCTGTTAGAATGGGTCCAAAGGAGGGCCACAAAGATAATCAAAGGGCTGAAGCACCTCTCCTATGAAGAAAGACTGAAAAAGCTAGGGCTGTTCAGCCTAAAGAAGGAAGGGCTCTGGGGTGACCTCATTGCAGCCTTCCAGTCTTAAAGGGGACTTAGAAAACAGATGGAGAGTGGCACTTCATTCAGTAACATAATGACAGGATGAGGGGGAATGGTTTTAAACTAAAAGAGGGAAGATTTAAATTAGAGGTTAGGAGGAAATTCTTCACTCAGAGGGTGGTGAGGCACTGGAACAGGTTGCCCAGAGAAGCTGTGGATGCCCCATCCCTGGAGGTGTTCAAGACCAGGTCAGATGAGGCCCTGGGCAACCTGATCTGTTGGGTGGCATCCCTGCCTATGGCAGAGGGGTTGGAACTAGATGGTCTTTAAGGTCCTCCCTTCCAACCTGAGCCATTCTATGGTTTAAACCTTAGAGGGATCTTTGTACCAGAATCTAATCAGTAAATGCTGCTACTGTGGCTATAATTTTCTTTCCTAATATAAGGCAATATTGATCCACCAGTGCCCACCTCATAACATGTCTGGAAGGATGAAATCCCATGTGGAAGGATGTATTTGTTGGCATAGATATCTCTTTGCTGATGAGCTATTGAACTTATTTAGATATGTGTTGTTGAGAGGGTTGGATATGCCATTCTCCTCATCCACTTTCTCCTCCAGTCTTCCAGTGCCCCCTGAACAAGGTGCTAGAATAAAGATGCAATGGATCCCAATCTCTTATAATAATGAATAAAGCAGATAAGTTTAAAGAGGTTGGAAACATACTGTATTTGAAAAGGAGATACTGTGACATTAAAAGAAGCAGTGTGCCAGGATCCAATAAGCAGTGTTAGTAAGAGGTGACAGGACGTGGAAGAAGGCATAAAAGGAATGATAATAAAGGCAGAGCAGATGGCAGTTCTGGTACTAGCAGTACTATCATGGTTCTCAGTAAACCAAGAGAATGAAAGAAATAATATGAAATAGGAGAAGGGAAAAATGAAAAGGGGGGGTCACCAGTTGAATTATTATGAATATTGTTGCTGACAGAAAATAACAGGTGAAAGAATACTTTCCAAAAGAAGTGGGAGATAGTGATTTATGAAATCCAGCATAATTCATAGACAATAGAAAATGTCATGTTTACCATAGAAAATTGTCTTTACTATTGAGGAGTTGGCTTGGGATAAATTGATTTTTTCTGAATCTTCTTACCCTTATGGTACTTAAGGAACTGTCAGCACTACTTTGAAATTAATTTATAGAAATGGAAGGAGAAGGATAGGGGATATCAAGTACTCCAAATTTCTTCATTTGTTGGCAAGTGTGGCTGTATCTGCTAAACAAGATTATTCACTTCTCTGTTAGGTGGCATATCTCTTTACAAACAACTGCACCTACTTGGCCTGTTTTGGTACTAACCAAGAAAAAGAGTCAGGGAATTCACAATTGTTTTTTGGTTAGTTAGTGGTTTGTTCTTTTTTTTTTTTTTTTTTTTTTTGGGGGGGGGGAGGGGTTGGTTGTTTTTGTTTGGCAAAGTTAATCAATATTTTTTCTGAAGGCTTTGTAGCATTTTGTTTGTTTGCCGGGATGTTGTTTTATGTTTTTTTTTTTTTTTTTTCTTCTTCTCCTCCCTTCCAATCCCTGTGCAGGTTTGTTTTCTTTCTTCGTATGAAAATATGGAAGCACAGTGAGTTAACTTTTATTGAGGAGTATTTGAAATGAATGATAAGAAAGTAAAAGAAACCTAGAAAAACTGAATATATTTGTAAATCAGCAGGCCAGATGATGTTCAGTTAAGAGTTCTTGCAGAACTGTCAGAATAAGCTGTGGATCCGTTCAACATAACTCTGATAAGTTGTTAAGAACGGGTGATGTACCAGGAGCCTGAGGAAGAGCAAATAGTTTGCAAGTAGTTGTAAACTGGCAGATTGGACGACTGGGTCCAGCTGTATCTGAAATTTATTTTGTTTAAAATTTTCCTTCAAGAACTTTATTCCTAGGCTAATGGGTTCATGGTTTGTAACAAAGAGAAATAATTGAAAGTTTTTCTGAATTTATATAATGAAGAAAAGCAAAGAATACACAAATATAAATTAGCCCCACAAACCTTATTTGATCTTTAAACCTGGGTGTACAGTTGATACTTGTAAAGCTCTGTCTTCAAGTATTTTTCCTGTTCAATATCAGAGGATCTTTTTATACCTTTTCCAGCTTGTATCTGAACCTCAGCTGTGCTTTCAGCACAGAATCAAAATACAGAGATATCAAAATATATATTGACATAAAAATACTAATATCCATGATTGATTTTGATCACCCAAAAGTAAAATGCTAAATAAAATGCCTTCAGTCTTCAAATGAGAGGGCAAAAAGTATGGGAATTATTATTATTACTATTCATTTTCCAATACAGTGTTTTATTTATTTATCCAAGCAAGTGTTAACTCATAATTTCAGGTCTTCTGTTGTAGTGTCTTACAACAAAAGGAAATCTAGATTGCAACAGTCATAATTTGGTTAAAAGTAAGGAGAATGGTTTGATAAGAAAATATTGTAAGGTGTTTAGTATAAAATTTGATAGTTATTAAAGTAACTGCCTAATTCTTCTTGTATTTTTTTCTAATGGTTAAGACTTAAATGTATGTGAGGTTGGTATGGACAGAAATCATGCTGGGATGAAAATAAAACATATCAAACCAAACATAATCTCTAGCTTTATCAGCTTTTCTTGTGTGTATGAGAATAAAATTCAAAGTTAGTCCAACAAGCTTCCATATCCATTCAAATATATATTTAAATATGGACTGACAGAGGTTTCTCTGTCTGCCTATGTCTTTGAATGCCACAAAATTTCATGCCAAGCAACTAACTGGACTTCAATTTTTTTATCATTATTCATATAATAAACTGTATGGAGGAGCATAAAAACATTAGTTTATATAAGTGCTAATGGAAGACTGGAGGATTAAAAAAAAAAAAAAAGAAAAAAAGAATTTAAATGAGATATGCTTTGTCTACGGCAAAAAGCCATAAAAAAAAAAAAAAAAAAAAAAAAAAAAAAGAGCCTGGATATCTGAGCAGCTGATGTTTGTAGCAAGAGGAAGAGGGAAGAGCAAGGACAGGCTTAATTCTGCAACCAGTATTCACACTGAGTAACATCTGTTCATGTGAATAGTCCTATTGAAGGCACACCCACAGGCTCAGAGAAAAGCCATGCTACTGTATACAAGTGGCTTTATGATGGTCAGCCTAGAAAGAGATCATTGGCATTGTCCAGATGAACAAGCACTAGTCAGCTTGAAAAAATTATGAAGACCGTGTGCAAGATTAATAACTGAATTTCAGGGTTTTCCTTAATACTATGAATTTCCTTCATAACTGTACTCATTCACTCATGCTAAATAAAATCCCCATGGATGGAAAAAATAATTGTGAAAAATAAGCCAGCATTTGCAAGAAGGCTGGGTTACTTATGTGAGGAACATTTCACAAGTCAGCCAAGGAAAATGCAAAGTAAATCATCAATCTGGGATGAAATTTTTGCTGAACTGGTAAGGGAGCTCTGCTCAATGACACTGCCTTGTGCGCATATGTGTATGTGTTCTCTTTTGACAAAGCTCCCCTGGGAGTTAGCAGAGCAATATGAAATGTGTAGTTTGCATCATAATCTCTTAGATTAATTGTAGCAATTATTTTTTTTAAGAAAAATTGTCTCCTCTTGCTTATTATTTATATATATTCCAGTACCTCCTGAGGAGCCTAATCAGATAGCAGAATTATGAGGAACAGAGTATGGCACAAACAACAATGACAAAAAGCCCACATTCTGCTCAGTGCTTCGTTGATGATCAAGGGTGATCATTGATTTCACACATGAAACTGGAGCTGTTGGAAAATTTTGTGAGAATGTGTATAAATTAAATCATGACCATTCCCAAAAGATCTAGAAGAATCAAGATTTGTAGCATCTCTAAATAGTTCTATTAATTCAATAGGTACAACCTAACCAAAACTATAAATGGGATATGGCATCTTTCCTGAAATTACACAGTACATGCACAGTCCAGCTAAAGAGAATTCAAAACCTCTGACTTTTCTCCCTCTGTCACTCTGCAATTAAGAGATAAAAATAAAATGAAGATAAACATAAAAAGAAAGTGTTTAAGTGATCATTTATTACATTAGTAATATAACTCATATAAGATTACATCCATTTAGGCAGTTAAGATACCAAATACATGGTTGTTTCATTCCTACAGAACTGGCAGGCTTGTGAGCAGATTGCAAATAAAGATCTGTATTTTTAAAGATCTAACATGAAATGCTTCATATTATTAGCAGTAGCCATGAATCCTATGATACAGCCTCAAAATACAGTCCTATTTTGTGAAATGCTGAAAATTAGAACAGAAAAAGCAGTAGGACATCTTTGTGTTAGCCTTTGCAGATAAAATGTTGCAGCAGAAAAATCTGTATGTGATGGGAGATAAGCAAAAGAAAACAAAAATGTTTTGTTTTGATAATGCTTTAATTAAATCTTTAACAGTAGTTTTGGCAATTAAAAAACAAAACTAAAAAAGTGATTTAAAAGAAATGGCAAGTAGTAGGGATAAGATAAACAAAAGCAAACAAATATATATATATATATATATATATATATATATATATATATATGAAATGTTTACTGTATATCCATATGGATAATTGTGTAAATTCATTTTATGAAGTGTTTTATGTACACTGACAATAAAAAGTAAGTTAAAAGAACTATTTCAAGGCTATAGAGTTAGAACTCAAAACATAGGAAGTGCAAATATTCAGAGTGTCTAACCTCAATTCAATCCTCTTGTGAAGACAACAATTTTCTGGACTCCATAAAGTGTTGTACATTGTATTATCCATGGTGAGTATCCATGGTCAGTGTGTATACGGTGCTTTGATGATATAAAGAACTGTTTAAGTACTGGGAATTAGCATATCTTGTTCTAGGACATTTTGGTAGAAAATATATGATGGAAAAAAATATCTCAAAACTTAGCAATTAACTTTTTTCCCTCACTATTCTCCTATGATCTTCCTCTTTGTTTTTGTTGGATTGTTTTTCATGCTATAACCAAAACAGCATAGATTAATTTTATTTTATTCTGAGAGGATACTTTTTCATTTATTCAAAAGATTTAGGACTGGGACCAGTTCTCATTATATCTGAATGTGAGTTGAGTCAAACTTCTGTTGAACTTTTTCTGTGCTTGCCTTTGAGTGAATGCTTGTTCTTAGAGTTTGATTTTGTTTGATCTTCATTGCATAAAGCAGGATGAAGAATAGTAGTTGGACTTTTCAAATACTAACTGCAGAGGGATTTTTTTTTTCTACACTCTTTTTTTGTGTATCTGTTGAATTTGACAATATGCTTCTAGCTTAATTAAAATAAAATACCTGGAATGCCATTGGTTTTAGATTTTGCAACAGCTTGTTTTTTGTTTGTTTGTTGCTGTTGTTTTATTATTATTTTTTATTTAAAAATTAAATAAAATAACACAAACCTCTGAATTTTATGCTCATATTAACTTGGCAATTCTTTTTATATTAGTTGTATACAAAACAGTTTCTTAGAGGTCAAAACACCAATATTTTTCCTTGCTTTTTAAAGCCTTTCTAACTGAACATTGCCAGAAACTATAAGGAGCTGATAACTGTCATACAGTGTTACAGATGTTTGATTTTCTGCAATAAGGACTCAAATAATATTTTCAAGAACGTTTATATTTTTAGCATTTTGTAACTCTAATGACCATTATCAAGTAAAGGCCATGAGAAATTAGATATTTTAAAAGTACCAAATGGCAGCTTTTACACTTATTAAATAAAGCTTTTATTCATGTGGGTTGATGGTACACTTATAGTGTGTTCAGTCCAACTCTTGAAATATGATTAACATAAGCTGATATTGTAGTTAAATATTTAGGTGATGTGCAAAACATTCTTTCTCATTGACTACCTGATCTTGTTGTCCTTTTCTGAAAATATCACAAGCTGTACCAGTCATACCTATAAACCAGGAAATCCCTGTTCCTTTAATTTCTCCTATTTATATAGGGGAGGATTAAAATTATATTTAAATTTTTAATAAGTATAATATCAATAAATGAATATTTAACGTAAGACAAAAACAGGCATACAGAATAAACTGGTTTCAATAGAGTAGATTTTCATCTAGTGTGTGGCACCCTTACCTAGGACTCTAGACTCAGAGAAATTTGCTATGTTAGAAATGGATGGAAAGAGGACTATGAGTACTCATGCTTTGAGAGGAAGTCTTTTTTTTTTTTTTTTTCATGTCAGTTGTGAGATCTTCTTTCATATACACCAAACCATTGTTCCTTTTCATTTTTAGTCAGTTGAAGCAGCTGTGTCTTTATAGCTGCAAAATGTTTGTTCACAACCATTTGCTGTTCTGTATACCCCTTTTCATAACCAGAAAATATTTTGTTTTTCACTATTACTCCATGCTTGTCATAACTTGTTGAGGAGAAACATTGTAACATATCCAATCACTCAATGGTTTCTTGTTTGTCTCTTCTGGTCTGATTCTGATTCCTCTGGTGATGTATGTCTAGGGTGATACACTATAAGATCCCACTGACAGATGAGACTCTGTAGGTATGAAGGTCCATCCTGAATTTTCAGAGTCCAGCAATAAGATGATCTCCTCAGGCCTTGACAGCTATGTAGTTGTAAACTGAAAATTTGGCCAAAAATATTCTAAAGATGTTTTGAAATGCAATTGAGATGTCCCATGAGAGGGAAACCTGATCCACTTTTGAAATGAGTCTTGAATAACCACAGCCATTTGGCCTATTATATGGTAACCCTATCAGCCATATGGTTTGTAATCTGTTGCCACAGATCCATGAAGACCCTAAAACTGTAATGTTTAAGGACAGTAATTCTTATGAGGTCTCTGGTGCTACCCTAGTCTAACGGTAGTTGCAATAATAATAATAATGCATACCATAAATATAAATGAAACATATTTATTATGCATCTGATTTTCTGGGGCTGTGGAAGCTGATCAAGCTCATGACTGCTTAGCAAGGCTCCCTGGGAATCTCAGGTCCTCTAGGCACACAAGTCATAGCTCAGCAATAGAACACAGAACTGGAATGAAGTGAGTTTTGTTAATGTATAACACTTATTTATGAAATATATTCTAAAGCAACCAACCAATTATTTCATTTATGTAGAATTGCAACATACTTTTGCCAGATGGTGTTTCATACCAGGTCAAAAAAATAATGAAGGAATCTGGCATTAGAACTGAAGTAACAAGAAAAAATGATTAACTTGGGATTTAAAATTTGTTATAGCTTTTTATTTATTTATTTTTTTCTAAAAACAACCTTTTGCATTTTTTTTGAGTCTGTTCCCTGTGGATTTATTTGTATTTATTACATTTTTGTCACACCTTGTTAGAATTTAGCAAAGATTATTTACAGTATGGTGAAACAAACTCCCAGTTCGCAAAAAAAGTGTAAACTTTAGTTTGTCCTTTCCATTTTTAGATTATTTATTAGACATATTCAGGAGGTTTTATCTGTGCCTAGAGATGGAAAGAGCTGATTTAAAACTTCCAAGAGAAAGAAACAGTTTTCCAAAAATGTTTCTGAAGAAATTCCTTCAAATAGCAATATATCCAGCTGTACTATAGACAACATTTCTTTTCTCTTTTGAATAGAAATTCTGGTCTTGTTAGAAGTGCTGGACAAATAAAAGATTGAGAGTTTTGATTCAAACCTATTAACAGTGCATCTACAAATCTACTCATCCTAGAATTCAAACACAATCTTCATCACAATCCTTATATTTCCATTTTTCATTTTTTTCCTCCTTTTCCCATTTTTTGGGGAAAAAAAAAAAAAAAATATTTAGGTTTTATTGACTTCCACCTGAACTGACATGATCCACTGGTGGGTTTTGTAACAGTTTTCACTCCTGAAAACTTTTTCTAATTAAGAAATAAAAGATTGAACCTGAGCCACTTAATACAGAAAGAGGTCGTGACTTCAATGTACTCTGTAGGCATTTCCCGTATTTCAAAGTTTATTAAGATTGGACTTTAATAAGTACATCAGAGGTGACTGTTTTGGCATATCCTAGCAGTCATTGCAGCCAGCTTGTTCTTTCAGATATTTTAGATCCTCTGCCAAATGTCACTGCTATTATATGAATCAGGTATGTCACTTGAATTTGAAATAAAAATCTTCATTTTATTTTGAAGGTTGATTTTTTTAAGTGACTTTTCATGAAAATTTAAAATTTCTCAGGAGAGTGGACATATTTCTCAGGAAAAAAAAGGCAAAGTTTCAATACAACTTTTAGTTTCTTAGAGAGAAAAATATTATTCTACAGGCATTTTGATCGTCTTTCAATCAATCTAAGCTATTGTTCTCCCTTTCAAGGGGAAAAAAATGCTTATTTTGTCAGCCATACTTTTTAAAAATACTATTAACTCTGTCCACATGATTCTAGGAAAAGCAAAACCTAAATTAAAAAAAAATATATAAAAATAAAGAAATGGCTAGGAGCCAGGAATGGAAAGATTACAACCTGTCTTTTGTTATGCTAGAATCTAAAGCCAGATATATTATGTAAGTACTCTGTGGAGGAAGAGGAGAGAGAATCTGATACATACAAATGCTAGCAGTCAAAATTTCTCAAACTGAAATTTCCCTTGCACCTGGCCCTGGAGGTGTTAGCCAAGCCAGTTCAGTCTCCCAGCACAGATGTTCTTGTTGTACCACTTCATATGTGTAACATGTAGGATTCTGTTTAGCTCAGCATAGCATACATAAATTTTGTAATCCAAAGACCACCCATATATCAGTGCACCTGAATCTCCTCTTCCTTTAATTCCCTTAAAATATTACCAGTCCCCTTGTGCCACTGATCCTAGAGTAAAAGAGTGTCGTGAAAAAGAATGTTCAGCTACTATTACCATACATGAATTATAATTATTATTTTTTTTTTTTTTTCAAAATAAATCACACAGTGTATTATACAAATAAAACCAAATTTTTGGATGTCTCAGATAAGTAAATGCAAACCCATTTGTAGCACACAATCTTATTTATTTTCCTTTATAATTATGGTATGTGATTTTATAATACTACAGTAGTTACCATAGAGATAGGCCTGAATAAACAAAGCACTTAATAGTCATGGTTGTAATTCACATGTAGTCTATTTGATAATACTAAATATACTTACTTAAATGATTGGTTGGGCAGAGACTAAAATTATGGTCCTTTAAAAATTCTGCTTATACTTCTATGTTGAAAATAATCTGGAAAGTGAAACTTCCCGGATATTCATGAGCAAGCTTCTGTCCTTCCAGATTAGTTGACATATGTAACAAAAACCCACAAACAAACAAAAACAACAACAGCCTTCCCACCCTTATTTTCCAGTGTCTAATTGACCAATAAAATGAACACCAACCCAGAATGATTGTGCCCAACTTGTTTTCAATATGAAGTTGCACATTCTGTTTTGAACTGGAGGCAGGACTTGCCATCCTGAAAGTTTTCTTTTTTCATCTGCAGCAGTTGGCACAATGAAGAACATTAATTCTCCCTAGAATTATTGTCAAACAATATATGGCATATGTTGTACAAACAGTATATAAAATAGAATTAACAACATAAGAAACACAACAGCATGACCTGTCATGCCCCACCTAGAATACCAAGCACTAAATTATCCCCAGAAGCTTCTCAAATTCAGTCTGGACTGAAAAACTGTAATCTTATAGAAATATACTATTTCTATTGTTCCTAGTAAAGGAACTTAAACAAAGATAGTAAAGGAACTTAAACAAAGATATATAATGAAGGTGAATTGGTAAAGTTGGAAACTGAAAAGCCTTTCCTGAAATCACCCATCTTTAACCAAAGGAAGCCAGTTAATGCAATCTTTTTGGATTTCAGTAAAGTTTTTCATATGGTTTCCCACAGTTTCCTTCTAGACAAAAATGTCCAGCATACAGCTAGATGAATACGTAATACAATGGGTGAACAATTGGTCAGTTCAGGCTCAAACAGGTATAGTAAAATCATAAATGACTTTGATGTAGGACTAGAAGGTTTTTGAGTAAGTTTGCAGACAATGCTAATTTGGAAGGACCTGTTGACTCTGTCAAGGGTGGAGAGGCCTGGCAGAGAAATATTGACAAATTAGAGATCTGAGCAATCACAAACAATATGAAGTTTAACAAGAGCAAGTGCCAGGTTCTGCACTTGGGAAGGGGTAACCCTGAATGGACATACAGACTGGGAGATGGGAGGCTGAAGAGCAGCCCCACATAAAGGGATCTGGGTGTTTTGGTTGACGGCAAGTTGAACATGAGGCAAGCTGAAAATGAGTCAACAGTGTGCCCTGGCAGCCAAAAGGGCCAAAATTATCTTAGTGTGCAACAAGCACAGCATTACTGTCCAGTCTAAGGAAAGGATTGACCTGCTCTACCCTGTGTTGGTGTGACCTCACCTCAAGTATTGCACCCAGTTTTGGCTACCACAGTGTAAAAAGGACATAAAACTATTAGAGAGTCCAAAAGAGGGTTATAAAGATTGTGAAGGATCTAAAGGGCAAGATGGATGGGGAGCAGCTGAGGTCACTGGGTTTGTTCAGCCTAGAGAAGAGGAAGTCTTCTCTTGGAGTACTCATGATGGCCTACAGCTTCCTCACAGGGGGAGTGGAGGGGCAAGCATTGATCTCTTCTCTCTGGTGACCAGCAATAGGACCCGAGGGAATGGCATGGAGCTGGGACAAGGGAGGTTAAGGCTGAGTGTAATGAATATGTTCTTCACCAAGAGGGTAATTGAGCAGTGGAACAGGCTCCCCAAGGAAGCGGCACAGAGCCTGCTGGAGTTCAAGCATTTGGACAACACTTTGTATTGTCTGATTTTTGAATGGTACTGTGCAGATGCAGGAGTTGAACTTAATGATCCTTGTGGGGCCCTTCCAACTTGAGATATTCTATGAAGTGTCATCTTAGTACAAAATTTTAAGCTCTCTTCAATTGTCCATGTAAGATCCTAACACCGTTAGAGTTACTCTCAAGATACCATCGTTTCATCTGCTTCTCTGTAGCTTCTGTGTCAGGCCTGCCAACAGTGTGTGAATGTCCTGGAAATCCTAGGTCCCCTCTGACAGTACCAAACATATGTGATTTACTGGGGAACTAAATCAAAGATTCTTTACATTAACTGACTGCAGGAAATTTAGGAAGATTTTCTGTTTTACTTAGATAATGTGAACACCTGCTTCAGAGTTCATTAGACATGACTTAATTCAATTGTCTCCTGCTCCTTCTATATGCAGAGAGGGTGTGGACAAAGTTTTTAGTTGAACCTGCAATCCAGACAGTTATTTATTTAATGGAATTAACTTGGGTACTGAGAGAGTGAGGTCACAGCAAGGTGTCCAACCAACTGCTAAGAACTTAGGGTCTCAACAATTTCATACAGACTATTTTGACACTCTCTCCTGTGGTTTCTTTCTGACTAGTACCTATCCAAGTAATGACCTTGGATACTCTGCCATGCTGCAGGCTTCTGTTCCAGATGTGGTAAAAACATATAAACTTGAATATTTTGACACAGACATTTTAGATCATCATAAAAATTTTGATCTGTGATATGTCACTGGCATTCAGAATGTTTTCCTGGGGTTAGGGTCTTGGTTAATAACAGAAAACTCCTGTTGTTCAAACCAGTATTTATTCTTCATTCTATGATCTCCAAACACCATGGAATACCAGAACAGTAGAGGACACAAATGGAAATGGTTCTCTTGAAGTAAAAGAATAACAATAATCTTTAGGAGGTTTATGATTTCTTGGAACTCACTACCACTTTAAACAAAATGAGTTTGAATAGTCATGTAAATGGAATCAAGATTTCTTTCTGCTGGATAACAAAACAAACAAACAATAATAACAAAACTCTTTGGTGGATAAATATAGGAATAATGACATTATCAGAGTTTGCTACCCTGCAGAAATGGAACATTACCCCTGTTAGTACTAGTGCTCTTAGAAATGTACAAATGAAAGCTGTTTTTCATTGATCAGATTTCTACATTTCCATCAATATTACTGTATTTTTCTTTTCTAGGCTGTGGCATTTTTATAGGCTAATCAAATATCCAATATTACTGGGAGCCATTTAAAGTAAATGCCAGAACTACTAAGAAGTAATTTGAGAATTAGATCTATTTTTGTTAGTTGAAATGATCTTGACTTGCTCATATTGTATTTTACCTGATGCTCAGTAATATGAGAGTAACAATACAAATAGAAAGATATCCGGTTTGAAGTTCTTAAATATCTGTTAAAAGTGGTGAGCAGTCCAAGCACATTAAAATTCCATTTTCCCCCATACAAGTGTTTGCGGCAGATGACCCCCACTGATCTTAAATATATTTCTGTATCTGTAACTGAATAGAGGTTTTCCGTACAGCGTGTTCTAATGGTACTCTGGCCTTTAGCCAACAAGGCACTGAATAAGGCTATTTTTAAAATACAGAAACTGGGAACAGCTGCAGCAATCAAATTTGATAAAAACAGAGAGGAACTTTGCTTTTTTTACGGTTTGTCCAAGTTTAGACTCCTTTCATAGAACAGCTTTTGTTCTGTTGGATGAAGGGGGTATAAGAGTAACACAGTGAAATCCTTTGGAACAAATAACTTTTAAAAGAATACAGATTAAAATAATAGGGGTCTTTCTGGTGCAGCAGTATGTTCAATGCAATTGTACCTCAAACTATTAAAAGAATAAATCTATAAAAAAAAAAGAATACATTTTGTCAGCCAAGCTTTACCATGAAAGACTTATCCATAATGATCTCCTGAAGTGGAAGATGAAACTTCTTGTTTCGAATATTGAACATCTGAACATTGGTGTTTGGGTATAGTTTTTGAGTTAAAGTTATTTAATTTGAATGATCTAGGGTGTGTGTGTATGTGGTTTGGTTTTTGTTTGTTTTTCTATTTTTATTCTTTCACTAGTAATCAGGAAGGTTTCTTTTAAGAATTCTCCTCTCTTTCTTTAATAAATAAATTAAACTAAATAAATAAATAAATCACATTTTACAAAGGTCTTCTGTGCAGATTAAAAAGTTTCATAAAATATTTAATTTGGAGGACTGATTCTTACTTGTTTGCCCTCCTACTTGAGAAACTTGTCATTTAATGATTAATGGGAGTCAGGAGATGATTATATCCCCCCATCCCCTCCAAAAAAAAAAAAGATCCAGAATACAGTAGTAGTTTGAGCTATATCTGTTAAACAATTCCACAGAGGACATTGTCTCTGTGCTGCAATGATTCAGTACAGAAGATACTGTGTGAAAACTGGGCCCCACTGAAGTCTGTGTGAATTTTGCCACTGAATTCAGCACAGCCAGGATTTTATTGATTGCATTCATTTTAAGTATCAAAAATAGCATCCTTTCAGTTTTACCCCATTTAAGCTATTTAAAAAGTCATCAGTTCAGATGGTAGAGTAAAAATGTACTGTACTTCTTACATATGCATACATCTTTGTATATATCATATGTGTGTATGTATTCACAGGTATAAAATATGTGTGTGTTTGTCTGTATGTTTATAAATGTATAAAATATCAGCTTAGTTTATTATCATCGGTTAGTATCTCACTAGGGTGGAAATTACAAAAGTGTTATTTCTTCCTTTCCTCAAACTAAGAGGCAGGCTTAGCTTGTTTTTTTTTTTTTTTTTTTTTTTTTTTTTTTAAATAGGGGGGGGGAACCAAACCAAAACAACAACAATGACAACAAAATATGAAGGCAAGACAAAAGACTTGAGATGGGAATCAATAGTGCTGTGAAATAGATATATATAGCTACATGAGTTTTTTATTGTTTACAAGCGAACTCAAGTAGTCAAAACTGGGTCTAATGTTATAGACATCAGACTCAATATATATCCTTAATATTAAGAGAATTAAGAGGGAGAATAGATTCTTAAAATCAGAGGGTTGAAATTCAGGAGTTGTTATTTCCAGTCTCTGGCAAAAATTTCATGTGTGATCTTGGCCAAATCATAGAATCATAAGATAATTCAAATTGGAAAAAAACTCTAAAAACATCTAGTCCAACCTTTATGCTAGTACTAAAGTCCACCATTACACCATACTACTAAATTCTTAATCTACACATTTCTTGAAGACCTCCAGGGATGGTGACTCAACCACTTGAAATCATGTTTAACCAATCTGATATCCTTCTATGATGAGGGTAGATGAGGGGAGAGCAGTGGATGTGGTTTACCATGCAAAAGCTTTACTTCACCAAAGCTTTTGACACTGTCTCCCATAACATCCTCATAGACAAGCTCAGGAAGTGTGGCCTAGGTGAGTGGGCAGTGAGGTGGATTGATAATTAGCGGGATATCAGAGCTCAGACTGTTGTGCTTAGTGGTGCGGAGTCTATTTGGAGGCCCGTAGCTAGCAGTGTCCCCTGAGGGTTGGGCCAAGAGGAACCTCATGAAGTTCATCAAGGGCAAGTGCAGGGTCCTGCACCTAGGGAAGAATAACCCCAAGCACCGGTACAGGCTGGGAGCTGACCTAATGCAGAGCAGCTCTGCAGAGAGTGACCTGGAAGTGCTGGTGGACAGTAGGCTGACCATGAGTTAGCAATGTGCCCTTGTGGCCAAGAAGGCTAATGGCTTCCTGGGCTGCATTCGGAAGAGTGTTGCCAGCAGGTCAAGGGAGGTGATCCTGTCCCTCTACGCAGCCCTAGTGAGGCCACACCTGGAGTACTGTGTCCAGTTCTGGGCTCCCCAGTACAAGAGGGACATAAAGCTACTGGAGTGAGTTCAGAGGAGGGCTACAAAGATGATTAGAGGATTGGAACACCTGTTGTACAAGGACATGCTGAGCAAACTGGGCCTGTTTACGCTGGAAAAGAGAAAACTGAGGAGAGACCTCATTAATGTGTATAAATATATGAGGGGAGAATGTCAAGAGGATGAAGACAGTCTCTTTTCAGTTGTGCCCAGGACAAGAAGCACTGTGTACAAACTGAAGTACAGGAAATTCTGGCTGAATATGAGGGGGGATGTCACTGTGAAGGTGATAGAACAGTGGCACAGGCTGCCCAGAGAGGTTGTGGAGTCTCCTTCTCTGGAGATATTCAAAACCTGCCTGGATACCATCCTTTGCAATGTGCTCTAGGTGATTCTTCTCAGCAGGGGAGCTGGACAAGATGATCTTCAAAGGTCCCTTCCAACCTCGGCCATTCTGTGATTCTGTGATTCCCTGGGCAGCCTTTTCCAATGCCACACATCCCTTTCAATAAAGATTTTTTTTTTTCCTAATAATGCAACCTAAACCTCCCCTGGTGCAACTTGAGGCCATTTCCCCTCATCTTATCAGCTGGTGTTTAGAAGAGCCTGACCCCACCGTGCTGCAATCTTCTTTAATGTAATTATACAGTACAATAAGGTCTTCCTCTAGCCTTCTTTTCTCTAAGCTAAACAACCCCAGGTCCATCAGCCACTCCTCATAAGACTTATTTTCTAGACCCTTCACCTGCTTCATTGCCCTTCTTTGAACATGCTCCAGCACCTTGATGTCCTTCTTGTGAGGGTGCGGCCTCACTAGAGCTGAGTACAGAGTGACAATCACTTCCCTAGTCCTGCTGGCCATGCTATTTTATTTTGGTACAAGCCAGGATGCTGTTGGCCGTCTTGGCCACCTGAGCACACTTCTGGCTTATATTCATCCACTTGACCAATACCCCCAGGTCCTTTTCTGCCAGGCAGCTTTCCAGCCACTCTTCCCTAAGCCTGTAGCATTGCATGGGGTCGTTGTGCCCCAAGTGCAGGACCCAGCACTTAGCCTTGCTGAACTCATACAGTTGGTATCAGCTCATCAGTCCACCCTACCCAGATCCCTCTGCAGAGCCCTCCTACCCTCAAGCAGATTAACACTCATGCCTAGCTTTGCCTTACTTTACTGCAGTCAAATTCATGCTTTTAACATAGTAACATAAAAATATCATAGTTCTTGTGGGTCTACGCACAATATATCCAGCTGAGAATAAATCTTTTGTATGACCTAAAACTCTCGATGTACAATTTTCACTTTGTAACATGGATATAATAATATTTTTCCCCGTGCTTTATTTGTCTATATTATAAGTTTTTGGATATAAAAGCTATTTCTTGTTACATGTCTGTGAATCAGTAAGTTATCAGAGCCTTGACATCATCTGGACCTATAGGTACAACTGATATAAACAATCATATACATCGAGACATATGTTCAGGTAGATTCTCAGGTAGCATAACAAAAGAAAAAAAAAAATAGATGCATGGATTTGTCTTGATTTACTGATTTCTGGAAACCAGGAACATGGAAAAAGCTATTTATCTGAAATCATGAGTACTGTGACATTAAATGATTAAATGCATCTTTAGCATTGTATATGACAGTCATGGAAATGACTCCACATTCCTGCATATTGGGAAACTGTAGTTTTAATACATGCAGTGTTCTGAGAAGATACTGAAGCATTCATGTGGTGCAGAGCACTGAGCTCGGCAGGTTTCAAGGATCCTCTGGCATCACACCAGTTTTCATATTCTTATCCAGTATTTTAACTGGAACCAAAAAAAATCCAGTGTGATGATTACTAGGATTTGATTACATTTAGCAATGGAGGAACCCTTTCTCTCTGAAGACAAACTGCTGCCAGAGACAGATTTACCACTGACCAACAATGTTTTTATGCAAATGTGCCTGAGTAAGCGCAGTAACCCCAAATTATAATAGTCATTCAATCTCTTGCCAGGACAGCAATATTTATATATTGCAAAGATAAATTGGATATCAAACCACTTCCATTACAGAGGGAAAGTTCTCTATGTAAATCAGCATTTCTAATCATGTTTCTTTCCACCCCCTGCCCCACTTTGCTTTCCTTCCTTTATTTTCAAAGATGAATTCCAAATGTGTTTTTCTATTGCATATTCACTTTGACTATTGAAGTGTTCAGCTAATGCCAAGCTAATGGATAAGATAAACTCCTCACTAGGAAACTTTAAAGTCTCAAAGTGTTTCTTCATGCCCTGGGAAGTATAAAGGGGTCATATTAATGTACAGTGCTTCGTCTGCTCTTGTGCAAGTTTCTGTTTGGACTTCTATTCCTCCTGCTGTCTGATGGGAGGAAATGGGCAGTCATCTCCCTAGAGACTTTATTCCCCCATCAGGAATGAGTGCAAGGGGTCAGATGCCCCTCTGCATGCTAGTCACCATCTGCTGACAGCAGCACTCCCCCCAGAGAGCTGGCTTTGTTTACTGATGGGGTTAATATGAGGAGACACGTGAAGTCATTTGGTTTGTGGAAGAGGGCAGGAGAGGCATGGTGCTGTGAAAACATTCCCACACACTCTAATGGCTCATTCACATAGAAAACAAGAGAGAGCCTTCAGCTCTTTCACATAGCTCAGAGCACAACAAACCAACTCCAGAACCCCAAGGCACCAGTCAAAAAACACTTTCCTAATGCACTGAGATGCTCTCCATAATAGCTTACCTATGAGACCTCAGCTCTCATTTAGGCAACTAAATGACTTGGTTAGATTGAAAAGCTGCTCAGTATGGCATTGTTGCCATTGTTTGCTGTTAGTTCCTAAACAAAAACACATAACCTTTAGTCTCCTAAACCTACAATCTCCTAAAACTGTGAAACATGCATTGGAGCATGTAGAAAACATTACCAGTACAGTCACCAATCTATTTTATCTTTAGAATAAAATGTATAGAACATAGAAGAAATAAAACCTGCCTAGAAATACAACCTGCTTAAAAAGAAATATCTGTTGTTTTGATTTATTTCTCTGTATTTGGTAGACACACACACACATACAGATGTGTGCAATTTTAGAGTACAATTTAGGGAAACAAAATAAGTGATTTTCTGAATTAGATTCCAGGCATAGTTGGAACAAGTCATTGGAAAGTCCATGTTATAAGCCGTAAGTGATGACTGATGTTTAATGAGCAACAGCATTCATTATTTGAACTACAATTTAATAAAGCTATAAGAAGGCAACAATAACAGTGCCACAAAGTCAACATACATGGTCATGTATGTCAGTATCTGACCTCTAACACCAGCCTGCATAGTGTGATTAGAATAAAGCATAAGAGGGCAGACTTACAGTGATCCTTCCTTTAAGATATCTTACAAGATCTTTTTGTGATTTAGGGAGTTTCTAGGTCTAGTATGGCATCATGATTTAACACTGTATTATTTAAAAAGGGTTTCCTGTTTTTTCTAGAAGTGCTATGAATCTCCTTAGATTTGTTTTGGTTTGGTTTGGTTGGTTTGGTTTTTGTTTTCTTTTTGAGAAATACTAAGCAACCGTACTGTCTTCACCTAATCCATGCTATTCATGATCTATTGTTGTATTCATGATCTCTATCTATTGTTTTTCCTCCACATATTTCTTTACTTCCTTAAGGGTCCTAGTCTAATTTCTTCTCATACAGAAGCTGTTCTTTTTTGCTACCATGTTTGTCGCCCTTTATAATTTCCAGTTGTTTTATAACTTTCTGTGCATTGTTGATCAGACCATAGCCACAAACTCTATATTGCATGGAGGTCCCAATCATAATGTAAAATAGGTTTTTTGTTTGTTTGTTTTTATATCATTATTGAGCATTGAGCAGATATTTTCATAGAAATTGCCACAGTAAATCCATAATCTTAATTTCTGCAGGACAAAATTAATTGTAACCCAGCATTAATTGTAACCCAGTATATGTGGACAGACACACACACACATTTGTTTTTAAATATAAATGCATGATACAAGCTACATATATGTCATTAGCTCTGTCAGTTAGCTCTGTTTCCTTTCATGGACATTAAGTTGCATGTATTGAATTTTCTGCCTTCTTATTGCCCATCACTCTGTACTGTGAAATTCCTAAACTTTTTTATTAATTGACCTTTTTTTTTTTTTAACCCACATCTTTGAAGAAATTGATGAAAATATTCACATTCCTTTTTCCACTTTTGTTTACTCTAAATTCTTATCAAAGTCAATACAGCTCAAGGATTTGTTGAAATGGATGTGGCTATGCAAAGCCATCAGGTCAAATATATTAACTAACTTAACTAACCCTAAGTTAAGTTTTCCAAGTAAGTTGCATTAGTTTTTACTGCTTCTGAAAGGATGCTATGTCTAATTTGAGTTTGATTCTAAAAATAATCATATTTAGCCTAAAATAACCCCATTTAGTGAATGTGCCATGGCAAATGTAAAGTTTAGAAAAGGCTTCACTTTTCTGAAATTTAAGAGTATTGTTCTGTTCAATCTTCCAATGTTTAATACACCACATTTTTGGAGATGCATGGTATGGCTCAAAGGGCAGGATTTGGCCCTTTGTTACCTACTGTTACTGGCACTAGTCTCCTAGCTATTGAAAAATGATGCATCAAATTTATATCACTGCAAATGTCACTATTCTGAATCTTGCATATGTTGCCTGAGCTGTCAGTAATAAAAATCTGTTCTTAATTATTTTCCCATTTAAAAAATAATAATTTTCTAATAACCCAGTGAAATGGAATTTGATGTTCTCTTTGGCTAGAAACATTTGAATGTTTTTAATCTATAAAGTTTAGTGTGCTTTTGCAAATTAGTAGAAATTTCCCATTTATATGACTTTGATTAACAACAAAAGCAAAATTTGTTTAAATCTCAGTTAAGTTTAAAAGTGCATGAGTAACTTAAGGAAAATGTTTAAAGAGAATACCATCTTTTAAACAATTCAACAGAAAGCCAGACATACAAAATTGGGTTTATGAGTGATATAGGGATGCAAACTATAAAAATGCCTAGTTAAAATTAATCATATTGCATATTTTAATCTTTTGCCCATCTTGTTTTTCTTCCTTAATAGCAAAGAATAGGGTTTGGTTTTGCTTCATTAATGTTACGTGGAACTAATTTCACTATGAAGAGAAATTGGAAATAGTGAAGAATATTGAGAGAAATGGAGGCATTCGATAGCATCAGATTTTCTGGTTGGAAGCAGAAAAATCCAGACCATAAATCCTATTTGCTTTTAATACTTTTTTTTTTCTATCACAGTACTTCTTTCAGTTAATTACTTTCATTTGAAGCCCAAAGAAGTGAAGAGAAATGACTCCATTTGAAACTTTAGACTAGCCTCATAGATATGATAATTAGCATGGAATTCTACCTTCATTAAAGGTTGAAGGGTTTAAAATACACAAAGAGTAATGTGCTCTCCTTTCTTTGTTTTTTTCAACGTGATGATAGACTCGAACATTTTAGCTCATCACTCTGCTTCACCGAATAACATGTCTTTGGAAACATGGGTATTAACAGCCAATCTATAAAACACACATAAAAAAACATTTATTTTTCTTGTCCATCTGGTCTTGGCAACATGTATTTAAACCACAGCATATAAAACATGTTATACAAAACACTCTAGTTGATTCTGGATATTTCAATACCTTGCTTGGTTGCTTCTCAAACCAGACTGCTATATTGCTATTTAAGTTTCTGGTTGTATCTCTTTGTCCAAAATTCTAGACAAAATTTGTTCTTGCTCCTTGAAGTCAAGCAAACTAAGATTTATTTTGCCAGACACATTATTAAAATATTTTTGGAAATTTAATGCCAAAAAGTTATGTAATCAGAAAGCAGTATGAAGCATACTGCTAAATGTATATTTGCTGAATAGATTTTTTTCTGCCCTTTTTCTGCCCTTTTTGCATTTAATCTATGCACTAATTGAGGCAAAAATCCAAAGGGAAACAAAATGTGGTCCCATAAACCATGACTGTAATAATGTATGTATACAAAGACTGAATTAGAGTTGTACACATTGTCTGGAGAGAGATTCCAGCAGTATATTGGACAGTGATTCTTCTTGTACTCGATTTTAAATATCTGTTGAAACAATAAACATACACATAAAAAGTATAAATTTCTAAGCTACGAACATTTCATTTTTTAGTATTTCTGATTTTGATATTTTCCTATGGTTCCTATTTTATCATATGCTAAAGTTCTTTGTTCTATATGTATGTATTAAAATAAACAATTGAGATTATTACTGTAGTTTAGAATTATTTTGGTCAGGATGTTTTAGAGTGGTGTGACAACAGGCCCAGATGTGCCCAAAGTTAAATCTGTAACCACTTAGAAATCACTGCCTAAACCATTTTCATCTGTTCTGTTCACCTCATCTTTTTTCTATTACCAGCTAGCCTTCTGACCAGTTTGCTAGTTCTTGCTAGTTAGGATGAACACTGTCAAAATCACAGCAAGACTAAATGCAATTTTTTCAACTTTTTCAGATCTTAGTGACCAACTTATGGAAGTGGTTGGTCTGGAAGGAGCCATGGAGATGGGTCAGATATATACAGGTCTGAAAAGTGCTGGAAGACGACTTGCCCAGTGTTCATCTGTTGTCATCAGGTATTGTCAGCTTTAATTTGCACTGCACTATTTTAGTGAAACAGTAAAGATTATTATATTATTAGTTACACTTTCTTTGGTAGTTTAATAGTCATAAATACTGTAGTTTATGTTTATGAAATATCTTTTCATATATTAAATTTATTCTGTCCATATTCTATGTCCATACATCTTCCTTCCTTTAAGTGTTGAAAGGAAGGAAGGAGGGAAAGAAGGAAGTGTTTAGATTCAGTCTTTACATGTTATATTCAGCTGTCATTTCATCCTTTGAAGAAATACTGTTAAGCAGTTGGAGAAGAAGGAGTAAGGCAGAAACTTGGATTTTGTTATTGACATACATTCTATGCAGTTGAGAGCAAAAAGACATCTAACATTACTTTAATGACACATTTTAACCCATTTGTAATGCATTCCTCCTCAGGGAATAGTAGCATGTAATTAGTATTTGTAAACCATTTTTTATCCGTAAAAGTCAAAGTGCTCTGTTTTTTAATTTATTTGTTACTTATTGAATACTGACAATCTGTTGTTAATAAATGTGCTGGTATGTGTTAGCTGTGGACAATGGAGCAGGCTAATTTAGTTGTGTTTTATCATCTATTATGCTAGAAATGACCAGTACATTTGCATTAGAGGAAACATGTATTTGATCTTAACAAGATAACTATTCTAACTTCGGATCAGATGAGGGTTGGAAAAGAGAGAGGTATTCAACTCTTCATCAGTGAAGAATTTTTCAGGAAGAATTTTCTGAAATTTAAATAAAATCATAAGCTAAATAATGACAAGACCAAGAAAAATAAAATAAGACATAAAGTAATTAACATAAGAGTAGCAATCAAAACTTTAAGAAAGTAAGTAGGCTTTCCTGTAGTTCGTGGCATATGTTTAAGACTATTCTCAAGAACTGAGTGATGTTGGCTTCAAAGTGCTTTTTCGTGAGGATTAGGAAGAGAAATGAGGATGGTGAGGCATTCCAAACTTTTCTGGATACTGAGAAATATTTTTTATAATTGCACATGAGCAGGACCACAACTGCAAAAGAACCAGAACCCTTCCAAACCTAAAAAATTAGAGCTCATTGAATGTTCTTCCCTTCCTCCACTTATGTCTGTAGATGACAGTGGTTAATCCCACAAGCTGCTAGTCATTTTTAAATATTTCCAAGTCAGAGTTTCCAGCTGAGAGGTCAACTGACTCATTTTTCCACTATCTGCTGAGAATTATCTGCTTCATGTTATCTTGAATAGTCCTGTATGCCAACTATTATAACACAGAAATAGGGTTAGAAAAGAGCATTTCCCCCCCCCCGCCCCCCTTTTTTTTCAATCATTTTTCTATACTTTTCTAAATATGGCGCTAGAAAATAGACATGGAACAATCTGAACCTTTATGTTAAAATCAGTGAGATTTTACTAACAATTTAAATTTATAACGTAGTATATTAAAGCCTCTGAACACAGTACAACAGTCAGTTGTTAGTGCTCTAAGTCAGTTAAATACAAGTGTAAAAGTGTGTTTTATGATTCTAATAAACAGCAATAAGAGAGCTAAGATTTATTTCTCCCTTTCTGTATAGCAGTCAGTCCAAAACATTAAAAATAGCAAGGCGTTTCTTTGTGTTTTCAGTGAATAAGGTTTATTCCTGAAGTTCTTGCATAATTCTCTATTTCTGAAATTGCAGAATATTCTCCCATAAGAGTAGTGTATTTCTAGCAAGACGTTTGAATATTTGCAATGTTTTTAATTTATGTGATCAAAATAAAACTAAGGCTTGTTCATAATGCCTTTTTTGACTAGGTTACTTTTGTAAGCATGTTGGTTTGTACTGACGATTACATAGATGCTTGGTGTAAATCAAGTATTATATGTGTCCTGCACTGGGTCCTGCACCTGGGGCGCAATAACCCCAAGCAGAGCTATAGGCTGGGAGATGAGTGGTTGGAGAGCTGCCAGGCAGAGAAGGACCTGGGAGTGATGGTGGACAGTCGGCTGAATATGAGCCAGCAGTGTGCTCAGGTGGCCAAGAAGGCCAACGGCATCCTGGCTTGTATCAGAAACAGTGTGACCAGCAGGGCTAGGGAGGTGATCGTCCCCCTGTACTCGGCTCTGGTGAGGCCGCACCTCGAGTACTGTGTTCAGTTTTGGGCCCCTCGCTACAAGAAGGACATGGAGGTGCTTGAGCAGGTCCAGAGAAGGGCGACGAAGCTGGTGAGGGGCCTGGAGAACAAGTCCTACGAGGAGCGGCTGAAGGAGCTGGGCTTGTTCAGCCTGGAGAAGAGGAGGCTCAGGGGGGACCTTATCGCTCTCTACAGATACATTAAAGGAGGCTGTAGTGAGGTGGGGGTTGGTCTGTTCTCCCACATGCCTGGTGAGAGGACGAGGGGGAATGGGCTTAAGTTGCGCCAGGGGAGTTTTAGGTTAGATGTTAGGAAGAATTTCTTTACTGAAAGGGTTGTTAGGCACTGGAACAGGCTGCCCAGGGAGGTGGTGGAGTCACCATCCCTGGAAGTCTTTAAAAGACGTTTAGATGTAGAGCTTAGGGATATGGTTTAGTGGGGACTGTTAGTGTTAGGTTAGAGGTTGGACTCAATGATCTTGAGGTCTCTTCCAACCTAGAAATTCTGTGATTCTGTGATTCTGTGTGTGCCACTGCATATGTCTACTTAAAAAATCAGTTTATCAGTTCTGTCTAGTTTTGCTTACACTGTGAAATATATCGCTTTAGGACCAGCAAGTCACTGCCTATGCAAATAGATGGGGAACCTTGGATGCAAACCCCTTGCACAGTAAGTATACCATTATCTCTGAAGACAAGAAAAGAAAAGAAAAGGAAAAAAGAAAAAAAAAAAAAAAAAAAACTAATGCTTTTTTTTTCAATTGCAAAATTACAATAGTCAGATATATTTACTTATTTATTTATTTTCAGTTCTTCAATGAAAGAAACAGAATCTTTCAGTTTAAACCTTGTCATTGGCATTAACTGAATTGCTTAAAAAATGTGTTCACATGCTGTTATTATGTAGTTCAACACCCACTGCATTTTCAATGCATCATGCTGTTTTTTCTACAGGTTGGGATGGAATAAAAGGCAGTTATTTCAAAAGTTTGGAAAATGTTCAGAGGGTGCAGTTCAGGCATTGCTTTACCCATTGTGACCATTCATTTGTGATGCTGTATTAGTTTTATAATCTCTTGCTGTATTGCTGAGGAAGAATCAATGTGAGTTTTAATGCTAATATGCACAAATTTTCTTTAAAAGCTAAGGCATATTTTCCAGTTAAGCGTTTAAGAGCTCATATCAAGAACCTTTTATTTAAAGCTGAAGCCTTGACTATTCTGATTGAATTACAACAGAAATAATAATTTAAAAATTCCTTGCAATTTAAAGAAGTGAAGACTCTTGCACTATCATAGAGCATTTCAATGCCCACATGTATCAAGTGAGGGCAACTGAAATGGGAAAAAGAAATCCATCCCTCCAGATAGGAAGGATCTTGTTCAGAGCTGGTTCTTTGAGGAACTCCAGTTGTTCTGTTCATCTGAGTGGACAATGCAAGAAAGGTAGAACACTGAGAACTCTCCCTTGTCATCTGTCTCTGATATATTATAGAGAGTAACCAAGCAGTTTCGGATGTTGAAGAAGTTTAAGCTTTTCACTGCTGAATATAGTCACAGTAATGTGTTTTATGTGCAATTTTACTAATTTTTACTTAAGAAAAGCTGTGTTTGTAGGTAGATGAGTTACTATCACCTTACAGTTCATAGGTCTGATGAACCAGTAATGTGACAAGAAACAAAGTGTCTCACTACAGAAGGGAGTAATTCTCCAAACCTGGGTCCTAGATCACTTTCATAATCTTCGTCTATAGTAAGGGCAACATGAAAAAATAAAAGGGAGCACCTTCAGTAAGGTGGTAACAGGCTTGGGAGTTCATAAAGTATGGGCTAGGGTGAAAAGTAAAGTGTCCATGTTTGCCCGATATTCTGTAGTGAACAGCAGGGAGCATGCCTAAACTC
Source organism: Heteronetta atricapilla (assembly GCA_011075105.1). Taxonomy (NCBI): domain Eukaryota; kingdom Metazoa; phylum Chordata; class Aves; order Anseriformes; family Anatidae; genus Heteronetta; species Heteronetta atricapilla. Next base: position 30,087,870 of record CM021732.1, on the reverse strand, counting down.
TTAATTCTCTATGGTAAGCTCTCAGATATTGCAATGAGAGGGGAAGCATGTGAATGCACAGTAAGTGAAGGCAAAACAATAGGAATTTGTGAGGTTTATTCAACAAACAAACAAACAAACAAAAAATGTTTGGAATTAAGAGATATCATTATCTTTACTACTTCTACAGCAATGGCTCAGTGCAGAGCAACAGTACTGTATCCAGCATTTACTTGTTTTTGAAAAGATGTAATCTTTCAGTTGCCAGATTACAGAAGAGAACTTATGGAAGGATGCTGGCAATAACATGTGCTTTTTTTTTCATCTTGATTGCTTGTTCTGTACAAAATCCCTCCTATCTGATTGATAATGATGCAGCAGAAGCTGTCTGCACAATAGAGGACAAACCTGGAAAAAGAGACAGTTTGTACATTTCAATTACTGCCTTAAGGAAACAGCAAATTATTACTGATAATTACTGCTGTCCAACTAAAGTAACCTTTTAAAGGAGATTGAAGTGGCATATACTTTCTTGTGGATCCTATCCCCTTTACTGTACCATCGCTAAGAGAATATGCTTTGTGTTACATAAGAAAACCCCACTGTAAAATTTATTTATTTATTGAGAGAACATATTTGTCTATGCTACAGCATGACTATGAATTTAGATATAGAATAATTATGTTATATTATCCGTTTTACAGGAAAAAAAAAAATGTGTGTTTGTTTTGTCTGTTAAGGAACTTAATGTATTTATCTACCCCACTCTGTTTTCTACATCTCACAAAATTAAAAACAGGTATAGACCCACCTCTTCTCTCTCCATTAATTCTAACTATGCTAAAGTTTTTCCTTGAAGTTCTTTACAAAGTACAAGTACTTACTAGGAATTGCTCCTGACACAATACCAAAGGTAGATGTTAGCCTTCTTTCAACTGGGGTTAAGATTTGATTTCCAAAGGGTCTTTGGAAGCCAAAGGCATCTATTTGATCACATAAGTACAAGGATGATCTCCTGTGGTGTATATCCAAAACTGGAGTCTGAAAAAAATATAAAATCAAAAATAATTCTTATGTGTAGTCAGCTATGTAGCCAATTATTTGAACCTGCAAGATCTCAAACTTCAGGAAAAAAAAAAAAAATGATGAGACCAATATGAGAATCATAAGTTTTTATCTTCTCTAGAAACAAAACTGCATAAAAAATTGTTTGCAGGTAATTTTCTCACAAAATTACCTGCAAGCAAATGATTAATGATCAGCTTTTAAATGGAAAATAACTAGATCAGATTAAGAAATCCATGAGTTTTGTTGCTTAGGAGACATATGAGAGTTTGCAGCTTGCTTTTCCTCTTAGAATATTTATTTCCCTAGCTCTTACAAGGACCTGAGGACAATATATAAAGATGCTGGTATTTGTACAACATGCATTGTGACATGGGTGGGACGTTCCTATGCTTCACATCAGGATGCTGAGGGAAGGCAATTATTATTTTGCTAGATGTGATATTTTAAGGACAGAGGCTACTGTCCCCACACCGTAAATACAGTGAGATGGATATACCATCTCAGTAGTTCTATGTACATCAGTTAGATGATGTACAGAGATCATGTACGTCAGTTAGATAAGACAGCTGAGCTTCAGCTTTTTGATTCTTGGGTGCTCTAGCCAGAAAGCTACTGTTGAAAAAAAGGCTTCTCTCTCTCCCCCTCCGACTGTGCTTTAAAAAGCTGAAATAACACAGTTTTGGTGTGGTAACCTCAGGAATGTCATTGTCATTTAAATTCAGTAGCTTTAGGGACTAACCTAAAAAAAAATTACAGGGCCCAAGTGAGAAAGGAATTCATACAATCAGCATGTATTTAATCAACCTTGCTCCAAGGTACACATGGTTAAACAGAACTCAGAAGTCTTAAAGGACTTAGAAGTCCTTTTCTGTTTCTCAAAAAGGAAAAAAAGTTTCTCCTTTTCTGTTTCCTTCAGATTTTGGTACAAACGAGGGCATTTTGTAAATTATTACTCAAGAAATCAGGTTCAACTTGATCAAAATTCTCCTTCTATATTCCATTATGTTCCACTATGCAGATTAAGGAAAGTAAGTTCTGTATCCAGTCCTATTATGTATGAAATGCAGGCTGCAAATGCAGGCTTGGAAGTTTATTTCCCATTGAAGAAATCAATAAATTTATATTTGCTACTTCTCTTTTCCCTTCTCACGCACAGAGACCACGTTCCCCCAAAATGATAGCATGGGCTCAGGAAAAAAAAAAAAAAAATAAAAAATATATATATATATATATATAATATATACAATCAGAATCACTGCATTATTGTATTTCATTATATATATATATGGAATTATATATATATATATATATATATAAAGGAATACAGTGATTCTCCAAAAGCTATGATCTGTGATTTTTCATTCCTGTGATCACTTTTAGTACTAAAGAAGTTGCTGCATGTTCTTTTATTATCCTTTATTATCTAATATTACACGTGCACTTAACATCCCTAAAAGACAATTCTATAAGTTCTGTTAATATTTAAAAATGTGAGTGGCCTCAGTCTAAACATCTAATAAACATCCAGAATTAATTCAATATTTTGAACACATGCAGATATCAGTATCTGACAAAGTCACTCTGCTCTGGTATAATAATATGCAGAAACTGAACTTCAAATTGTATTATTTTTATGTTTTGTTGTTGTTTTTTAACAGAAGAATCTTTGAGAGAAGTAAAGATGATAATATTAATATTATGTTAAACGTCTCATCTGATTAGCTGAGGAGGAAATTCTATCAGAGCTCTCCCAGACATAGAAATAGATATATTTCTAGAAATAGATAAATTTCTAGATAGATATATCTAGATATATATCTAGAAATAGATATATTTCATAGAAACATGAAATATATCTATGGTTTCACCTGATCTCCAAACAGGTCATTAATAGTAATGAAGCTTCAGAGATTCTCAAGTTAATTCAATAAACTTCCAGCTTTAGCCATCAGGATTATTATTATTTTTTTAAGTAATTAGCTACGTAATGTATTAGCATAGTTTTGAAAAATCTATAAGAATATTCCATCTTAATTAGAAATAACTGATTTCAGTTCTTTCATCTATTCATGACTTGGTTGTCACCATACCTGAAAGAGTGTCAAGCTGCTAGCAACAGTAGACTAAATAAAATAGAAGATAGAAATGTCTATAATATTAAAGTAAAAACTATTGTCAAAATATTGTCAAAAAAGTAAAAGTATTGCCAAATGAAGGAATGGTAATCCATAGTCAAAGACCACCTGATAGATTGCCAGAAAAATAGTTTCATAAACATCTGAAATGCTTGCGTTTAGCAGTATTTTTAAAAATTATTTACTCATAGGGAAATCTTGTAAGAAACCATTTAATAATGGAACTCAGAAATTATATTTTGAAATATTATAATTTGTATGGACCTTAAAAATAAGTTTTAATGAATGACTGGATATTTTCTTTCTAGCCTTTCCTTTAGGGATTTGATAAGCATGATCAGAATACTAGGTAAAGTCCTACTTTTGTATTTAAATCCAAAGAGAAAGAAGAACAAAATACTTTTAATCATATTCATGATAATAGAGGGCTGGGTGAAAAAAAAAAAAAGAAAAGAAAAAAAAAGAAAGACTGTCACAGATTTGTTTTCTGTAGATCTATTGGTTCCAAAACTCCATAAATGGCATGAAGAAGTTGCAGCTGTTTTCTAGACTCTCTGTCTGTAAAGAATCCTATTTGCATGTCACTGAATGTAATTTTTTTTGTTGTTAACATGGGAAATTAAACTTTTGTGTCTGCTTCTTTCGAGCAAAGAGGAACTGGATCCTAGATATGGTGGCTGGTGTTTGTAGAATGTTGTATAGTAACTACACAAGTATAGTTATTCCCATAAATGGAAGTCAATTGCAAGAAAAAAAAAGTTTTAAGTGTTATACTGAAAAGCTACATTTTCCCTCTTTTGAACAACAGTGTGCATACTTTTGAGGCCAGAGTGGTTTACTGAGCTTTTAACACTTCATTGTGCAGTTGGGCACTATTTTTTTGTGCTCACAGGTACACTGCACATTAATTAGTTTTGTTTACCTATGCATTTTTTTCTTAATTTCACAACAGTAGTTTTTGTAATTGACAAAGCAATTTACTGCATGTGTGCTTTCTGCACCTCATACTCTAGCATGTAATGCACCTTTCTTTCCAGTTCAGATTGTTAAGAAAAGAATTAGTTGTGACTAATTGCCAATTAATTTGCAGTGGTTTCAGGGAGGAAGGAGGGGAAAAAAAAACAATTGCACCTACTAATTAAAATTTGAAATATTCCAAAGTGTCATCTTTAGGTGTCTGTGGAATACATAATTTCCATTTTAGTTCTGCATTAGATCTGTAACAACCCTGAGTTTGACAGCTCTATTAATTTAAAACCTCAGTGATACCTATTAGTACAAAACATGAAAGAAATGCCATTAATCATTTATTTTAATTTTGCAGCTCTGTCATTTTCTCAGTATGTTTAAAAATTATGATGACACCATAATGTTTTCCAATCTACCTGTGTGAAGGGGAAACGGATCACACTACTTAGGAGAGAGACTAGAGTATATTATTAGAGCTTAATTAATGCCAAACTGATTAGATTTGATTGCACTTTGCACAATAATATTGTTAAGAAATTTATTTAAAAGATGTATTGCATAATGCTATATTTAAAACAACTGGTCTAGACCTGAGAGATTTGACCAAAATGCCACATAATGCAAATAATAGGTTAATTATTATAGCACTGCTTACATTCTGTACATCTTAGTCATCCAGTACAGCCCTCGATCACCTATGAGAAGATAAAAATATTTGCCACTTTTGTGATATAGAAATGTTACATCCAGCTATTTCTTGTAAGGGAAGAAGCAAATGTACATCAAAACTTCATACCCTCAAAACTATCAACAGCCAGGCCCTGATGATACCATGGAACTAAGTGACCATAAACTAGCAGGTCCAAGCTGAAAATGAGTTTTTTTGTTTTGTTTTGTTTGTTTGTTTGTTTGTTTTCCCCCCTCTATCCTTAAAATACTGGGTTCTTTTATTTAATATTAATTGAAATATTACAAGCAGGGCTGACTTTCTCCATTTTTGGTTATCTATTCTCATTTAGCATGTTAGCACTTGCATGTATAGCACCACATTCTGTGTTAACAGTAAGCATTTAGGCATTCTGTGATGTCAGGAAGATACAGATACCCAGTACATAGTGTACACAGAAATACTAACATATAAGCAAAGCTGATTGACCTCAAAGACATGCCTATTACACTAAAATTATTGATGGTCACTTCATTTTTTTGAGTGGATTCATTTTGTTAATATAACTTCAAGGCATCTTTTGAAACTCTGACCTGCTCCCAAAACAAATACATTTCTGGTTTATGCATTTATAAATATCTTTAATATAACAAATTCTGGCTTCTCATTTATCAGAAAATTTGTTATCTATGAAGAGGGAACGATTTTTAAATTACTAACTCTTCTTTTAAGATTTATACTCTTTGGAAATGGATCTTTTGTCCCTTCCCATGGACACACTTTTTAATGCTAGAAAGACAATTTTGAAATCGCAAATGCAATATTCTTCTGCTAAGCCTATTTACTAGATATAGCAGTCCTTTACATTTCTGTGATTTTGAACTCAAAGGCTAAAATCACAGCTACAGTTAGTGAATGAGTTTTGCCAGTGCCATTTTGCCACTCAAACCATTCCAACAGCTTGAGATTACCCTATAATGTTGTATATGCAGCTTTCAACAACATCAAAAAATCCATAACATCATAGCCACTTGTGTTTTTTGCTTTTTTTCTAAATGAAATTGCATTTCCTTTTTTTTTCTTTGTTACTTTTAATTAAATTTCTTACAAATATGCCAAATAGAAGCATTTTCTTGCATTTTTTCCTCCAGCAGCATTTCAGTCAGTTCCCTAATTTATGTTTAAGATGTCCTCCATACGTGCTGTAAGTCATTCTATATTTTCAGTAAACCAGAGTACATTATCTCAAAAAATATTTTCCAGTTTTTTTATCTCAAAAAATATTTTCCTGTTTTGCATGAGTTTGTCTCAAGGTATCATTAGTTAATGAAAATGCTAGGTTTGAGTTTGTTTGTTTGTTTTCCTGACCAATCACTTTTTCTCTATTTTTTGTGTGTACGAGGAAATCACAGATTCACCCTGAAAAAAAAATGAAACAGAAAAAAAAAAAAAAAATGGATCTTATTGAAAGATTTTTCAAAGCTTTTAAAAATTGTGCTTCTAATACAAAAGACGTGAAGTTTTTTGCTGAAGGGGAGAGAAAAAACAAATAGTAAAAGTTAGTCTTCAGACACTAGACACACACAGAATTTATACACAGATAGTGATTTATTTTTTTGATATTTTTTTTTTAGTTTTAACTTTTTACATCTTTCCAGGACCAGATCATCATCTTGGATGCTTGCAATTATTTATTTATTTATTTATTTTGTCCATTTTAGTCTCTGTGGACCCTCCAAGTGTTCAGTTCTACTTTGACCTGATACACTGTTTCCCTTTCTGAGACCCTTAGTGATCTTGAAGTGTTTAATTTCACTTATCATTGACATGGCACCAACTTTGGCGATGTTGCCAGTATGCAAACAGAAGAAGCAACAATTCTAGGACAGAAATGCAGTAACTGAAAGTCTTGAGAAAGACAAAGTTAGTATATTTCAGGCAATGTAGTGCAATGGTTCAGTGTGTGTTGTACTGATCTCTTTTTATGACCCATATATAAATATGTGTATATATATTTCATTGGGAAAATAAAAAAAAAAATCAAAGGTTATCATTGTTAACCAATGCAATATTAACTTACATTACCATGGACATGTTAAAAAATTACTTTAAGTTACCATTTTACTTTTTTAGATTCAGAATGTAAAGTATATTTTATTCCACTGGAATTGTGCCAATTTACAACAGTTGAAAATATGTCTTAGAGAAATGCATGTAGGACTCCATTCTCATGCGCATGAGTGGTTAATCATGTTCAGGCATCTTAGCTGATCTCAGCTGATAGGATACAACATACTGAACAGGTCATGTTCTCTGAAACAGATGGCTCAAGCCAAAAAAGAACATTACAAATGATAAATATTTTCTCAATATGTAATTGCATTCACCCTCAGCAACATTGAACAGCCCCAGTCCAACATGCAATCTGTATGGGTTCTCAGGAATAACTCACCTCTTCATACAAAAGCCATCTTTTGAGTTTTGCTCTTTTACTCATTTTAAGATGGAATTATGATTTACCTCTGAAATGAAATTCTCAGAACATTCCTACTGCCTCATCATGGTCAAATCTTGTAATATACTGAACCTTCATGACTCTCCTAAAATCCTCTCACAGCAGCTACAGATTACTTTATGTATTGATTCTCAGGCTCAGGTTGATGTCATCACTATTCCTGAGACCCAAAATATGTTTTACGAAGCATGTGAAAATTATAGAAATCCTTCAGGCAATTTTCCATCAGCTGGTATAAAGTGACATAAATGGAATAATGCCAACTTATCCCAACTACAGATTTGGCTCCCAAAGTGGTGCCTGAAGCAGAATTTCATGTGAGAAAATATGTTGATGCCGGTCTTTGAAAGCAGTAGTTATTTTCTGTGTGAAAGTAATATAAAATACCAAAATTAAAATAAGATAAAATATTAAAATAAAATATTCAAATAAAATAAATTATACTACATTTGATACTAATGAACAATGTTGACAAGAAGAGGTCACATATGAAATTTGAGGTTAATGAACTAAGGTGTCATGGAAATGAAATTTTGGAGAATAAAATAAGTCTCTAATAGAGTTGAATAAACCCACTCATTTTGTTGGGATTTTTATGTTTCTGTCTCTTTTATATAGTAAATTTCCACCCCAAGAAAAGTCCTGATCTATATTTTAATGAGCCTCTCCACGTGACATACCTTTTTTGTTTCATTACTGTTAGTGAATGACAAGTGAAGGACATTCATTTTAACTTGAAAATGTCAGGTATGCACTTTAAGAGATATATTTTTCCAGTTTTTAATGAGGTGGTGTTTCTTTTTGAAAGAAATACCTATCTCTGATGTGGGTACTATGCAGATGACAACTGATATTTAATAAGTGATGGTTCTTGTATTAGTCGTAGTTCACTAAAGAAAATGTCTCGGATTGCTTTTGAAAAACTCTTAGCGTCACTAGCCCAAAGGCAAGATGTGACCTTTTTATTACATAATGAGAATCATTTATTATCTTACAATGTATCTTAAAGTCACAGACAAAATGCCACTTTGATAATTGCTTTCAATTAGCTTTGAGCATAGCATACATTCATAAAATGTCTTCTCTAATTTAGACTTGAATTAGAGAAAATTGCAGACTTAATCTACTTTAAGGTTGTCTCATTTAAGGTGATTCGTAGTTTTATATCAAAGAAATCAAAATGGGTCACTTTAGAGCAGTCTTGCAAAGTGTTTTAAATAGGCTTTTCAATATTTGAGTCTATTCTATTAACAATTAATTAACAAATTGGAATGCTAGTTAATCTTTTTTGACCTTTTTTGTGTGTTAACTTTTGACTTTCATTCATAGTGGCTATTTTGAAATTAAACACTGTCCTGTGTTAGAAGAGAGGTACAGTTTGATTAGATGTATAAACAAAATATACAAAGATACAGTTTGTATCTTAGTAATAAGCAACGACTTGGTCTATCAGCACATATGTCCTTTCCAGCTTTTAAATTCTTATTAATCTTGTAGACATAAAGTATTCAACAGCAAGCAGTAATTCCACAGTCAAGAAGTAAGATCATACATTGGCATGTATTTTATTGTATATGATTTTTAATATTGATTGCATGTATAATTTAAAGTATTTGTGGTAACAATGATTATACATACATTGGCTTACTGCACGTGTAGCATCATTCATAAAAATAAGGATATTTTCCTTTCTTCTTTGATTTCCTTTCTTCTTTTGAATGAAAAAAGGTTGGAAATTGCTTGTAAAGATAATTCAGGCATTTCAGATACTTGCATGTACAAACTGGACTAGCTCAATCGGTAACTGATTTTCTTCTTTCTTCCCCCAGATAAAAATTACCCACAAGAACCAAGCCCCTATGTTGATGGGACCTCCTCCAAAAACTGGTCTTTTTTCTTCTATCATCAAAAGAACAAGGAACCATAGCAAGGAATAAGCCTGTGTAGTTTAGTTTTTAGAAAACCAATTAGCTTTGTTGGGCTTTGGAATATTTATGCTGGAAATCTTTCAAGAATTTTAGAATATATACTACTTGCAAAATCATGGATTTTAGTTTAACAGTTTCTGTAACTGAGCTAATGTGAAACTATGTTATTAGGAAAAAAAATAGTAAGTCACAGTTTTGTAGGTATTTTGCATGAAGAAAGCAAATCTTTACATGAAGTGATACAGCATTTTTTTCTTGTTGTTGTTGCATGCAGTATCATTTACTAATCTATGCGATAATTCTGCAAATAAAAATAGGAAGGGAATGCCATGAATAATTTGATTTTCTCTCTATTCTATTTCTAGCTTTTTTTTCTATTACAATGATCATATGCAATAAGTTCAACAGTATCCCTTGAAACGAACATCTTCATATCAATAACAAATTAGACCTGTTTCAGAATAAAGTTTATTACAGGTCTCATTAACCTGTACTTTTAGTTTATCATTTTTTCTACCCTAAGAATATTTTTATGCAGATAAGTATTAAAATCTTATATCTTATTCTGATAATTCCTATGTATATGAGTAATTGTATCTGTTGAAATCTTCTAACTCAATGTGTGCAGTATTCAAATGATCATGATTATTCGCCTGTAAGTTTTAGCAAGACTGGAAATCAATGGAAATTTGAGCAAAAATTATGTGGTTAAGGAGATCATGCTAAGACTGAAGATGTTAATACTTGCAAAACTAAGCATCGGTGTTGTTGAGACATTTGAATTATCTTATTGAGCAATACATCACTGTAACATGGCAAACTTTAAATCACTCTGTGTATCAACCGATAGTATAGTGTGTATGCACACAAATAACCAAAGCTCATGCCTAATAAAGTGCATTTCCCACCAAAGATTTAGTGAAGGATGCTTCAGAGAAATGGGTTAATGCATAATTAATCAAGCTCACTGGAGTAGACTCACTTCTGAAAATTTACAGTTCTTTTGATTATGTTGGCAATGTCCAGACAAATGTTGGGGTAGGAAAAAAACATTAAATTAATTGCAAATAAATACTCACTTTTCATTTGTATCATAAGCTGATAGACACGGACACATACTCTAAATATTGACATTGATAGATACTCTAAATATTGGAAAATTAAATATCTAATTTTGTTTTCATTATTATTTATACATCTGTGCTATCCGTAATTTAGTTGTCCTCTAAATTCATCTCTTAGGAAAAGATAAACTGTTATCTATTCCTCTTTTGTAGTCTGTTGTCTGGAATCAAATCATTTCTTGTCATAAATTTTGTGGAGGCAGTTTTTCAGGTCTTTACTTTCTTAGCTCTCTGAGAGACTTCCTAACAGCTTAGAAATCATAAAACAGGGATTTGTCTGAGGATTGCACAACATATCTAATGTTGAATGGGAGTCCAAGAATGGCAACTTATTTTCAGTCTTGCATTTAAACAATCTTAATCAAAAATTTTGTGCAGTCTTGACATTGTTCACAGTGAGCTGCTTCTCCTCTCTGCATGTCTTAATGAAATTTCATCAAAAAAAAAAAAAAACTTTGCTTGAAATCCATGATTTCCCAATTTTATCTGGATTTTAAAATGCTAATGATTTATTAAATCTATTTTTCTATTGATTAATTCTTCCATCAGAAAATAGTATTTCATCATTCTGTAGTGCACGGTACTGTGCATGTACTTAAATAAAGTTGGTATCATTAGTTCCTCAGTGTAAGAATTCAACAGAGTCCTAATTTATATAATAGACACTGAAATAAAAGTCCGTGTATAGTTGGTAAGGATTTTGTCTTTGAAATGTACAATCGGTGTTTTGTAAACATTAGGAGGTAAAAATTGATGTTATGTTCAGCATTAGGTAGAAAAATATGAGGGCAATTATTTTCTAAAATTAAGATCTTCTAATTCTCCATTCTTGGGTCCAGTGGTGTTGACAATTAGTTACCATATGAGTGAACTATTATTTTTCCTGTGAATTGTAAACACACACACATACAAAACACATTTGATGCACTTCTTGACTGCAAATATAAATATAGATCTAAAGATATGAGCAAAAAAGAAGGAACCTGCTGACATATTACATAAAGTGCACACTGGTTTTATGAAATCATGATTACAGGTGATATTTTTTTAAGATAACTTGATTTAGGATTTTCTACCAATGCTCTTAATTTTTTTTTTTTTTTTTGGTGGCAAAAATGTGTTTAAGGATTATATATAATGTGTTCATGATTATCTCATGAACATTGTAACTCTGAAAAAAAATTAAAAAGCTATTCTTTAAAATAAATTTAAAATATTTAAAATATTTTTAAATTTATTTAAAATAAGCTATTCTTTAATAATATATGCAATTTTAAAAGTGCCAGTCTGAATAGCAAATTGCTCACATGCTTTTTCATAAAGAAGGATAGATGGGTTCATTTAATCACAATTACATGCAACTCTGACTAGATCTAGAAAATGTAAATCAGATATGTTTGTCAGTATGTGTCAGATTCTTACAGTAGTAAAATATAAAGAAATAGCCATTTTATTACATATTGACACGTTGCAACAGTAACATCCTCTCTTTCCAATAATTGTGTTTGTTTGTTTGTTTACAATGGCCTTTAACAATTTAAAACCATGATCAAAATGAACATGATGATGATGAATAGAATATCTTAGAGTACATAAAGCATAGTGTGAAAGGAAAATGCTTGATTTAATGAAAGAGAACTTTATTTCCTTCCTTCCTTCCACCAATCCTTCCATCCTTCATTCCTTTTCATTTCAGTATAAGCAGAATTAACATTGTGAAATTATACAGTCATATACAGTGAAGTGAAACACAGAAAATGTGTACGTATCTTCATTCAGGTGAAATAGATGCACTGTTCTGAATCTTAAGAGTAGTAGCTGTTAGCCTTCCACTGCTTACAATGCGGCATTCTTTAAGGCCTCATTAATAACATTTCTTTGGAAATTACAAAGATGTAGGAATTATGCCTGACATTGAATTTGCAAATTTTTCCTCTCCCTACTAGAGCGTTGCATGTGGTCAATGTGCTGAAGAAAGATCGTGATGTCTCCAAAAGAAATCTAAGTTGTGAAAGTGATTAGCATCACTCTCCCTTCACATGAGTTCCTGTTAAAAGTAGAGTTCAGTGCTTCTGTACTTGTAAGAAGCTGTACTGCTTCTAGTACTTGTAAGATGTTTGTACGCATATCGTCACAATTATTTAAAGCTAAGGGGTTTGATGTCACGGTGCTTCTTTGAGTGTCTATGTGTATACGTGAGCTATGTCAGGTAGCATGCTAATATGCTAATATGCTCAGAACTCTGATGAGCTAAGAAGTATGTTTCTGAAGCAGAAATAGATATTCTATAACATTGTCTCATTCTTATCAACTCTGTATTATTACATGTAAATCATAACAGTGATTACCTAATATTCAAAATTATCTAATACAAATAAAGTCACTGAGTTCATCATGTTTCAAAATATCAGTGTAAGTAATACAGTCAAAGAATATCTGCATTTGATATTATTACTGTATGAAATGGAGAAAAAAAAAAGGCATGCTTTAATACATAGGTTGTGTTGTTGCCATTTTTGTTTGTTTGTTTTACTGAGACTGGAAATATTCAGACAGTTGCAATGACCTGGCATATCAGTGAATAAGGATATTTTGTAATTTACTGCTTTCAATCCCAAATGAGCTCTGGGACTTGTAATTTTGACACAGACCATAGGAAGGCCAAATCTTTCTCGCAGAGGAGAAATATAGTATACCACCTCTCTGAAAAAGTCTAGAAAGAATGGTTGAAAATTGGAAGGGAAAAAAAAAAAAAAAAAGGAAAGAAAAAAGAGACATAATTATTTTTAGGCAAGGAACCAGAGGAAGAGCAAAGAACTCTGCTAAGGAGTGACAAAACAGATTTGCAAAAAGGGTGGGTAGGTCCAAAGCAGACCACAAAAATTGTAGTGTGGGGCCTGAGAGGCCAGATGAAGGCACTCAGGGCTAATGAGCACTGACGTGCCAAGAAAGTGAATTAATTACGTTAACATACTGTCCTATTCTACTTAGGGCTGAAGGACATGGATTATTTATTTATTTATTTATTTATTTATTTAATTAATTTTATTAATTCTTGGGGTGAAAGGTTGTGTGATAAGGAGTTATGCCCAAGAGGAAGATAAAACACTGAGCCATTCCAGTGAAGGGAGAAAAATTTGAGACTGAAGGAAAGAACTGAAGGATGATGAAGAAAAACAGTAAAGAATGTGCTCAGCTTTTGTTTATTCTAAATATCTGCATACACTAGAGAGAGAAGAGAGGGAGGGAGGGAGAAAAAAAAAAAAAAAAAAAAAAAAGACAACAAAAAACTTTTGCCCTTGCTGTTAAGTAACAGGTTTGCAAAGCTTCTAAGCAGTTAGCTGGAAAATTAATAAATAAATAAATCTAGAAAGCTGAGATGGTTACAAGAAGCACTGCTCAATGTTTTATGCAAGAGTGGTGAAGAACATGCCTATCTCTTGTCAGATAATTGCTGCTTGTCTCTAGCTCTGTGAGGTTTGAAAGCATTTTGTTTTCCCTGCACATAAGGAAGGAAACTTCTTGTGGTCCTGCTGAGGTGAGTAAAAGCCTTACTGTAGCCCTGGCTGGAAAATAAATCAAGAATAGATCAGATCTGGAAGCTCTGTTAAAGAGAAATAAAATAATAGGTTAAAATTCACAGCACATGAGGACCTGAGGGTATTCTCTGTATGCAGAAATGCCTGACTGATAATGCAAGCTCTATTTAGGTCTGCCAAGATTTCTGCTTTCTGCTTTCTGTCTTGTTCTACAGTGTGCCTGCTGGGTCATATGCCCCCATTTGCAATCAGGTGCTGGATTTTCAGTTAATTTTGAAATAAGTAGGTTTGACCTCTCCTGTAAAGCCAGTTCTGTGGCCAGTGAACCTTTTGGAAGAAGACAGTGTTCAGGGCAGGAAGACAGAAAAAGGTTTTGATGGGGATGAGCACAGTTAAGCTTCTTTCGTGTGCCCATTGGAAGAACATATACTATGAATTTAGCTTCTGCTTTTCAGCAAATCCTATGCATCTTAAAAGTGTTTAGGGCAGGTGGGGCTGAGATGACTTTAAGATGCTTGTGCAATATTAACTGAATAATCTTGCCAGACACCATTGTCTCTACGGGCATAGGGTTGAATAAAAGTGTGACTTGAGCCTATTTGGGGGGGGACGGACACGGACATTGAGTCCAAGTGCTTCCTTTTTCAGAAAACAGTAATGACTTATAATGTATCATGCATAGTAGTAAAGTTGTGTCCAGGAGTTACTACTGGATTTGTGTGCATGTGACATGGGTGTGGACATAGCTTTTCCATTATAAATTTTTCAATTTAACAGATATAGCTGAAACAGAGAAACTTCTACGTGACCACTGACTTCCATTTTGCCCTACAGCTTGAAACTATAAATAGGAGAAGACACATTTTAGGGATGGAGAATCTCTGCATGGTGATATTTCAGAGGCTGCTTCTCTTCTTTCATGATTCAAAGAGACTACCTGAGAAGCACCTCAGGATGCTCTTTAAATATGACTTATACAAAGAGGAAGTGATAATCACTAGGCTTTGTTATTTATAGAAAGGTGGTAGCTATATTGATGGTGAAATAGCAGTTTCATTGTGAACTACCCATTTCTAATAAACGTTGACAATTATTTCTCATGTCTGAGTGAGAAGTAAAGATGTGGAACATTGTATCTTTTTATTTTTTTTTTGTCTAATGATGTTTAATAATGACTAAAAATAAATACTTAGCTGCTGGTTGTCCTACTTGAAATAAACTTTTTATTTTTATTTTTAAACCTAGGATCAAATGGTTATTCTGTGAAGCAAAATAGCAATTTACACTAATCGGTAGCTTTTCTGGTTTGGAAGTGAATGCTTTTTACTCTCTTGATGAAACATATACCTATGGCCCATGTCCTGCTTGTCAATAAGAAAATAGAAGTTGTCAGTCTTCAGGTTTGTCAGTCTATTTACATTGACTACTATATATGTATATATATATATTTGTTTGCATTTGTTTCAGTGATCTGTATATTTCTTAGTGAGGTAATCAGACTTTGCAAACTCATCATTAGCACTGTACTAACTAACTGTCCAACTGTGAGGTTGACTCTTGCAAAGAATAGGTGTGTGTGTTTGGGGGAGGGGGGTTGTTTCTATGTGTTTTTGTGAATCAGTGAATTCCAAACATTTTTATTTTTTTTTAAAGACTTGGAAATTTTGATTCAGAAACACATACTTATGTTTATATTGTATACATAAGCAAGCAATGGTGGGAAGATCTATTCCATTTGACCTGAACTTCCATTTGTTTAAACTCAGTCCATCAGTCACATTAGCAAAGGAAACTTATTAATTTTAGACAGCTTGGGAGGAATTCAGGGGAAGGGAATGGTACTCTGGTAGGTTTTACCCAAGAACACTATTAATCTTGCTATAACAATATATACTTGAAGATTAAGGAATTTTCACTTCATTTACACCAAACGTTTTCTCTGACTATATTCTGAACTTTTTTTTTTTTTTTTTTTTTTTTTAAGCTAGCTGAATCAATCTCTGAGAAGAGAGCTGAGGCCTGCATACTTTATCACTAGAAATAGTTGAAAATTCCTTAGCCTTTGCTTCATCAGAATATGCAAATTTGTGGAGAGGACCTCAATTTACCCAATTGATCTAATTTTCCCTGGGTTTCCTCTTCAGAGCAAAACCAGATTTACCTTTTTAAATGTCAAAATATTTTGTTCTAGAATGTCAAAAGGAAGTGTAAGGTTTTAATTTGTATTGCTGTTTCATTAATGTAGTGATTAACTAATATTGTATTAACTGACATGATACTCTTATTTCATCTGAACATAATTATCTTAATCACTGTCAAAGAATTTTAAATTTTTTAGTATTAGTTCAAGCTTCTGAAAACACATTTTCAAACCTTGCACTGCTGTAATGATGTGGGGGTTGGTCTGTTCTCCCACGTGCCTGGTGACAGGACGAGGGGGAATGGGCTTAAGTTGCGCCAGGGGAGTTTTAGGTTGGATCTTAGGAAGAACTTCTTTACCGAAAGGGTTTTAGACGTTGGAACGGGCTGCCCAGGGAGGTGGTGGAGTCACCATCCCTGGAGGTCTTTAAAAGACGTTTAGATGTAGAGCTTAGCGATATGGTTTAGTGGGGACTGTTAGTGTTAGGTTAGAGGCTGGACTCGATGATCTTGAGGTCTTTTCCAACCTAGAAATTCTGTGATTCTGTGATTCTGTGATTCTGTAATTGTGATCAGACTAAATCTTCAAAAGAAATTTTAGGCTTATTTAACAACTCTGCATTTTTGTTATTCAAATACCTGCAGAACTCCAGAGAGTTATCTTCAAGGAGTTGATTTATTATTATTATTATTATTTTTTTTTTAATTCATAGTTTCTCCTGTTTCAGATTATTTTATCAATTCAGGTCTATCTTTTTCCTGAAGGAAAACAGATAACAGGATAATGTTAAAGCAAAAGTATTTTGTGTGACCTAAAAGTTTACTAAATCTCTTGATAGTTCTCTCAAAATACAGGAATGAACTTTTTTTTTTTTACAGAAATGGAATGAGAATTCATTTGAAGAAGGGAATCCCATTATTCACATGATTATAACCTATTTTTTTATGAAATGAATATCAGAAGAATATTGTTGGACTAAGTATTGGAAAATCTATTATTGACAAGACATAATGCTTGTAATCTTTTCTATTAAGGTACCAAATACACTGTAACGCAATAGACAATCATTGTTGAATCATAATGATAAGACATTTGTGTGTCACTTATTCATAAAATCCTGCAGTCCTTGATGTATTACTTGATCTTTTGAGTGAATTATCAGTTAATACTCTGTGATGACTAATTCAAGAACACTTTTTCACCTCCCAGTTACCTAAAATATGTAAATCATCTGAAATTTTGATATTCCTCTTTTAGTAGCTATACCTTTATCATGAAGAAATGTTAGAATGTCTAACCCAATAAATATAATGTGAGGTGCTTGTTATGACAATCAACAGTCTTATTCTTATGGTCCTGGGATAAGAGATGAGTGGACTCATCATTAAGGTTAATGGGGCTTTAAGAAAATGTTATGCTCCTTCAGTGCAAGGCAAGATTCTCTTTTTCTGATGGCACTTCTGTCACTTTATCAGATATGACAGTTTTCTCAGCAAAAGAGTTGAGATATTAGTCTGTGTGAAATGACTTCTAGATTGTCCTTGATTTGTTGGCTGAATCTTGAACAACAACAAAAAAAATCTTATGGCAGATGCCAATTGTTCTCTGTTGCTCTGTGTGTAGAAATTCTCACTACTGCGAGACTAGCGTCAAAGCATTAAAATGTGACCAGAATGGTTGTTTTGACAACTGAGAGCAGAATACCTGAGGTCAGGCACACAGAGGCAAAAGTTACAACAAACAGTTAGAAAATCAGAAACATGTTAAACTTCCTCTATGGATTTCTGGAATAATATCTATCTAAAAAATGTAGGAGTATAAACAGGTAATAAATACCAAACTTATCACAGATAGCACTCTTTCCTCTAGCACTCTTTCCTCTGTAAAATATTTTGTGCTACTTTATCTCAAATAGAATGAAGAGACATAAGTACAGTTTTTAACTGTTTTACAATATACTACCTTTACAAAGCATCGTAAAATGGTATAATTTATAAAAGCAAATTTAAAACATTATTATATTGCACTTTATTCAAGGAACCTGAAATACAATTTGATCCAATACCACAGGTCAGCAAATGGACTTGAAGGAAAATATCATGTACTGATGTTTCCATCTCAGCTCAGTACAAGTTTGCATAAATGGTAACTCCTAGCTGAGCTATGTCATCCTTTATTATTTCATTTTAAGCTGTTTATAAACAAATTTGAATAATCATCATGAAACAAACCTCATCAGAACATGCAGACTCAACATTGTGAGGGAGAATTGAAAATGTATTGAAGAGGAACAAAATCTGAAAAAACAACCTCCTCAAAGTACAGGCTCCTCAATTAAGAGTGGCTTACTTGCAAGGTACATAAACACATTGGTAGTCACTACTTGTTTATTTCATTTATCTAAGGTATCAAAACACTTTTTTTTTTTTTTTTTTCCAAGAATAACCAACACTGAAGAATGACTTTTATAGGAGATTACAGTAGATGATACAGATTATCTGTGTAATTCTACTTCTGGTATGACAATATGGTTACATTTGAGAACATTTAAAGTCCTAGAGTGTGACACCAAGTCAGCTTTGGCAATCATGGCTGAAATATTATAGCCTTGTTGGAGAAATATTATAGCCTTGTTAAAAGAGAAGTATTGATATGGAAGTGAAATCCCAACTCCAGTGAAATCATTGGTTTGCAATGCAGTCATAGCGTGAGGAATTTATCCCTGCTCTCTTGTGGTAGTGCTCAGAACATCTCAAACTCAAGTAAAATGTCTGTAAAGAATCCAAAGAGGGGGATAAAGAAAGTTTGTGCATTCACACATCCATAAAACTTACAAACCTTGTATCTACAAAGTTTTACTGTGCTGTTGGCCTGGATCCCAACTCTCCTTCCTTTCACCTGGGTACTCTCATCTTCTTTTGCACTCCTCTCATGACAGTTAAGGACCTGTAGTCAGACTCCACACTTTGAATCTCAGAAGCAAGAGGATGTTGAAGCTCTGGCTAGGTGCAGCTCACACAAATCTTTTATTTTGCATGTGTCAATTCAAATGCAGAATTTATGGATTGTGTATCTAAATATCCTTCTCTTCTTACTATTTAGGTTCTTAAAAATCTACCCTCAGTACTCTGAATCCCACTGCTGGGGAAATGTAACACCAAGGTTTGGTACACATAAATACTTGCTTTGAATGTAGCTCTTAGGACTTAAATGTTCAAGGGAATATTGACTTGGTATCAAATTCTGTATTGTTGCCTTAAGGGACCCCCATGCAGTGCTGCAGAGCCATGTCTATGTACAGCATAACACAACCCACTCCTAATTATTTTTGCCTAGAGTATCTGCTGCTGTTGTATTTCTTGTCTTTTATGCTTGGAACAGCAGTGACACATAGTGAGTCAGGCCTTTACCAGTGCTTAAGTATCTCATGCTAGGTGCTATATAAAAACATTTCTCTCTCTCTCTCTCTCTCTCTCTCTCTCTCTCTCTCTCTCTTTCTATCTCACACACACACACACACACACACACAAACACAAAAAAAAAAAAAAAAGCACATGCAAAGCTTGAATAGCATGTGTTACATCAGAAAGATATGTAAATTGTGTACAAAGTGTACATATTCATTCCCTTGTATTTACATACAGCTTTCTGTTTCCAATGTCTTTTAATGTCTGTATACTGACTGCTGCTTTGTCATCTTTGGTAGCCATTGTACTTCAAACTCATGCTGTCTGAAGGTATAAAGCCAGTCTCATAGCTCATTCATTTCAGTGTAATTAGATTGTTAATTAACATTATTGAGCAGCGCACTAAAACATAACAACAAAACATATTTTGTGGCATTTTCTCCTCCAGATCTATAATCTGAGGAAGAACAATAGTTACTTTTCATTAGACCAAAAACCAGCATTCCTAAAAACTGCTAATATTTTTCCTCAGAAAAATTTGAATGTGGAATTATAACTTTAAGTTAACTCATTGATCTAATCATTTGGTAAAGGAGAAGTGAGAATAGTTATTTAAAGTAGTCATTTTAGTTGTTATGTGACCACACTGAATGCTGAGAAGGTACAAAGTTCTTGGTTTTATTTATTGGTTTGGCTTCATTCAGTTGTTGCCATGCACATCACTAGGCTGGCATGCTACTTAGTATTTCTCTGAATTCTGGCTCATTCCTACCGAATCTTTACCTTAAATCATAAAAATCAATTGACTGCATTCTTTTCAATTTTTGAAAATTTTGTTTTTCCATTGCTTCATTTTCCCTCTGCTAGTTTCCTTCTATTGCTTTGTTCATATGCTATTAATTAAAGTGCTTGTTATTTTGTATCTCTATCAAAATCCTTGTAAATTTTCTTTCCTGTTCAGATCCATTCAGAATTGCACCTCTTAAGGATCCCTGGTCTGTCACTTTGCAATCTCATCTTCTCTCACATGCTATATTCCACCCCACCCCTTTACAGTAGATACAGTTCATTTGGCTTATGCCTACCTTAACAAAAGATAGTTTTGTATCTGTACCTAAAATCATTCTAGATTTAGAGTGCTCATTCTGTGTAACATGTTCAATACAAAGGCAAGTACCTATTTGTATGAGGTATCTAATTAAGCCATGATGACTATCTAATAACGTAGACCTTAAAACTGAGATTTTTAGTCTTTAGTATGTGATGCATTGAATACATTTGAATAAAATTCCTCTGGAAACATCCAAAATGCTACTCCATTGTTTTTTGTCAAATCCTTCCTTTAAATATCTACAAAAAGACCATGTTTCAGGTATTATCACAGAAACTGGAAAGTTTCTTGAATATTCTTATGCATCTTTATTTAACCGTTGTCTCTAACCTATTTTAAAATTACAAGGTTAATTTGTTGAGTAAGAAAGAAGAGTTGTGGTGGGGCCTTCTCCACATTCTGTCTGGACACACATGCTGTGTTCTAACACAGCAGTATTTCTGGTCCATAACTAATTCATTTCAATGTTACAGCAAAAGAAATATATCTTGTGGTTGGCAAATGAATTTATAGCTCACTGCAAGTCCATGATCTGCAGAGAATGTGAACTCAGATATAGAGAATTTACTCAGTCACAGTTTCAGCTTTCTTTTCTGACACTCTTCCAAACATTCTCTGTTTTGTTGGCCAGGACAACAACTGTGACATATAAAGGGATTTAACTTCTTCCTACTGCATCCTCCCTACTAACAGAAGGAACTGTAGGGTCTTTGTCCCATGGATATGCTTGTAATAGTAGATTTAAATATCTACATATCTTTAATAATAATAATCCTAGACCTGACAACCTTGGAGAGTTTTTGTAGAATATCTGCAAGAGGCAAAAGGTATTGTATTCTCAATTTTGACTCAAGTAAAAATACAAGACATTTTACCTAACAATGATATGGAAATGCAAGATCATATCATGTATGCCAAATACAAATAGTATATACAAATGCAAATAGTACCTGAAGTCACAAAGACAAATTCATGGCTTAGAGTGCCTACAGAATGACACTGTAGTGGTAATTTCTGGAAGTATATATTCATTTATTTTGATACTCTTTATTTCTCTGAAGGTTTCATTTCCATTCCTTCAGTGAGAAGGTGCATTGTTAAGGCTCATTCCATAATTTTGGTGGGGGAAGTCTGCAAGAATAAAATATATATGAAAATAAAGAGAAAAAAAATACAAAATGTAGAATTTGTCTTAACTTCCAGTAAGCTACCTCAGTATTGTTGCCCCCACCTTTTATTTCCCATTGGTGTTCAACCAAGCAAGATGTGTTCAGGGATAAAAGAGAGAAAGTGAGATTACTTGGAGTCAGGGGAAATTAATGTGTTATTTGCAACAGAGCTGAAGTGCTGTGCATTGTATAGAAGGTACCTTTAATTAAAACCTTTATTTCAGAAATAAGTTTTTTTTTTTTTTTTTTTTTTTAAAAAAAAAAAAAAAGGTGAAGACCACATGAAAGAAAGGAGGAATAAAAGTTGCATTGTCTTGCATTTTTCTATTTTAGAGACTGTCTACAAGATGAAGGCACTTTCTTTTTCAGGCTGCATTGGTATCTCATAAGCTATGCAGCCAGATGAAAGACAGCATTAGTCTGATGTTAGCATCCTTAACTGGCTACCTGCAAAATAGCCTGGGTTTCTGCAACTTTATCAAACTACTTTATAAAGGAAGAATTCTATCTCAAATCTGCATAGTACTGATTACCTTGCCCTCTCTTATTTACTCTCCTGCCCTGACCTAAGTTATTAAAACTTAGGAAGACTAAAAATACTTTAATGGTTGCTCTCTGCATTGCGTTCTTTCTTGATTTTCAGGGTGTTTTTCATGACTTGAAGATAGCTGAAGTCTTCTTCTATATTCTTCTTCTAATTCTTCTTCTATAGCTTGTTAATGTAGGAATTAAAGCTGCAGAGAAGGCCTTTGCATAGCCATATTTCTTTACCAAATATTTTTAGTCAGGGAAATGCGTAGAAGTGGACATGCTTCTCCCTCTCATTTATTGGCCAGGTGGTGTGTACAGAGGAAGCTAAGTACTAAACGGGGTTAAATGTTTTATTTTTTCAAGATTTCAAAGGTATTTTTTATTTGTTGCAATCAGTTCACTGAAAAAATACAAGTATAAAGGAAATGTCACTGTTGCTCCATGATGCATTTCCTTTGCAGAAATTACAACAATTGGACTGGAAGCATTTACTGTAATGTAAGTCAACGGCCATAAGCCAAGTTGTTCTGGATTTTACATGAGATTGGAATCTGACCAGGGAGGTTAGTTAACCAAAATAAAAGAAGGATAAATAATTGTTCTGAAAAATATTTCAGACTTCATCTAGCCATCTGGATTGAGTCTACCAGTATTAGTATGTTTTGCAGATGTGAGAAAGAAAAATCCAGATTCTGCTAGCTGTATTGCCAATGTTTCCTACTGCCTTGAGTGGTCCTTCCTTTCTGCAAAGTTTGTCCTGTATGCCCCTCTTTCCCTCCCAAGTAACCTACCTGTTAGGACAAAATATTTGTTCAGCTGAGCTGTCTTCTGTAAGAAGCATGTTGTTTAGCTCCATAGAAAATTATTTTTCACTTACATCAGAAATGCTTTAATAAAGTGAAAGTGTTAAATACATTATTATTTATTTATTTATTTAAAAAATGCCTAGTTCTTACAGAAGAGCTTTCTTTCTGTTTGTTAGAGAAGAGAAAGTCAAATGAAATTTCTGGCATTAGTGTGTTTATAATAAAGTTTTTTTCCCTTTTTTTTCTTTCTCCTTTCTTTTTTCTTCCTCTTCTTCCTTCTTCTTCCCTTTCTTCTTTTTTATTCCTTTTTTTTTACTCCTTTTTTTTTTTTCCAATTACATTGAAATGTTAGGTATAATATTATTTGGCTTTAACTCTAAAAACTGACCCTCTAGGTGATCTAATAAATCCTTACTGGGAAATCACTTAGCTCTTACTCAGGCAAAGTTTCTATTGGGCCATGTTGTGAACTTGCCCCTACTACATTGACCCTACTAGCATTCAGTTAATTTCAAAGATAGACTTCTTATTGATGTACACAACATACAAGCTGAAAGGAACAGCACACATAAGGAAGGGATACAAAAACTTGACTGAAATCTTTGAAATTTGACAAAGTCTGCTTTTAGAGAAATCACATTATCAAGATGTCTCTTAATGAACAAAACCAAAAGCTGCAGCCTACATAATCTACAGTATAAGGCTGATTTTGTCAATAAAACATCTACTCACCACAAGCAGCTAGGACTTGGGACCTAACCTGAGATGTGTGGCTTTGCTTGTTCATTCACTCCCCACAAGCGTTTGTTCATTTACTGCCATGCAGATAATACATTGCATTTCACAGCACAGCAAATTTAATCAGGACATGTCATCATTAATTTGTACTGATATGCACTGATGGACAATGTTTTCCAGGAGCATGACTAGCTGTTTATCAAACGATCGTCAATTCTGGAGAAGAAATAGTGCAATCCCCTTGTTGCTTTACAGCATCTGTTTTATCATCTGCTCACAGAAGTACCTTTTCTTTTCTTTTTTTTTTTTTTTTTTTTTTTTAACCTTCCTCTTGCTCTGGGTTTCCCTTTATTGCTGTCACTTGCAGACAGCTTCATTTATTTCTGATGATTTCTAATTCCTTTAGGAGAGGTGTCTAAAAGGCAGCTTTGATTTATTGAACCATGCTGTGGGACTGAAATGGTTAACAATGGCAAGACAAGACTAAATACTAAAATCTGTGTTTGATTTCTGATGCTTTCCTGTTATTTACAAAGTGTTTCTTTGAGTATCATAAATAATTTACAGTTCAAAGTGAATACTTCTAAGTACTAGAAAGCCAAATTTACTTTTATTTCATCTGCTAATGTTTCCACAGTATAACACAAAACATAAAAACTGTTATTGCTCTATAGTTTAACAAAAGACCTGTTAGATTAACACACACACACACACACACAAAAAAAAAAAAAAAAAAAAAAAAAAAAGAGACTCTTATAATAGCAAGTTAAGGAGCAGAATTAGTTATTTGTTCAGTCCTGCAGTCCTTACTAAAGCAAAATTCTGACTCAAAGCACAGGACTTTATCTGAGGACACCAGAGTTAACCCTTTAACATGCAAAATTTATCTTACAAGTGTGTTGTTGTACTGTTTTGGGGAGTTGTGCAGTGAGAATAACTCCAAAAGCTAATCTTGGAAAATATTGAAATTAAAATAATCATAACAATCAAAATGAAATAATCTTAACAAGTACTTAAAGAAAAAAATGCCATGAAACTTAAAGTTGTGTCACTGATACGCAGTTAGGCTCATCCACTTTAAACTCTAGTTCTGGTTAGTATCACATCCTAATCCCTTAACCTGGCTTAGACTTCTAGAAGTAGTGACTAGTTGAACACTTTTGTACTTTATAAAATAAAGACTTGTTTATTTTAGTGGCTATTTCTTTTTGAATAAAATTAATTACAAATCTTTCTGGTGTAGAGGGAGGCAGAAGAAAAAAAAAAAGTGGATATTAATTTTATGGGCAGTGAAGGGGAAGGAAAGACATAAACTAAAAAAGAACATAGAAATTCACTATTCTGTTAGCACTAGAACCATGAAAAGATTTAACATAATATCTACATAGGAATTATCCTAACTCAAGATAAGTGACCTCATCAGGAGACATGTTGAAGGAGGCCAAGCCCCACCCCCTGTTTTTTTGGTAAAAAGATGGATATTAATTCTATCTCATACATATACACCAAACAAATCACTTTAAGGTATACTAAAGTTCAGCTGAAATAAGATATATCTGTGACTGATACACAATTTTTAAGACTATGTGTAACTTTTGTACTACAGTGTCAAATATTGGCATTAATCAAATATCTAAAGATATTTTGCAGAAAAAGTGTAGTTAAGATTCTCGCTATATTAAGTTTATTTTAGCAAAATAATCTTAGTATTACTGACACTGGCTTATGAAAATAGTGATCATATACTGATATATATATATATATATCAGTATATGATCACTATGATCACTAGACATATATATTACCTGTCATTATTTATACACCATTCTTTCATGCTGAATAATCACCATTTACTTTACCCACAAAAGCTGATGTAAAGAATCACTATGTTCACTGTTAAAATTAGCCTGCAACATTTCACATAACCCCAGCAATAACCAGAGGGAAGGTGAAAAGAATCAATGCCCAGAAGGAATTTTAGGGAAATAGATACTAACTCATCAGATCGACATTTCGGCACTGGGGACAATTCCTTAGCTGAGGTGAATAAGAGTAGTTGCCTCCGAGTCAGCAGAGTTGATTTATTACCAGCTGAAAGACTAGCTCTGGAGTGACGGAACCCCAGCCCTGTGAGAGGACACGCACTATTTTTGGTGAATACAAATGCAGTGGGCTTTTTAAACAGGCCTGAGTGGAGGTTTTGTGTGGGCATGCCATTTGGCACATGGTCTGTTTTCTGAAGTCTGAAACGATTTGCAAATTTGGAGAAATAATTCAACTGGCAATGAGGAGGGGTGGGGGGGGTGAGGGGAGAGGGAAGACCAGACCAGACCAGATTTTTTTGGTAAATAAAACTACTGTGAAGATGGACTGCCTGTGAAACACTTTTCTCAAGTGGGATAGAGCTAAGAGTACTTGCATTGCAGAAGTTAGCCTTGAAGACTGTCTGCCTGAAGTAACATCTGTCACCCTCTGGCTTCTAGGGGAAGTGTCTCTCATTAGTCCTGATATACTGGTGGAGGATATCCCTTTCTTTCAAAGCTGCACTTTAAATGTACTTTGGAGCAAGCCTAGTGTGTGTTCATGGGGAGGAATTAGTAAATATAATGCCTGTTTTATAGGGAATAAATGCCTCAGGGCAAGGACTTGGACTTCTCGGTGAATTGATGGGTTTCATGGAAGTGTTGTAATTGACAGCAGAGGGATGAGGAAGTTATTAATTTGTGGTAGGCTCAGCAGGCCTTCATAGCAGGCACCAACCTCACCTCCCAAGGCCTCCCTTCCCTTCAGATGGGGCAAGCAAGAGAGAGCAGGGGTGCAGGAAAGGAACAAAATGGCTATGGCGCATTGAATACTTAGGCTGTAACAGCTCAGCTAAGGTTAAAATACCCCAGTACATACAGTGAGATTCTTTAATAGTTTATTCGATGGGGAGAATGGGAAATTCCAAGTTTTCTTTCTTTTTATACCATTGTTCTTCTAATGCTTTAACTTCCTAACAAGAGCCCCAGTATGTGAAATGGGAAAGCATTGCTTGTGAAAAATTTAGTTTTTTCAGGTGTCTGAGTACTTATTTGTCAACATTTTCCAAGAGATTTGCAGATTATTGAACCTGGTCCATTTTCAGCTGTCAACATTTAGCAAGAAGGTAATATTTTAAGTATCAGAAGAGTATAGCAATTAAAAATGTGTATTTATGAATCAAAAACTACTATAAAAGTAGTAGTTATAAATGTAAATGTAACATCTAATTAAGAGATGCAGTTTCAGAGAATGGAACAATGTAACTCATTTTTAAATCCATTTTACCTCTCTTTAAAATAGTATTTACTGTATTGATATTATCTTCATAAATAAGGATGAAAATATTTCATTATTTTTTTTTAAAAAAAAGGGGGGGGGGGGAAGGGGGAAAGGAGTAAAATGCCCCAAATCCTTGAACAGCATATTCATAATCTGAAATATATTTAGAACTGCAGGCAACTTTAATGATGTTGTTAAACCCCACCCTCACTACTAAACTCCCGTCCTGCTAACATTCAAATCTACTATTTCTATCGGGTTTGGTTTGGCAGTCACATCCCACTCAATATGAAGGCGTGTGAGAGAGAAAATCAGTCTGCTAGCATACTATAGTTTCTTACTCATCTCATGGCACTAAGACTTCTTTTATCTGCAGGAATGCCAACTGATAGAGCAAATGACAGATGAAGCAGTCACTTGCAACAGTTTGGCTACATAATTTAGGATACTTTTTCTCCATTGTGAAATGCCCTTTGTACTGGAAAAAAAAAAAAAAAAAAAAAAAAAAAAAAAAAAACATAGAGAAAAAAACAAATTTTCAAAGGCACACAAATGAGCTGGCATCCAGATCTCAAATTCCTTTGTACCATCACATTAAAGTTCCTTCCAAATATCTTATTTTCGTAGATGCTCCAAAACTGTTGGGGTAAAAGCTACCTATAACTAAGTTTTTAAAGGAAAAGAGTGGGGTATCCTCAGTTTTCTGTGATGCTTGGGTTACTTCTATTAATGTGACAGTACTTTTTCTGCTTTCACCAATAGAGTGAACATCATAAGAATTATACTGCAATACAGGGAATATATACAACTTTTGAAAAGGAAGTTAAATATTTTTCGGTCTTAAGTTCTTTTAACTTTATTCAAAATATTACACCATTAACATTTTTTAAGACTTCTGGTCTTCTGAAAAAGAAATTTCTTACTGCAAAACTTTTATAAACATCTTCTATCTTCACTTTTATTACTAATGTAATTTGTGTCAGTTTTAATGAAATATTCTGGCATCTTAGAATCACAAAATACTGTGATATTTGGAGCTCATCTGGTCTTAATGCCCCGTGATATGTGGCCTATATCTGAAGTTAAATCAAAACCTCATCCAGTTGCATTTTGAATATCTTCTATGTCTCTGCTTCAGTGTTTGACAACCTTCTGTGGGGAGACTTCTTCCTAGCCTTCTTCCAACCTTCTAGTTGGAAATTCCCTTCCTGCAAATTATGTCTGTTGCTTCTTCCCTGCTTCATGCATTAGGGTTATCATCTTATAGTTCTCTGCCTGTATGTGATCTTTCTGCAAACAGGTTAGACTTAGTCTGTTTCCAGTTCTTAGAGAGCTCTGACATTTGCCAGTCCATTCAGAGATTGCAGAAGATGGTGTCTCAATGAAATTTGGTGGTTCTCTGAGCAACCTGGTCGTTCAGTCTGGTCCCATAGGTCTATACATCCAACATATTTTAGTCTTTAAATAATTCTCATTTCCTGTGTGGTTGACTTAGGAGGCAGACTTGAAAGCAAACTCTGCGATTTGAACCAAAGCAAAAAAGACATCATGTACCTCATCCATTTCTTGTCTTCTGTTATTAACTTCTATTTTGGCAATGGGCCCATGTTTACACTTTCTTTTGCTTTCTTACAAGTGAGTTTTTACTGCCTTTTGCATCTCCTGCCATCTGAGTAAATTTTCCTACTTTTACTTGTGAATAGTCTGGAAATCTTTTTATAACATTTCTGGATAGCTCAACACTGCTTCCATACTCTATACACTTCCTTTTTGCATTTGAACTCATTCAGGAGTTCCCCATTCAGCCAAACTGGCTTTCTGTGGTTGACTTTTCACATATCATAATGGACAATTCTTGTACCTTGAGACTATCATTGCCAAACAGCTTTCTTGTTCCCCTTTGTCCTTCAAGGCGGACTCCGATGTGATTCTACTTGTCACTTTCCTGAACATAGACTTCAGGAGAGTAGCCTTTAGCTTAATAATTTTTCAGTTACTTGACTTCCTCATGACTCTCAGAATCTTAAAATCTACTGTCTTCTGCTCAGTTTATCAAGACTACCCTTGACACATTCCCAACCCATTAATTCTTTTATGTGATTAGCAGGTAGGCATACTGGAATATATCTCCACAAGATGAAAAAAAATTGCCCTTGATATACTCCATAATTTTTCTGGATTCCCTGTGTCCAGAGATGGCTTTATTCCAGCAAATATCAGTGTGGTTAAAATCTCATTTAAGAAACAGGGTCTGCAGTTATGAATTGTCTTCCAGGTATTTCAATAAAACTTTATCCACTTCCACTTCTTGATAAAATGGTCTGTCATCAACCCATTGCAGCCCACCTGCAATGGCATCATTCCACATCATGTCCCCCCTAAGTGTAATGAGTATTCTATGACTAGTTTTGATCCCTGAAACTTGGAACAGGCCTAAACTAAATTTATTTATTTATTTACTTGATCTTTGTTGTTGTTTAGTTAGATTTCTCACCCTCCTAGAAAAAACAACTTATGCAGATTGGTGCCCACATTAAACACTAAAATCTATATATTTCCATTTTAAAAACTCATCTGTCTGGGATGCAGTTTAACACACAGTTTTTCTATAGCCTGTAGTTTGAAGTAGGATGCTGTCTAAATTTTATGAGTGCTGAGAATCCTCCAGCAATTCACAAGTTCTCCCCAAAAGGACATATCCATAATTGATGTGAAAGTGGGAAAGAATACAATGTCTTCTCTCAGAGAACCATGGAATATACCACGTTCATGAGTGAACATAACAATGACAATATAGAAAGCAGGATAAGGCATTGCAGTGGGGCTCTTGTACCAGGCCAGTTTGTTATCTCAGCTTCCAGTCTCCAAATTATTATACTAGGCAGGCAAAGGTTTTGTGTTTTTGTAAGGTATAACTATTATGTCTTGAAAAGTAATGTTTTGAATTATGTCATGAAAATATAAATTGTATAGATATTATTTTGGTCTGCTGGAATTTGTTCTTCACCCTCATGATGAAATCAAAAGAATATTCCAGGTTAGGTTTCAGAAAACACCATGAGACCTAGATGTTGTTTGTGTTGTGAAGAAACCAAAGTACTTTCATACACAAGACCTTAGCAAAATAACTTTTTTTTTTTTTTTTAAAAAAAAAAGGCAGCTTCACAATCCCGTGTTAATGCTCCACTTCCCTATTGTGTTGCTCAAGGCTTTCATCCTAGCAGTTGCTGAGCATCTAGCAAAAAACTGAGTGATCTCCAGGAGTAGCAAAAAGGTAGAGTTATTCAATTATATTGCAAAGACCAGCAGTCTAAGGGCACAAGTTGACTGCAAATCTTAACAAGTGTAAGATTCACTTGTGAGCCTCTAAATATACAGACATTACAGATGATATTTCCAATGCATTCTTGAACTCTGGGAGCACTCCTGACATGACAGCATCCTTATAATTTGTCTGCAGTGAGTAGAAAACTCTGCTGCTTTTTCAGAAAACTCCCTTTTGTTCAGGTTTTGTTGGTGTTTTCCTCTTCAATACTTCAAATAAAATGATAAATATTTCTTCAGATTTTTAAAAGTAGTATAAGCTGGTTGCTAGCTATAGAGATGGTAGCTTGGTAGATTATAGATTATTTTAAAAGATCATTTGAGCATCTGAATGCTTTACTTGATGACAATGGGTCTATCTTCATACTTAAAGTTCAATATGTTTTCAGGTATTTTTGCTGTAACGTGGTTCCTCTTTTCAGACAAATTTCATGACCCAAATTTTTCTAAGTAATCAGAAGGTACTCAGCTACCACAGATAAAAATAGCTATAATTCTTTTTTTTCCTTCTGTAGAGGAAATAGCTCAATTAGCTATTTTTATTTGCTTGCTTGTATGCATGAGAGAGTAGTTATCATCCATGCGGAAGTTGGATTCATCCAAGACAGTGAGTCGAGTGAACTTCATCATCACCAAATGATACTCTTCTATCAGCTTTTTCAGGCAGATTTTGGTGTGCAGGAATATATGGTTTGGTGAATTGTTGCTGAGGTTAATTTTGTCTCTGCTTTTACAGATTTAAAGAACTCTCAGGGCTTTGTTTGGAAAGAAAGGCCAGCAATCGCATCTGCCAACTCACTCAGCACCCTCGGGTGAATCCCATGTGGTCCCATGGACTTGTGATAGTCCAGGTAGAGCATCAGGTTTCCAGCTGTTTCCACCTGAACCATGGCGGGTATCTTCTGCTCCCCATCCCATCTCAGGTCAGGAGGCTGAGTATCCTGGGTGGTCTAGCTAGTAAAGACAGATGCAAAGAAAGCAAATTAAGCTGGGATCTTGGATGCTTATGTATCGATAAATAATTGCTAGGAAAATATAGTTAATCATTATGCTAATTTATCTCAATGCTATGAGTGACTTTTCCATTTACTAGCTTTTTGATGGCAGTGATGACTTATTCCAGCCTAGTTCTGACTTTGAAATGGAACACAAACTGGATCAATCAGAAATGCAGGCAATGTCCAGAAAACATCTGAGGCTTTTATTTTTCTGAAATGTGACTCACATCTGAACAGTATGAAAACTAGAAGAGAAGCCTAGCACAAAGAGCTTGGGAAAGACTTCTGAGTTGTTTGGATACATGTATTATTAAAAAATTAATCAAGCAACCAGCCAAAATAATAATGCAAAGATTGGAGAGAAAACCAAGGCTTAAACTTTGTAAGGACAGGAACAAACTATTATGCTCTTCTTGCCCTTATTTCAATAACTGCTTGTCTGGCATACTGTCTGGAACTCTTTAATTCAAAAACATCTGGCAATAAAACTTGGATATTAGCTTTCATGTTTTCATTGCTTTCAGTCTGTCAGTCTTTGAGCACTTTGCTTCCTTGTCTTTCCAAGAATAAATCTGAGGCTTTTTGAAAATTTTTGCAGAAGTTCATAGAATTGGATTTCACTTCTGTGTAACAACACAGATATTTAATTACTGCAAATGAGTTCCAGGTGTTGTAATCTTCACTGCTCAGGCTAAGAATCTCTCCATGGAATAAGCGCACCTCAGCAACTTTGTTAGCATTATTGTATTTGTTTCTATGTAAAAAATATTCAGCCCCTTCATCACCTCTCTATCAATTGGTGGTAGAATTTAACTGTTGTGATTTTATTTCATTAGATGCCTATTTTCTTCATACAAAACTGCAATAGTTGCTTATAGTTTCAGTAAAATGAGGTATGCTTTCTGTTTCTTTATAATATAATAGTGATAGGACAAAATGTAATGGTTTTAAAGTAAAAAAGTTTAGATTTATATATGGAAGAAATTATTCACTATGAGGGTGGTGTGGCACTGGAATGGGTTGCCCAGAGAAGTTGTGGACTCCCTGTCGCTGGAAGTGTTCAAGGCCAGATCGAATGGGGTTTGGGCAACTTGATCTAGTGGGAGGTTTCCCTGTCCATAGCAGGGGAGTTGGAACTAGATGATCTTTAAGGTTCCTTCCAACCCAAAGTGTTCTATGATTATTTAATTTTGTCAGTATATGAAGCTTTATTGTTCCAAAGGAAGTTGAAATAATATAAGAATATAAATCTAGAAAAACTGGTTTGAATAAATAGCTATTTTCTAATAAGAAAATAATAATAATAATAATAATAATAATAATAATAATAATAATAATAATCTTCTTGGAGGTTCTCAGTAGTCTTTAATCCAATGTCTGGCTTTTCTTGAATTTCACACTATCTGAAAATATATATATATATATTATATATATATAATATATATATATTACTGCAATTTTGGAAACCAGGATGGGGGGCAGTTGCATTGTAGAGCCTGGAGCTTAAAAAGAAATCCATAGCACTACTGAATAAGAATATTCATCTTGAGAATTATCTGATACTTATATCTCTTTTGTTTCAGAATAAGCTGCAGGTTTTTGTTTTTGTTTTTTGTTTTTTTTTCCTCAAGCAAATTTTTAAGAAAATTTTGATCAGCTTATATGACTCAGTATTGTTTCTACTCCGAATTTTAGCAGTTTTCTTTGGTCACTGGATGAGGGCTAAATCTTGTCATGCAGTCCAGTCTTGCCATGTTCCACAAACAGAAGGTAAAACCTAAAAAGGACCAATGCTCTGAGGTAACTGATGGACTTCTGGTAGCTTATTATAGGTTGAAAGTCTGTGGGATTTGATTCTCTTCAGCATAAGTCTTTATTTTTAATCTCTTCTAGGTACAACTTACAATTTGACCAGCCTAAGGAGCATCTTAGTTCACAGCAAATTAAAGGACAAACTGCAACTCATCTTTTTTCTTCCTATTTTCTCATCCAATTTGAAAGTATTTACATCACTTTTTTGTGTGAACAGGTTTACATTACATCACTTTTTTGTGTGAACAGGTTTCTCTCTGATGTACTTGGCCCACTGTTTGAGGCAGTGAGGAGAAGTGAAGCCAAAGGACTTCTTTTTCTTTATTTCACTTGGTTCTTTCCCAACATCTTGTTACTGGAGCCACAAATCAAATGCTGCTGAGATAGGGAAACGTTATTTCCGTGGATAATATAATGAAAGCAATAACCATCTCACTCTCTGTTGTAGTTTCCTCCCTACACTTCTAATTACAGTCAGTAATCTAGGAAAGATAGGAAGGGTCCTTTGGAAACAAAGATCTTGGGTTTTGCCTCAAGCATCTGTCAGGTCAGGAAGATAAATACTTAGGTAAGGAGTAAAATAAAAACAGTACTTCATTCACTATTTATTCTTTGAAATATTCACTGTAGTTACCTTTTAAGTGGAGGGGGAAGTTTGGAGGAGGTAAGGTGAGATCATTTTACAGTGTTTTGTTCTGTTGTGTAGTTTTGGGTTTGTTTTTGTTTGGTTGTTGTTGTTATTGTTTTTATGGAAAATTGTAAAAGCAGCTTTTCTCTCAGGGAGCAAACTGGTCACATCAGAGGCTTGGGGAGAGAACAGATATGCAGTGCGAGCACAGTGGCTGCTGCTGTCACAATGTCTTGATAATAGAGACTCAATCAGATGGTGTTTACTAATGCATCTTCTGGCATTCCAACAGAATGGGCTTATCTGTTCACCTTGTCTTATAAGTAGCAAATTAGTTTGTACTAGACTTCTTCTTTGTTGTTGTTTTTAATATGTCAACACTTTAGACATTTTTTTATTCATAGTGCCTCTCTCAATCTAATCTATTATTTAATTTTCCATTTCCAAATATGATCACCATTCTTTCTCAAACTTTCACTTTAACACATTTATCAGACAAGAAAAACACATTTTCACTCTTCTCTATCTTAATTTAGAACACAGTGTACTTTTGGTCCCATTTTGTTCCTTTTTTCTGACAGAAAAACGAGCATTTTCTTCTTTGTTCTTTCATATATTTATTTATTTTTTCATTCCAATCTGCCTTTAAGTGGTATATTTTGTTCTCATGACTTAAAACACATCATATTGTCATGCTGTTTGTTTTCTGTCATTTTCTATGTATACATTGAAAGTGAAAGTGAAGGTTTCTGACAACCCATTAAGAAGATACTCCTAAGTAACAAATGGAATCCTCATTCTATTACATATCTTTTAAAAATTAATAGTTCGTATATTTCTAAAGATTTTAATTTGTACCTTGTTTGTGGACATATACAAATGACAGACAATTTGACTGAAGCAAACTTAATATAGTTCACTCATTTATAACAAAGACTTGCCTGTCAACAGCATCCCACATTTCTTTTGATGCCAACCAACTGATCTAAATTCATCTGGTTTAATTTCATTCAGCAGTTCAGGAAAAGATCATTGATTCCTGATTCTCTAAAAAAACTCCCTGTTGTGTTGCTTCTAATAGATACTTTCTAACTTGACTGTATTTTTTTTTTATTGTATTGAAGAAACTATTTCTAGTTCTATGAAAACTCTATTGCTGGCAGCTTAGATTTTAAAAATAAATAATAATAATAAAGTGTTTTTTTTTTATGTGTTTTACTACAGAAAGAGTGAGAAACATCTATCTGTATGTGTGTATTTATTACACTTTAGTATATACCACCAGAGACCTAATAGTGACACTTGCTATATAAGACTAGGAAGCCATAAGAAAAGATAGCCAGCAGCTTTGCATCAGAGAATAGGAAGTTAATGGTGGACAGTACTTTGATGATAACATTGACAAAAAGATCCAAATATTTTACTTTTGAACAAAATTTAAATGTAGTACTTCATCTTCCTTAGTTTGCTTTGCAGCATAACCAAGCCTCTCAGATTTCTAAATTCTACAGTACATCGCAGTATCCACCTAAATTATTTTTCTATGAATGGTAAATAAAATGGTGTTTATGAGCAGCTGACTAGAATTACTCCTCAGACTTCCCTACTACTCTTTCAAACAGCATAACAATACAATATCCATTTATTATTTATTTTGAGAGTATTTACCCTTGGTTAAAATGAGCATGTGGAACTTCTACATTTATATTTCTTACTGAATTAAACAATTCTGTTCTTTAATGATGTCTGTTTTCAAACTTTTTGTGTAGGTTATAAAACAATAACACTTTATTTTAGAACATTTATAGTTAATTGTTGTATACTTAAACTTCTAAAACAACTTTGCACAACAAATAAATGCCCTTTTCCAATTCAATAGGTATACTGTACATTTCTATTTATAAAGGATTTACCTATTCATTTCATTGGTAGGGTCCAGGGGACTGTATTTATCACTTTAAAGTCATATTAACTGGCTTCCTTCCTGCTTTCTGTGTTGATACTGTTATTAACCAAATCTAATGTTTATTTTATTTTATTTTTTTTTTTTTTAATTTTTTTGTGTGATGATGATAACCAAGGAGGCCCTAGTTTGACTTTTGGATTCCTGGCTGAATCGATGACATTTTCTTTGAATCAAGCACATTTTATGTGGAAAGTACTATACAAAAAGAACCTTCTTACAGAGAATTTCAGACTTCAGACTTTAAATATAGATTCTCTCAACTTAAGGTGAGATTTGTCTTCCTGCTGAGAACAATAGCAATACTAAGATAATAGCTGTAACTTAGTAGGTCAGAAGGAAGAAAGATATCCCAAACCAGAGCTTTTGTATTTAAGGTGTCTGAATCCTAAGTATTCTGAATACATGAAGCTAAATCTTTCCTGAAGTCACTGGAAATATAAACATTATTTTTACCTGGGAATGAGTTAGGTCTGGTGAATTCTTTGCTTTGAAAGAAGTACAAGTACATTTGCTCAGCCTGGAGACTAAATGTTTTCCACTGGATGACCAGATTTTTTGTACAATTAAATTAGTAGCCTTTACGGATACTGCTCATATGTTCTTTGATGCACACAGGTCACAGACAGACCTAGTAAGCTGTTGTACTCTTTTCTTTAGTTCAGGATTTTTACCTTCCACACTAATATTTTTGAGAACAGAAATCTACAAATCTATCTTCTACCCTGAAGAAGGTAAGAGCATGTCCTTGGACATCACAGTTGACTGTAATATCTGCTAGAGTAGACCATGTAAGTGTGTGTGAGGATACAAGTTCTCTGGGTACACATAAGTCTGTGTATATATCAGCATAGTAAGAACCATTTTCACACAATTCAGTTACACTTCTATGTCAGTGAATTTGCTGCTAGTATTCATTGTTTCCTCAAGCTATCTGAGGAAACTGTTCCTTAAAGGATATCTCTTATGCTGTTAATCTGTACAGAATTTTGGAGAAAAAATTACTAATGTTGTCAGCAAGAGAGTGAGTGACAGGGAGATTTTCTTTTGGAAAGGGATATTTGTTTTCCTAAGATTTTTATTGCTATGTACCAAATGATATACACAACAAAATGAAAATTTCAGCCACAAGATGTATAGCTTACCTCTAGCATTACCAGGGAAGTTAATCATGTTACAAAACAGAAATATAAAAATTAAAATTTAAAATAATATTTTCATGGTAAAAATGCCTCATACATTGGTCAGTTCTACTCATGCAGAACAAGAACATGATGAATCCTGAAAGTTGCTGGACTTAACAGCAACTTTCTTAGTCTTTGATAGCATTTTACAAAATTCATACTCCCAGACAATAGACATTGTTAGCTTTTGTTTGTTTGTTTGTTTAACTAAAACTAGACTAAATATCTCTACAAGTTTTCCAGTTTTGAAATGGCAGGGAAAATTGTACTTCTAATGTCTAATGTGTTTTGATTGTTTTCACCCAATGGTTCACATTCAAAACAAACCTCACAACAAATTGCTCAAACTCCAGAATATATGCACTATATGAAACTTCCATTTCAAAAAGATGTTTTTTTCTTTTTTCCTTTATCTTCTACTTATGTGGCTACATATCTTCATTAATATTGCAAGCTTTATTTTGTTGTTACTAACTTAGCAACAGGCTAGAATGGCTGATTGTTTTTTGCTTTTTATTTCTTTTGATGCTTCTTAGCACTTTTTCTTCAGAGAGAAATGTTTTCTACTTGAATATTTTTTGCTATGATACAGAAGATGAATCCATATACCTTTTCATTCTTCTGGGGTTTGTGACTTTGAAAGCAGAAGAGTCATTGTCTGTACTGTTATTTTGTCTACATTTCATGATCTTTGATCTTTCAACCCCTATTCAGCAGAAAATCAAGTTTCCTCTAGCACAAGAAGCTCCTGAAGCATCCACTTTGGCCATATTAAACCTAGACAGGTTTCTTGAGGATGTTCACCCTCTGGTTTCACAGATTCTGAAACAGGAAGCAATTTAGTGAACTTTATTCGCTTGGAAGGGGCAAATGCCCTTTGCTTAGAAAAAGACAACTGACCTAACACACATTACCATTTGAGTGGAAATAATTCCTTCGGTCTGCTACTCAGTAACTTTTGTTGTCTTTGTTACAGTACCAGAAATTTTGTCTTATTTCCATGAGTCCTTTACATTCTTCACAACACTACTCCTGTCATTGTGTGTTTTGCATTATAAGAGTTGCAATCTTTATTTACCATCTAATTTACCATCAATATGTTATTGATACTTAAATATGGACAGGTGTGCATAACGCATTACTTGTTCTCTCGTTCTGTGTATGTTGGGTAAATGAGGTGGGGGAAATTAGGTGTGCATTTTCTATTAACAAGCTTAGGAGTCATGTTCTTGAAGCTACTATTTAAGCTATGTGAATGATGTCAATATACCCAACTTTGAAAATTGCTTTCAAAGCAGATTTTTTTTCTTATCACTGAAGTGGGAAAGAATGAAGCCTGAGTTTTTTCTAGAAAGTCACATGTACATTTGCCTTCTGCTAAAGGCAAAAACAGAACTTTCTGAGTTCCGTAACTATTGCATCATCACCACGCTTTTCAGTGAATAAATACTGCTCATCGATAAAACCTCAGGCAGGCGGTCAATAATGGTTGAATATTAGGTAAGACTACAATGAATGTCTTGATAAATTTATAGGTTGGTGGCAAAGACAATAGAAATTTGAGAAGGCTAAACAAAATATTTTTAATCTGTAGAGATTAAAGCCAAGACATTTGATGGAAGTTAGGTAGTTGTTTACTTGGGAGACCTAATACTAAAATGACACATAGCACTTTGAAATGTTGAAGAATGTTGAGATTACTATCTCAACAGCATTGTCCTGTCCTAAAAAGTCTTGCTTAGTTCAGTATAAAGTCTTATTTCTCACTTGTAAATTCCAGTGATAAGCAAGATAGATATTTGCTTGACAGACATTTCAGTGAGTTACATTTTGCATAGCAGGATGTTTCTTTTATAAATTCTAAATGTTTTGCAGGGTACCTTACTGTTAGATGTATATATTTTGCCATGCTTAACAGATTGTGAATCTATGGCATGAGTAAGTAAGGTAACAACAGCTAAGTCAATTTCTGTGTTGGGTTAGACCATGTTTCTAATTCTGTGCCTTAAAAATAAAATCTCTCTCTTTTTTTTTTTTTTTTTTTCCTGTATTTATGGAAGTGGGTATAAACTAAAGCTCTTTCTCTCTCTCTCTCTCTCTCTTTTTTTTTTTTTTCTTAATGACAGATAACAGGCAGATTATCCATTTCATTGTAGAGCTGAATTTAAGTTGGAAAACAGAAATAAGTATAAATGTACATGTTTTGGTAATCTAGGTAAGAAAGGGAATTTTGAATCCATCCTCCTGCAGTATACAGTCACAATAGAAAGCTGTTATCATACTGTGTGTTTTTTGTTATTGTTGTTGTTTTCATCCTTTTGGATTCACCGCCGTTTGATCTGTCTGCCAAGAGTATTAGAAAATCCTTATTTATCAGCTGTCTGGAATAGGTACCAAATGTAACATTGTCTAGAGCTCATCTGTGTTTTTCCTGGAAAGTTAGCAGCACAACAAATATATGTACTGTGAAGCAGCATTTCTATCCATCTCTGAAATATTTTCAGAAATTTCTCATTGCTCACCTGTTTTGATTCCTTCTCAGCAAACTGAGGGTAGCAGAATATGAATTTATTGTTTTGTGCCTACACAGCCTTCTTGACTAGTGCTCTTTGTGTTTCCATTAGGAAGTAGTGTATGACTCGTATAAAACTGTATTTTCAAGTGTAGAAAGGTCATGACACCTGCTTGTATACCAGCACCAAAATAAAACTTTAATTCAAGTGAAATGTAAAAGGCATAACTGAACTCCATGCTGTGGATTTCTTTATAATTACTCCGTAAATTCAAAAAAGTTGTCAAGATTTTTGACTGATAGGTACAGAATCCTTAAGATATAAGCTATCGTTATTAGAAATGGAGGAAAAAAGAGTGCATTCACTTTTTAAGTAGGAAAGGAGTGAATTATAAATCTGAATATTCCCTGAACCTCCATAATTAAAACATCTGAGTATCATTAAATCATTAATTACTTCTGTCTTCATAAATATGAAGGAGCAAAGTCCTATTCATTACCATTCTCTAGGTGTGTAATCTTCAGGGGATATAAAGGGTATCTTGAGGGGAAAAGTGAACTTATAGAGGAAAGCAATTTAGAGAGAAGATAACTTGTCTTAAAAGGCAAAAATATCTACCATTTGGAATGGGTTATTTAAGAAAATTATGAGGTGGCTTTTATGTTTTGCATATACCTATCAACCATTTTCAACCAGTTGCATCTATGTGAGGTTTTGCGTTGTTTTATTTGTAACTTGGACCTAGAGATGATTCAGTGGACTATATTTATTTATATGTGCAGGACTACTTTGTCAAGATATAAGCAGAAGTATCTGTCTTCAAGGGCAGTGTCAGAAATGTAGGAATGCCCACACTCCAGTACATAAAATGATGAATCTGCTAGAGGTTCCATTTTGGAGTTTAACCACAGAAAGATGAAGTTTGCTTGATAAAGAAAAGTTCATGGCAATTTGCATTTTCAGTTGTATCCCATGTGGGGGTAGATAAGACTTATATGGAAAATAAGGAGAGAAAAACTATTTTATAGAACATTTTATCTCTTTTCCTCTCCCCTCCCTCCCCCCTTGTTCTGTTGTTGAAAGGTAGTAATATATTATGGAATTTTCTGGTATGATGATGTTACTCTGAATCAATAAATGAAACCTCATGTTACACAAAGGATACTGAGCAATTTTGTTTTATAATAGGTTGCAGATAGTGACCACATTTTACATTTCCTGCCCTTATAGTGGTTTTTGGCTTTCAAAGTCTCCATCAATATGAAGAAAGTAAAAGTCAAGTGAGATACAGCCTGCAGTGAAGAGACATGAAAACTAATGATAAGGTAGGAAGCAGACAGATCTATACCAAGGTTCAGGTTTCAGTCATACCTCTGTCTCCATGTATGTTGTCACACCACCCTGAAATGCTGGAGGCTGCTGCATACTGAAGAATTTATTAGACTGAGAGACAGGTGCTGTATCTGAAGAATAGTAATCACAAATTATATGCATTGAACTCTGCATTACCACATTGCATTTAATTAACTAGCAAAAGACCCTAAAGTAAAATTAAATTAAATGTCTCGCTTAAGCCAAGACAGGTAAAAAGTTTCAGAGTTAGATTTTCTAGTTATTTCATTATTTCAAAGGTAACCTCCAGCTCTTACATAAGATCACTTATGACTAGGTTGGTCTTTGACATTGTAAAAGTCTTGAATGGCTCTGTGCCTTAAGCAGAGTTTCTTCTCTTTTGCAAAGAGTTTGTATGCCGACTCCATATTGGCTGTGATGCATTAAGTGGTGTATTTTAGGGTCAGGAGATAGTCACTGTTTCTCTCCCTTTGTTCGGGTGGGGAAATGACAGTGAAATTCTCTCTTCCCTTTCACTTTTGGAAAATCCTAAACCAAGGAATAGAAAGCTACTTTGGAGTGTAGGAGGAAGATTTTGTTTACCTTTAATCTTCATGTAGTTTTCGGTATGTATGTCAAACTAGCCCATCAGCATTTCTATCATAAAGACAAAAATGCCCACTTTTCAGATTTTCAGATATAATTAAAAAAAAAAAAAAAGAGAGAGAGAGAGAGAAAGAGAAGTCAACACTAGCTATGTTTTCACAGAATGCATTGGAAATATAAGGAAAGCTTTTTTATTGAACTTCTCCATTTCTGTCATTCAGATATGCTAGTAGCATAGCCTATCTAAATGTGTTGAATATTTACATTTTAAATATGAAAGAAGATGTTAAAAATGTCCTTTGTCTTTTTCCTTCCTTTTCAGTAGCTAAATTATGATGTAAATGGAAAAGTCCATACATAATGGTTGAGAGTAAAAGGAAGTGTAGGAGACAATGATCTATTATAATATCAATGGAAGTATATGAACTCTGCAAATAGCATCCTCAGTGGAAGTTTAAAATTCATTTTACAGAAGTGTAAGATACATTAATTGACATGTATGGAATACATCTATGGATGGACTCAGTCTGGTGTAATTTTGAACTATTACTGTATGTCTTTGACAAGTAAATCATATGTGTAAAAGCTCATAAAAATATCTGCAGTTCATACATATTGGCTTTCCTTTAAATGCTTACTTTTTACAATACATATTTTTGTATCCTTTACACTGCTTATATTTTCCACACTTTATCTTAATAAGTTCAGTTGCATGATGTATACTGTGGACTTCAACTAGACTATTCACATGAGTAAAGATACTTGCAATATAAGTATATTGCAATATAAGTATACTTGCAATATAAGTATATTGCAAGATAATTGCAAGATACTATTACTGAATACAGTAACCAGCAGTAACTCTGTATGGCGAAAATATGAAGAAGTGGGAACAGAAAAAGTGGTCTTATTTTATTTTATATTTTTAAGAAACAGGTTCAGAGTAAACATAATACTGCATTTGACTGCTCTACAGTTGGAAAGTTGGAAAGATGTCAGTAGAAAATGATCATAATTAGAACAAAATCATATTTTTGGCTAACAATTTTCATGTCAGATTATGTCTTCTTGGAATTTAGTGTAACTGACATATGAAAAATAAAACCTCTAAAAGATTATGAGGATAATACTGATAACAAAAATCTCTCAGAATGCCTAACTACATGTGTGGTTAAGGAACTTTCCTAGTAAATAATTTATGGCATCAAATCACAACTTCTTTTAAATAGTTCATAACTGCTATAGCCTCCTTGATTTATGTACATTATTACATCTC
Organism: Heteronetta atricapilla; assembly: GCA_011075105.1. NCBI lineage: Eukaryota > Metazoa > Chordata > Aves > Anseriformes > Anatidae > Heteronetta > Heteronetta atricapilla. Next base: position 30,045,105 of record CM021732.1, on the reverse strand, counting down.
AAATACTTTTTTAATATTAAAAATAAAAGTTTATAATGTAGCTACTTTATTTAAAATCTTGTATTCAGATAATGATCCTTGTTTCAATGGAGATAGATATAAATACCTCTTTTTTTTTTTTTTTTTTTTTTTTTAGCTGCCATTTTTATGGTAAGGAGATCATACCTCTAAAATATATATTTGGTGAAGTTTATAAGGTTACATAAGTATGCATTTAGCTTCATGGAAGAACCACACATAATTGTGGTTGTCTTTCATTATTGTTACCTTTCTTTGGACTACTTTTAAGGTTGATCTAAAATGCACAATAAGAAAGACACTTATAGGGTTTTGCTAGCCCTGCTAAGTGGCAACATAATTTGCATATCTCAACACACAGCTGTAGACTATTGGTATCAATATTGGAATGAGTATTTTATGAGTGCTACTTTAAAATAGTATAAAAATGTATGCTATAATAAGTACTGTTTTATATTTCTATCTGCAATACCTCCCTTCATATCTCCCCTCAAATTTTACCTAATTTCTTTAATCTTTATTATGAGTACTGGAAGATGAATTGTATGCAAACAGAGAAGAATCTTTAGCACAGAAAACTCCACAGAAATGTTGGAGCTTCCATATGTAAAACGTTGGTGCTAAAAGGGAAAAAATAAGCTCTTTGTCTGTGGACAGGGCAAGAAGCAATGGATAGCATGACTATCATGAAGCAATGTTACTCTAAAGGACATTTAAGAATAGAAATAGTTTGCCTAAGGAGACTTTGGAGTCTTCATTGCTGGAGTTTTTTAGGAAATGTTTAGACAAATACATTAGCACTAGGTTTACTGCCACGTGTGTCTTGAGCCATGGAGATGGACTAGATAGCCTCCTGAGGTGCACGCCAGTCCTAATTTCCAACTTCTTCTATAAAACTTCCACGATAGATTGAATGAGAACTCTTATTAGAATCTATGAGAACAGTTAAAATCACCTTACCAAGCAAACATCTCTTAATTCTTTTCATAGAAGGCTTCTGTTTATTGTGGCCTAATAGGCTTTATTAAATTGATCTTAGTCATTTATCATTGACCATATTTTTCTCTCCTAAGTGTTTGCATATTGATTTCTTTGTTACTTAAATTTGACCTGGTAAGAAGAAAGCCATCCTCTTGTATAGTCTACAGAGAAACAATAAAAGTAACCCACACCTGTAGCATGCTCTCCCATTCCTTCCATGATTTTATGTTTTGAGATCCATTCAGCTTTTCAGTGGTCTAGTTAGTTCTTCTTTGTTGGCCTGAGTAACCCCATAAATAATAAGAATTTCTTAAAACATAAATATATTGTACAGTAGCCCTAAAAAACTGAAAAGGAAATAAATAAATTATTTTATTAATAAGTAAAAGGACAGTTTGTCTCAGCTAGCTACACAAACTTGAAAAAAAGGGGAAGGGAAGGGATCCCAATTGATATCTGCTTTAGGTTTTGTAAAATTGAAATATTAACTTCAGACAATTTAATAAAAGCTTATCAGAATATTATGACATTTTATTTTGGCATTCCTTAACCCTTACAGTTCAAGTTTCTGTTCTCTAAGATTTACATATTCAGTCCTGAAATAAAATTCAAGCAAAGGATATTCTTTTCATCAGAAAGTCAGACATATTTCAGTTGTTTTTTGGTTGGTTGTGGGTTTTTTTTGTTTGTTTTTCCAGAACAAAGCACAACTTGCACCATATATTGCAATATCAGTACGTAATAACACCAGTATAATTTACATTAGCAATGTTTTACTTTTTGGAAAGTCTGGAATGATTGTAGAAGCTCAACACTACTCTCAGTCATTCATGCACATGAAAATTGAGTTCACCCTGTTACAGATTCTGTAAAGAATTAAAGAACTTGTAAATTTGTTATATACAATTAGCAAATCTTATTACTACAGACAGGTATTTTACAGACAATTGTTCTAATACAGCTTAAGCTTCCAGGAAAACCTGTTGCTCTGCAATTGAATTAGTGTAGGTTCAGATGTCAACTGATAAGGCAGAATTGCTTTAAATATTATTGTGGAACATTTCTATAGAGCCATTCATTACTGTTCACTATATACAAAAATCAATTATATTCTGTTTACCTGATTATTCTCTTTATTATTATATTGTGCATTTACTGAGTTTTCTTTTAGAATAACTGATACAAAGCAGAAAAAATGGAACATTGAGAGCAGAGGTTATGTCAATACAGTTCAGTGGAATTTTCATGGCAAAATCTGTAGTGACTGTTAATTTGCAACATGATGAGACACCCCTGAGACAGGAATATATCTAACACATCTGTGACATTTTCAGGAACCCAGATTACTTTTGCAGTGGAAACTAATTCACTTAAATCTGCATATCCTCGGCAATTTACTATGGAAATACCCAGTGGAACAGAGAGCTAGAGGGCTTGAAGCCAGCCTGAGGGAAAGTATCTTTGCAGCAAAAACTTCACAAGATTGCCTGACATCCCTGTCCCCAGAAGCTTTCATTTTAGCCCTGTCTACTAAAGAAATAGAAATAAACTGGATTCTTAGTATGAAAATGCCTCTCTGTCACAGTATGCATTGTAACCTTATCAGTAACAAGCTTTTTGTTATGACTAGTTTATGCTGAGTTTTAGCAAGTATTCTAAAGCATGGAGTAGTGTCCAGTTCTGGGCTCCCCGGTACAAAAAAGACAGGAATCTCCTGGAAAGAGAGCCGAGGGCCACAAAGAGAGCCGAGGGCCACAAAGATGATACAGGGCCTGGAGCATCTTTCCTATGAGGACAGGCTGAGAGACCTGGGTCTGTTCAGCCTGGAGAAAAGAAGACTGAAAGGGGTTCTTATCAATGTCTATAAATATCTGAGGGGTGGGAGACAGAAGGATGTAGCTAACCTCAGTGGTTTCTGGGGATAGGACAAGGGGCAATGGCTGCAAGACAGAACACAGCAAGTTCTGCACCAACATGTGAAAGAACTTCATCACGGTAACGGAGCACTGGAACAGGCTGCCTAGAGAGGTTGTGGAGTCTCCTTCTCTGGAGATATTCAAGGCCTGTCTGGATGCCTACCTGGGCAGCCTGCTCTGAGGAACCTGCTTTGGCAGGGGGATTGGACCCTATGATCTTTCAAGGTCCCTTCCAACCCCTACAGTTCTGTGATTCTGTGATTCTATGTTTGTGGTACAACAAAAGCTGAGGTGGTAGAATATTCCTTTAGATGTAGCATATAATCCAATAGATTGTGGGAGATGGAGTGTGTTAAATGGATAATTTTTAAATCCTTTAGGCCAAATTACTAATCTACTGTTAGAGCTGAATATTCTCTTAGAGCATATAACCTCCAATTAAGTTTAAAACAAGCAACTCTTTACCTTCACAATCCTACAAATTTAAAAATCATTTATGAAGACAAATTTAATTCATTCAAAAAACTCAGTGAAGCAGTAAAGTAGATGATGTATATATGCCTCATATACATGCATGTTACATTAGCATAAACATTCTTTTGAAAAGATGTACTGGAAGGTTTAAAAAATTTGAATGTTCATAGGTTTCTTTTCACTGTGATTAAAGTTCTGAAATTTACAGAAATGTTTCCTCTGACTTAATTTGCCTTTACTTGAAGATCTAAGGGGTAGATCAAATAAAGAACTTGCTACTTTTAAATGGGTGTAGGTACTTTTGTTGCCAAAATTGATAATAACTGATTCCTACCTCTCTGTCCTGTTTGTCCAGAGGCAATCAACAGAATAGGTATCTTTTTTTCCTTCTTATTTTTAAGTTAACCAGAATTATGTATCAGTGAATGTGTAGGATTGAAAGGACTGGGCAGATGAAGAGTTACTATGCAACAAAGCTTAACTGGCATCCAGAAGCCTTCCTTTTCCCCAACACTTTCTCTGTGGATGTAGAAGTTGTGTCCATACCACTGCCTGTTACAGCTGATTATGTCACATGTTGTCACAAACTAATTATGTGTCTTCACCTGCATGTGTATGAATTACACTGTTTTTGCACATTAGTTATTGTTGCTGTTGTTTTCATAGAATTAAACTTGAAATACTTAGGGATGTTATTGTTTCCAAAAGCAGTATAACAAAATATATACCATATATATTTACACACACACATACATACCTATATATATCTTTATATGGGATCTGTTTCATGTATCTATAAGTACTTATATATACACACCAAAATGGGAACCTGGTGAATTTCAATAAGGTGCAAGGTCCTCCACCTGGGTTGGGGCATTGCCAAACATCAGTATAGACTGGGTGTTGAATGGTTTGAAAGCTTCCCTATGAAGAAATGGAGAAGGGCTTGGGGGTACTGGTGGATAAAAAACATCCACGAGCCAGCAGTGTGCACTTGCAGACCAGTATGCCAACCGTATCCTGGGCTGCATCAAAAGAAGCATGGCCAGCAGGTCAAAGCAGGTGATTTTTCACACTCTGTTCTGCCACTGTGAGACCCCACCTGGAGTAGTCCTTTCAGCTCTGGGGCCCATAGTGCAAGAAAGACATAAATTTGTTAAAGTGAGTACAGAGGAGGACCATAAAAATGATCAGAGGGCAGGAGCTCATCTCCTACAAACAGACTGAGAGAGCCTGCAGAAGAGAAGGCTCTGGGGAGACCTTATAGTGGCCTACCAATTCTTAACAGGGGCTTACAAGAAAGCTGGGGAGGGACTCTTTACCAGAGGGTGTAGAGCGAGGACAAGCAGAAAGAGTTTTAAACTAAAAAAGAACAGATTTAGAAATTTAGAAGAAATTCTTTACTATAAGGGTGGTGAGGCACTAGATCAGGTTGCCCAGAGAACTTGTGGATACCCCATCCCTGGAAGTGTTCAGGCCAGTTTGGGTGGGACTTTGAGCAACCTGATTTTGTGGAAGGTTTCCTTCCTCACAGATGAAGGTTTCTCATGGCAAGGAGGTTTGAACCTGATGATCCCAACCCAAAATATTTGATGATTATAAATTTTTCCATGTGATTCTGACATGTATCTGCATTGACTATCTACAGTGAAATTTTAGTCATCCTACAAGTAATATTATTTTCATATGCAATATCCATATGTGGAAGTAAACTATTTACTTCATATTCAATTATTATGCAATTATTATTATTTTTTCTTTAAGATGAAGAGGTGTTTTAATGCTGAAGGTGAGAGGAGTTGCACTTTCTCAAGTATTACACAATGACCTTTTTTTAAAGTCCTCTTAAGACATCACTAGAGAGTAGATGATGCTCATACAAAACACTCAATTATTGATTTTTAAGCACTTTTAAGATTCTCAAGATGCAGTTTATAGTTTAAAAGATGCACCACAGCTCATGCTTTGGAAAATATGCCAGATATTTATGGTTGTGTGTCACACATGACCTCCCAAGGAAGTACTCCTTTATTTGAAGTGCAGTCAAATCAAAAGAATAGGAAAAAAGTGAATGTTTTAACAATAATTAATAGTAATACAAATTCCTTAAATGTTTCAGTCTCATAGACTAAAAGGTGTGACAACATGAAGCACAAACAATATTTCTTTTCCATATAATTTTTAAATGTTTCTCAAAATCTTTGGAAATTTTGACATGCAATCTCACTCACATATTTTGATTATGATATTTTCTTCCAAAACTGTTGACTCATTGAGTAGATTCACATTTTTTTTAGGCTTCTGAATATATTAGTAACACATAACCCTGACTGATTTCAGTAGAGTTTACAAGCTATAGTATCTATTTCTGTCTTTAGACATCTATCTGTCAAACGAATAGCTTTAATTCTCCAAATATAAAATATTTATTTTCAAAAGCATGGAAATTTATTTGTTAATGAATTATAAGACTAAGTGGTATAACCTCTAGAAGAATTTGATTATTTTCATAAGTAGACATAGATCTGAAAAATTTTCTTGAATCAGCATCTTAAAGCAGTTCTCAGCATTAGTTTTAGACTCAAATTTAGGGAGGATAAAAAGATCATTTTTATTATTTTATATTTTGTGTCATCATTTTAAATGTTTATGGTTTATATACAATTACATATTAATTATACCTATAAATGCTATTTTCAGTTTCTGCAATATGTCAGCAGAAAAAATATTAATAATTTTCTGTTTCTTGGATAGACATTCAGTCTTTAATATAACTTTAAAATAAGTGTACTTTTTTTTTTTTTTTGGTCTCTGTGTGAGATACATTTGTTCACAGATGAGACTAAATTTTAGCTAAGGTCAAATTTGTTAGTCATTTATTTAATCTTATCAATAATAAAATTCTTAAAAGGATATGGTTCTGCAGATTACTATAAAATCTTTCTCATAAGCTAACTTTAAGTTTGTTATTGTTATAAAATCTGCTACTTTTGTTAGAATATTTTTAAAGTCACAATGGTCAGTTTTCATTAATTACTTATACCAATATTTTGATATTTTTATCCATAATTATTTTTGTATTCTTTTCAGCAGAATATGAGTTACACAATATATCCAGGTAAATAAAGTGATTAGCTCAAGGATAAATAATCCAATTTTGTGTGTCCAGACAGAAGGATCCATTTCAAGTTCATATATTTATAAAATTGAATGGTTCTTTAGAGGTTTCAAGGGGAACATTCATTTGTGACTTCATAAATGAGAACTATCCCTCACAGTATCTCTTTTAAAAAGTAGGCCTTACTTTCTCTGTGTTTTCTTTTGATTGATTAAAAACAAATAAATGTGAAACAAAACAAAACAACAACAGCAAATTGCATTCAGTTGCAAACAGCACAGTTGGAATGGCTAGATCAACCAAGGGTTGATCTCAGTTCTTAGGGTTGGTCATGACTTCAGTGTTGGACGGTAGAGGGAGATATGCTATGTAGCACCCTCTCCACTGTTTTGATATGCAACAGAGAACATATTACCCTGACTAGTGTTTTGGGGTGACATCCTTATCATTTTCCTCCTTTTATGTCCTCAGTCCCCCATGTCTAATCCATGTTAGAGATCCAAGACATTAAATGTTTTGTTGAATTGCTGTTCAGCATATTGGTTTTTCACCTACAAAATGATGTTCTGGCTTGAGTGAAAATTATAACAGAATGCAGTGGATGTTTGTTAAATTTATCTATTCTGCTCTATTGGAGTTTCACAGCAAAGAAAAGATAGATTAAAAAGTGTGCTGATTACTATACAGCTGGGACATTTTAGCAAAACGGCTGCATACTTGTGGTACACCAAAGAGCTCAGCTATGTTCTCAGAAGCATTTATACTGTGAATCTCTGAGGACTTTTACTTGCAGGAATGAGGTCCCTCAGCACTCTGGGCTATGTTCCTTGTGTGGGTGATGTTTCTGGAAAGCATAGGCAAGTTCTGGGTGTCTCTTTAGTTTGATAAGGTCAAGACAATTATGATGTGCTTTGATGAATCTAACCTCTATCCACCTGAGGGTACTGAGGGAGCTGGCGGAAGTGCTCGGCAAGCCACTTTCCATCATTTATCAGCAGTACTGGATATCAGGGCAGGTCCCAGTCAACAACTAACAAATGTGAAGGCCATCTACAAGAAGGGCTGGAAGGAGGATCCAGGGAACTACAGGCCTGTCATTCTGACCTCAGTCCCAGGGAAGCTTATGGAGCAGATTATTTTGAGTGCAAACATGCAACACTTACAGGAAAACCAGGTGATCTGGCCCAGTCAGCATGGGTTTATCAAAGGCAGGTCTTGCTATACTTCAGTAAGGCTTTTAACATAATTTCCCACAGCATTCTCCTGAAGAAGCTGGCTGCTCAAGGCTTGGACAGGTGTACGCTTCATTAGGTTAAAAACTGGCTGGGTGTCCAGGTCCAAAGAGTCATGGTAAATGGAGCTAAATCCAGTTGGAGGCCAGTCAGTAGTGGTGTCCCCCAGGGCTCAGTACTGGGGCCAGTTCTCTTCAATATCTTCATCAATGATCTGGAGAAGGGGTTTGAGTGCATCCTCAGTAAGTCTGCAGATGATACCAAGTTGAGCCTGAGTGTTGATCTGCGCAAGGGTAGAAGAAATCTACAGTGGGATCTGGATAGGTTGGACTGATGGGCCGAGACCAACTGTATGAAGTTCAACAAGGCCATGTTGGGTCCTGCACTTGGGGCACAACAACCTCATACAGTGCTACAGGCTGTGGGAAGAGTGTCTGGAAAGTTGCCAGTCAGAAAAGGACCTGGGGGTATTTGTGGACAGTTGGCTGAATATGAGCCAAGTACCCCTTATTTTGGCCATGTTAATTCCATCAGATTGTCTAATGCTGATGTGATAACGTCATTCTTTTACTTCATGTGCTATTTGTTTTTCCCATCTATGAGGGAAATAAATATTCCTGTAAATGGGCCCTTCAGGTGATATTCTCCCCACTTGTCCCTTTCAGGATAATTTTATTCCTCTTCCATTTCACTGACTACAAGGGTATAGAAAATGTAAAGATTTATATTTACATAGAAATTCTTAGCCTTTTTTTTTTTTTTTTTTTTTTTTTTTTCTGCTAGAGAAAGAGAAACCCTTTCAGATGATGCCAAAAGTCATCTATCATCTGACAGTCTATGAAGTCAATTGGCCAGCTCTTGCTCTTTTCCAAATCTCTTCTCAGGGTTACTAAATGTGGCTAATTTGATGAGTAACATTTTTGATAGCATTTTCTCTTTTACTATAATTGTTACTTATACCACAATTTGAAATAACTGAATATCTAAATAAATACATAAAACAAAACAAACAAACAAACAAAAAAACTTCTATTAATAAACCACATATGACACTATCATCATCACTCTAAGAAAGCAAGCTACGCTTTTGTACTTGTCATTCTGATATATACTAATTTATTTAACAGTGATAAACAGGATAGGATATGGTTTTGTATTTATGCTGAGGTGAGTTATGATTACTGTTTCATTCTAAAGCTTTATGTAGTATTTTTGTAATTGCTTATTCTCAAATGTTTGTACAGGTAAGAGGGCTTTTGAACATGTTTTTATGTTTCTATATACTTATATTCCAGCATTAAAGGTTCAGAACAGCATATGATATCCATACGGAAAGCATGACAAATATAAGAAAATCTATATTCAGACAGAAAAATTGTGTTTAGTGGTCTTGTAAAACCACAACTGAAGTTGGCAAGAATGTTTTTCTTGTTGACAATCTTTGCTCAGAAGCCTAAGTAAGCATAATGTTCATCAAGACTCAATTGCATTCCTGCCTCTAGAAGTGTTCACCTTGGAAAAGCTGAGGGACATTTGTCAGACAATACTGGCAGCACAGATTTCTCTATGTTAAACCTAATATAAAACTACTATTTTTTAAATGCACAATGTGGGTACTTTGACTTGCCATTCCAGTGTTTTCCCAAAGTGCTCAGTTCCCTACAAACAGATGCATTTTTCTTCTTCTTGTTTTGAAGTAAATGCCAGGAGTCTCTCTCTTTTGAGCATGAAGGTTCTTGTGCTTTCAGAAGAAAATTTTTAATTTAACCACTGATAAGGGCTTTGAGTGAGCTTTCAGAATTTCATAGGGTGAATAACCCTGTAAGATACGCTTAGCTGAAGCTGAGGTCTTCCTCTTGCTAAAAAGAGACACATATAAAAAAAAAAAAGAAAGAAAGAAGAAAAGAAAAGGAGAGAGAGAGAAGTATTTAGAAGCTATAACAATTTATCCCTAATAGTCTTGACTTACTATACTATTACAGTGAAGTGGCATAGAAAGACTATTGAAGAGACCAAGCTGGTTTATGCAAAAGTTACTCCTTTATCATCTGCCCCTTCTGTAGAATGAAAAATCACTGAAAACAACTATTAGTTGGAAAATGGTGAAATCAAATCTGTTTTCTAAAACAGGCCAAGGAATTTTGCAACCACTGGCTTAGTCTTTTGTGACCTGAGATTGAGTCCATTCTTCAACTCTGAAGAAATCAATGAAGTCTACAATTGCTCCTTTGTAGTAAGGAGGAAAGCTAAAACATATTTATAAATTATTTTAATTATTTATTTTAAATTAAGTATTTTATTTTATTTATTCTTAATTGATAATATTAGTTAATAATATTTATTTTAATTATTAATAATATTTATTTTTAATTAATTATTTTAATTTAATTAAATTAAATGAGAGTGAGAGGACAAGAGGCAACAGGCACAAACTGAAGCACAGGAAATTCTGACTGAATATGAGAGGGCACTCCTTTAAGTGTGAGTTACTGGCACAGGTTGCCCAGAAAGGTCTTACTTTGGAGATATTCAAAACCCACCTGGATGCCAACCAGTACAATATGCTCTAGGTGATCCTGCTCAGCAGGGGTGTTGGACTAGATGTACTTCAGAGGTCCCTTCCAGCCTTGGTCATTCTGTGATTCTATGATTTATATGTCAAACAGTAGGATGTAGGGCAAGAAATGCTTTTAACTGATTGAAGAAATAATTTTAAATTGTTCAGTAGTTTTGAACACTCACAAATTTCTTTCTTTCTTTTTTTTTTTTTAGGGTTGCTCTTTTTTTTTTTTTTTTCTTTTTTTTCCCCTCTTTTGTTCTCTAACAACCTATACAGTAGATATCATGAAAATTTAATTGTGCATATATTTATTCCAATACTTGCTTACGGGAAACTTTCAGTTCCATTTAATAATAAGAAAGTATTAAAAATATATTAATATCCCTGTGATAATAAATGTAGGAAGATATTAAACTGGGGGTTATTTTCCTCTGCTTTTGTAACAACCCTTTATCTGTATTGGTTGTCTTTAAATGGTGACATCTTCTTTAGAAAAAAAAATAATTTTTAATTTCACTTCCTTAAATTTCCAAGCCTTCAACTTCAAGACTTAGAGCTTACTCCTGTTTTGATTTTGCTGGTATGGATTGAATATTGAACTCTGGGATATGCATATGAACATCTATATTTTTCATTCTTTGAGTCACCTAAAATAACAAGATATTTTGTCATTTTATTATTATAAATTGTTGATAGCTTTTTGAACTAATTTAGTTTTGTGTGGATAACTTTGATATATGTTGTCAGTAGTATGAGCTGAGCTGCACTGTGCGTCTAACTGCATTGCCTAAACTTTTGAGCATTGTCCAAGAACATCCAAACAAACTGACCAGTATCTGTCAAGTGCACAATTTTTATTCTCCTAAGGGTAAAATTCTTAATGGTATATTTACTATTTGTATAGTTTTAGGTATACTTGCATATAACTGCTTCTTTGTGTATATTACTGCACCTTTATACCCATGTCATATAAGGAACTTGTACTGAAAACAGTATCTTTATGATAAAATGACAGGAACATCCCTGGGAGGTAAAGATAATTTTCATCCTGTATTTTTTAGTTTCTGAAATTAATATTTTTGACACCCTATCCAGAGAACTTTGATAGTGAAAAATTGGATCCAATCCAGGGAATGAGGCAACAGATACATTGTACCAACTAAGAGTGAAAGTCCTCCTTGGAAGGGATTTTTTTTTTTTTTATTTGTTGTCCGGTTGTAGACCTCAAATATCTCAGTACATACTTTTTACCATTTTGTTATCAATTACAATTACAAAATACAATTGAGCTATTAGAGTTTATAAAAACAAATAAGCATTAAAAGAAAGTATGCAAAAATGTTCCATAGCTCAGGTATGTTTTCCTTTACATCTTCCCTGTGAGTAGGAAAAAAAAAAAAATCACAGTGACTCAGGGGACTGTGCTTAGTAAATCTGAGCTTTCCTTTGTAAGATGTGAATAGATGTCAGCTTTCTTCCTTAGGCCATCATTGAAAGCATAGTGATGATGATAATAGAAAGAGTCAACAGAGTTTGTAACTGGAACACCCTGAATAAAGTACCAGATTTCAGAGATTGTAACTTTATATCTAAGAAGTCTTGCTTTCTTATTGTTTTCCTGAGGCAAATTTACAATCTGAGGATTTTTATGCCATCTTGAACTTCTGTTCTTATTTGCACTGGATTCTAACTGAATGAGAAGATTCATTATTATTATTATTTTTGAATATAGCCTGGCCCTGTTCACAATGGGATTGCAACATTTCTTGTCAGAATGTGATTTACCAGGAATTTAATTAATCTCCAGTTCAAACTGTACTGCAGGCCTCTAAAATTAAAAAGAAAAATAAACATAGCAATTAACATTGAAAGAGATCTAAATTTAGCACTTGAAACTAAAATTACAATAAATAAAGATGAACCCAAACCAAAATTGAAAAGATGTATGCTAGTGAAGGCTATTATATTCAAAAGCCAAATATGATTACTGTGTTCTAAATCTTAGGTTAAGAAATAAAATAAATCATGATAAGAAAGGCATAATGTAATTATATAATCTGGGTCCTACCAAACATAAAGTGTACCTTTTCTATTGCTGTTTTTCTTAGAGATGTTTATTTCTTCTCTTTCCCTCTTTCTCAACCAAGATGTGATTTCGAAACACAAGCAAATAAATGTCAAATCCTTCTGCCTCTGCTCTGCCATTCTATTTCTGAAATTCTGCCAGACTGAAAATTCCCATTCAGACTGACTGGCTTTAGTTGCAACAGTTTTTATTATTATTTTATTTTATTTTAACACTCATTTGCAAAAGTAGTGGAAACTTTGTGCAACCCTTGTTGTGTCTGTGCATGGCATTTTAAGAGCAGCTGCCTCTGTGGATCTTTTTCACAATAGTACATTTTTTCTGGGCAGGTTCCTTTAAGTTGCAGCCATCTTCTTCTATTTACTTCTATATGATAAAGTTATCCATAGCTATAACACCAGCAGTAGGAAGTGGGGCTAGGCCATATTTGCCCTCATCACATAATGAAACTTCAATTCCAGCTCCTGCACCCCAGTTCATTTTTTTGTTTGTTTCTTTGTTTGAATGCAGGATAATTTAATATATAATTTATTTTTCAAATTAATGAAAAAATTTATGACAAAACAAAATCCAATATGAACCAGTAACTTAAAGAAAATAATGACTTAGTTTAAAGTTTAAAAATATATATATATAAAAAAATAAAGTTCCTAACATTAGAAGATAAAGTTACATCTTCTTCCCTTCTCCCCTCTTCTTCAAATACTGAAAATAATGAATTGCAAAGTTCTAAATGATGGTAACCTTGTGCACTCTATGTGGAAAAAGCCTCTGAAATCAGAGCTGAGTTTGGTGACCCATTTGCTCTAGGTCAGAGAAGCAATGAAGTCCTTGAATACGACTAAAATTCTCCCAGCATGCAACATCTGTCCCTCTCATTGATCCTTGATATACTCGCAACAGCTTCACTTTCCTTTTTAGAAAATCAGGCGTAATTATGCTTCCATATCTTGCTAGCAGATTTCAGGAGGTGCAAATGAAAGTTTTTAAGCATATTAAATTCACTGAACAAAAAGATTACTTCCTGCTTTTAAATGTTCCATGCCTGCTGTTTTATAATTCTGACTGTTCAAGTGTTACTGTGTTGATATGTCTTTGTGACATTTATTATTTCTGTGAAGTTTTGCAAAACTCATTGTGGGGGACTCTTGCCTGTCTCTACATCCTACTCCTCTCTGTATGTACACTTTTTGACTCTGTTTTTAGGTGATTTCTTCCCACCTCGAATCCTTGAATTCCTTCCCAATTAGATATTTACTAATCATATCACACTTGTATCGTATGGGTAAAACTGTTGTTATGCCTCAATCTAAACCTTGCTTGCAAGAAAACATTAGCTTGCAATTTCCATACCTCTGTCTTTTTTCTATCTTTTTTTTTTTTTTTTTTTTTTTTTTTTTTGGCATCTCTGCTTGCACACATCTTGTAGTGCTATCAAACACTTGCTCCTTGTCTGTATTACCATTCTCCTCTTGGTAAGCTTCCATGCTTTCCTCTACCATCTTTCATAGAAGCACTCTGCCTTTGGCCCTTGACAATGCAGTTCACCCTAACAGTGATATTGTTTACTCTAGTCAAATAGCTGTAATAACCATTCAAGTAGTATTGAAAGCCTGCAGTGCTCTGTGTTTTCTACTTTATTTCTGTTTTGTATGGGAAAAGTTCACATGGAAAGCTCAGGACCTCTTACATTGTGTTCTTTCCAATGCTTTTTAAACCTGTGATTAAGATGCCTCTGTCTGGCACAAGTAGTAAACATACCTTTCTACTACATATTTTACTACCTCTGTCTCTCAAGGATACCAGTTTTGGAGGAAGAGGGAGAGCACATTTTCATTTGCTTCATGAAAGAACATACATACACTCTCTGGGGGATCTTTATTCAGCATCTTCACAGACATGACAAAGCCCTGCTGCAAGGTTGGCATTCTTGGCAACTGCAAATTACAGAATATATTAAATATGATAAAACTTGAGAACTTAATGTATATGATCATCACATAAGTTATAGTGCCGCATTAGCTACTCCATAACAAACACATATGCCCTACTGTAAACAGACACAAAAAATTAATTAATCACCTGAACATAAATGGCACTACACATCTACAACTCTTGCCACAAAAGCAGCTTCCCAATGAAGCAGATATTGGGGCAAAGTTTGTCTCTGAAACAGCATTTACAACAAATATGCTCTTCAGCTAATGTAATGGTTTACTCAGGTCTTTATTCTTTGTTTCTGTCGTTAAGACAGGATTTGCTTCCTATTTAAGAAAGCATTAAGATGTAGTATTCACTGTCTTTTATTTTTTTTTCTTTCTATAACTAATCCATATCTGCTTTTCATTGTCTTGTTATATAATGTACTTGGAGTTGGGCTTAGATTTTTTCTTTTCTTTGACACCAGTATCATTTCTCTTGGAATACTGAGATGTTGTATAGTCAAGCATCTGTGTTTAAGGATGGTAGGCATGCAAAGGCAGAAGGTTAGGTCTTAATGGTTATAGGTGTTTATGTGATTTCACTTGTACTCATCCAACTGGGGAGACTAGGATATAAAGAGGAGAGAGAGTTACACATAGTTAATATAAGAATAGTGCAGGTATAACAATGCCAATAATATGATTTAGTATCAATATAGACATTGCCTGCTAATAGTAGTAGTTCTGACCATTGCTGTAACTGCCAAAATTCATGAATGAACATTTGTAGTATTTTTTTGCTAACTCAGTTGATGCAATTACTAAAAAAGAGCTGATAAGCTTAAAGCTCAGAAGCCCTTATTGGGTTCAAAAGTTTGGGTTATTTATTTTTTGTTGTTTTTCTTTCCTTCTCTTTTTTTTTTTTTTTGTCATTATACACATTTGTTTAATAAATGGCATTGCTTTTTCCTGCAGATCTCTTGATGTTATCTGTGCTCAAGCTCTGAGTGTGTCCAATAGTGATCTACAATTCTGAAAGGGCACTTTATATCATCTTTGTGTCTTTAGGATTTCAGGTTGTCAGGAAGGCTGAAATCATGACCAAAGTCACATAATGTGTACTGAACAACTTCTAAACACCAGATTTTCCAGCAAAGTTAGTAAACACAATTGATAAACTTTTCTCTTCCTTATATTTCTTCCATGTTTGTCTTAGACTATAACTGCATCAGGAGATCTGATGTTTTGTACAGGCCACATGAACTATAATGGGACAGAAATCTCACATAAAATATGTGAGGGATTCTGAAGTGTTTGCATTATTATCTCCCTGTAATCATAAGGGAGGACATGCAGATTAAAGCCATCTGTGAGTTTAGGGTTTGTGCACAAATTCTTTTACTCGCCTGATATTCAACTGACTTTTAGGCTACTTCATTATCACTTAATCATGGCTGGCCATTTTGTGAGTGTAATTGCAATGACAGCAAGCTAGGAACTTCACTGACCCTGCAAGAAGCTGTTGCAGTTTACTTTATATGTTTTTACTTGGTTTGTTCTTACAGTGACTCATATATTGTTATGTTAAGTCTGAGGCTAGCATCTTTTTTATTTTATTTTGGTTTGCTTGATCGGTCAGGAAATGAATACTGTTGAGACTGGAGAGTAATGATTTATACAATTTGATCAAACTGTCATTTAATTTGTTCTCTGGTATTCTGTGGCAGAGGATTGCTTACTGCTTTGGTTGTGATGGTATGCACAGCCGAGTGTTGTTTCCTGAGCATCAATTCAGAGGTCTGGATGACCCACTTCTGTGTGTAGCAAGTGTTGTGGAAGTTACTTTGTATGTGTAGCATGACTTTTGTCCTCCACCAAATTAGAAAGAGTTGGATTATGACAAGCCAAGGTGCTAAATGCAGCCAGGACCTGGACTAGGAATAGGCTTTCTGTTATTTTCAACAATAATTCTCAAATGAAGAAAGAATCATTGTCTCTGTTCATAGGAACAAAAAAGAAGTGAAACGCCAGGGGTTGCCCCTTCAGGGATTACCCAGCAGACTACTGGCAGAGCCAGAACCAGACTAAGTTTACTTCGCTCCTCAGTGCTCTGCGACAGTGCTCTGTCAACAAGAGTTGCCAGGCTTTTTCCTTAATAAAGCTTTTATAGCTTTAAGTCTTAGTTATGATGAAAGCTAAAAACATTATTAAATTGGGTTCACTTTTCACCTGTAATAAAAATAAATAAATAAATATGTGGGGGCATTTGGTTTCTTGCACAATTTATGGTGTATCTTAATTTCTGTTTTCCTGGCTACCGTAAGTTTCTTGCACGTAAATGTTTACTTGAAAATTACCTTGCATTGCATTAGCAGGTAAACAGGCATTTTCATGCAGTTACTTAGGAAGGCCTCTAGGTTTGTGCTAATACTAATACTAAACTAATACTAATTGCTAATACTAAATTACAGTGATGTATGCAATGTGTTATTAATCCATATGTTAAAAACTAACTAAGATTACTTCTTTGTTTTTCTTCCTTCTTTCTTTGAAGACACTTGTTTGTATACATTTTTAGTTCCACATCTGATGGTTTACCATATGGATATAATCATCGTGTTTTTCCTTCTTACTGTATTTGAATCAAAGGCTTTCTGAAAAGCCACACTGTTGGGCAAAAGTCTGCCATTCTCATTTATCTTGTTTGTTTGTTTGTTTTCTTAATTTTGTTATTATGTACTACTTTGTTGTGTGCCAGTAGCATTATGATAAAATAACCACTGCTAACGTGCTGAAAGATTCATCATCAGTAGGTGGTCAAGGGTTAATTTGTCAGAGAGAAATCTCATTAGCTTTTCATAGTTTTGCTGTAGTCAGTCACACATTTATCTGTTATTTTATTGAGTTTGCTATAGACTATGCTTTAAATGTTGCTGTTCAACACTTGTTTGGATTGATGGCATCCCTTACAGTTTGGAGAAAAAAAAAAAAAAAAAAAAAAAGGCGAGATTTTTCTGGATTTTTCTGTTTTAATTTAACATTATTTTAAAACGTACTTGGCTACTTGTGATTATCCTTTTTCTGAGGCACTTTATGAAGGTGTCTAAAGATCTATTTTTTTTTCAACATAAAGCATTTCTGAGTGTAATTCTCTGTTTTGTTATCAGGTCAGCTGTTTTTGTTTTGTTTTGTTTTTAATTGAACTCAGTTTTCATCACAGTGGCTTAAGATAATTTATTTCTTTATTAGAAAATGTGGTTAAATTCTTCTTACATTTTCCAGGAAAAAGCAATGTTTATCAGATACTTACTTTGCTCTGCCTATCTGGACTTATATATAATGAAGGTTTATAATGTAATTGAACAACTGTTTCTAAAATAAAATATTTTATTTCTAAAACATTGACATCAGAAAAGCTGAATTAGTTTTAACAATATATTAAAATTAATTCAAATTTTTGTAGAATATATTTAACTTGATCAAAACTGTTCAGTGTGTTTTTTTTTTTTTTTTTCCTGGAAATAGTAGTTAAAACAAAAAACTTCTTTATTGTGAAAATGAAGCAAAATTTCAAGATTTCTGACAAAAATGCAAAATTACAAAATAATTACTGTGACTGCACCAGACTATAACATAAATATGACTGGTGATGGTACAAGTTGCATTTCTGCACAAGGACCTTGGAATGGGTTACCACTACTTATGTTTCTTTCTTTTCTTTTTCTTTTCTTTTCTTTTC
>CM021732.1:30004781-30026959 GCA_011075105.1 Heteronetta atricapilla | reverse complement strand
CTCTTCTCTTCTCTTCTCTTCTCTTCTCTTCTCTTCTCTTCTCTTCTCTTCTCTTCTCTTCTCTTCTCTTCTCTTCTCTTCTCTTCTCTTCTCTTCTCTTCTCTTCTCTTCTCTTCTCTTCTCTTCTCTTCTCTTCTCTTCTCTTCTCTTCTCTTCTCTTCTCTTCTCTTCTTTTGTTTTCTTTTGTTTCTTTTTCTTTTTTTTTTCTTTTTCTTTTTCCTGTAAGCATCTACCTCTTAATAGTTAATTAAGTTTCTCTGAGTACCACTCAGCCCAGTGGATGAACAGAGAGGAGGATGAAGAGGGCTTCAAAATAGCTTTTCTCTTCTTTTCCTCCTCAGAATGTGTGAAAGGGCCAGAAATGATGAGAAGGAAAGGCAGAGGTATGTGACGTGAGGAGCAGCAAGCACAATAGTGTGTCTCCTGCCAGGACACCTGTAATGCTCATGTAACTCTCGGAGTTACGGCCCGACAAGGAGCACAGAGAGCACAACGTTGCAGGTTGCCTGCCTCTTCCAGCTCTGTAAACCACCAGCGATGTGCAGGCCACAGTGCAGGGAAGCACAGGATGGGATCGAGCTGCACTAAATCCACAGGCAGTGACAAACACCTGATAGGTCTGAGGTCCCTCAGAAACTTCATCTGGGGAATATACACACCAACAATCTGTAGTGCACTGTTTAGAGAGAAGGCGATCCATCACTGATTTGGATTTAGAGTAGAGTCTTGTGTTTCAGGAGCTGATTGATGACTGGCTCAGACATCCGCTCAGCAGGATGGGATGGACAACCAGAGAGCTTCATCGGCTCTGCCAAAGGCAGCTAACCTGGCTGGTCCGTGGGTTAATGCCAGGTACTCCCTGGGGACAGATCTGTAGCCAGAGCCCACCGCCTTCCAAGCCCATTGTGTTTCCCTGACTTAGCGGCTACTCTAGTCTGGATATGAGTATAACTAAGTGAATGATGGAATCATTATCCAGGAAACTGCTTTTATACCTGTAGATTTTTATTTCTCTATTTCATACCACAGTAGCAGTGTACAGGAGCAGCAACTTAGATATTTGGCCAAGAACACAGTAAAATTATTATCTGTTTATACAAGGTTTAGAATATAATCGAGTACCCTCCTGTAATTCCAGGTGTGCTGGCATGTGTGTGTGGAAATGGCAGCAGCAAGAACACAGAAAGCTATCAGCGGGTCATGGAGATTTTTCCTGAAAATGCAGTATGGGAAGGAGGATGTGGTGGCAACATGGGGCTTAATTCTTTGTTGGCTGGGCAAGACCAGTAGCAACTGAGTATGAATAGTGAGATCAGAACAGAACAGAGAGGAGAAAAAGTTGCAGAGGAAAGTAATATACTTCAGAATATAGAGAAACAACTGTCATTTTCAATACACATTAATCTAGAAGAAGTAAACTAAATTTTGTTAATACCACTGTGGGCAATTTGCACAAAATGAGATTTCCTTAGTTGCCTTTACACACTTAGTTGTAAAGAAAACCTTCGGAAACGGCTGAGGGCAAAGTTGGACCTGGTCACTCGGGGATCTGCCTGTTGGTTGTGAAACTGCATCAGATCTTAAAAATTTGAAACTTTCTATCTCACAGCAAGCCCATGTCAGGAGTCCTAACTGTGCTCCCCGATTGCTGCAATACCTGCAATTCTGTGCTCAAAGCCAGGACAGGTACAGCTGCTGTATGAAACCACACAACCTTCCTTGGTGATTTTTGGCAGTTCAGAAAAAACAAGTGTATTCAGACACAGCCTTCCAACAGCCACTCTATGCAGAGAAAGAAACTCACTTTGAGAAGCCATCAGAAATCCTGAGCTTATCCCATCCTGACACTATGGCACCAAAAAACACAAACACTCACTCTGGTGCCTCGATGCAGCTAAGTTCTGTCCACAAAACCTAGAAATTGTGTCATCCTAGGAGAAGTAACAATTGCTTTCTATGATTCAGCTAAAACATAATAATAACAATAACAACAACAAGAACAACAACTAAAACCTATAATATTAATAATAATAATAATAATAAAACAACCCTGGGATGCCACGGGGTCGTGACAGAGCGGTGCAAAGCCTCCAAAGTGGCGTGAGCCTCTCGCTGTGTTCACCTCATCCTCACCTCTGGGCTCCGCAAAGTTTGGTGGGACTGCTGTGCCATCAGAAAAAGCGGGACAGCGGGTGGCAGGGGGGTATTTTCTTGCTTTTCTGGAGCCAGGGAGGCTAAACTTTATTTTATTTTAATTTTTGGTGGTTGGGGGGTGAGGTGGGGGGTTAGACGGGGGCTTGCCTTGCCACCTGGGGGCTGTGGGGGCCGTGGCGCGGCCGCAGCAGGATCCCGGGATCGGCGTGGTGGCACGGCGGCGCGTCCGAGCTGTGATTTGCGAGCCCCCCGGCAGAGGAGCCGAGGGCAGGGCTGAGGTTCGCCCTCAGGGCCGGGGCCAGGCGGCGGGCGGCGATCCGGCGATCCGGCGGGGGGCGCGGGGAGCCAATGGGCGGCGGGGATCCGCCGGCGCGGCTCGGGGGCCCCTGGAGGAGGAGGAGAGGAAAAACCACGGGATTGAGCTCTGTCAGTGGCGCTCGCCGCTTCCGAGGGGGAAGTGCCGGGGGATAATTAATGTTTTTATTAAATTTGGAGGGAAATTTTTCGCAGCCGACCGCCGCGCGTGGCCTTCAGGTGGGTCTTCCCCGCAACTTTGCCCGGCGCCTCTTAGGATTGCGGGGTGCTGGAGGGTGGCGAGAAAGCGATCGAGGGGGAGAAGGTGGCCGGGGGTGCGTGTGGGTGTGTGTGTGTGCGTGGGCGAGGGTGCGTGTGTGGGGCTGTGCGTGGCGGCGGCCGGCGGGCGCTGCCGTGAGGTGCGCGGCGCCGATCGCCATTTCGAGCCGAGCCCACGTTTGCGAGCCGGGGCTGCCACTCGCACGGCTCGCCCGGGGCTCCGAGGGGAGCGTGAGCAGCCCCTGCCTGTCGCCTGCCTTTCCGCTCCTGCCTCCCGGGGCTTTCGCGCCCTGTTTTCCTGGCAGAAGCGCGGAACCCAGGTGAAAGCAGGGAAGGGAGGGTTGTTTTTATGAATGGGACTCTTTGAGGTTAATTACCTATGCAAATTCGAGCAGTTCATTCATGATTTTTTTTTTTAACCCAAAAGCCATCTTGTGTTCCCCTCTAGGCTGACTGGAGGCCAGATCCCGAGGAAATCTCCAGATCCAATGCCCAGTAAATAAAACACTGGGCTAAGACTTGTGGAAGAGCCACAGGATGGATGGATTTTATGACCAGCAAGTGCCTTACATGGTCACCAATGTGAGTGATCACTTCAAAGTTGGTGTTTCTAAACTTGACTCCGACTTATTTCTGTGGGGGAGTTTTGCAGACAGAGTATCTGCTTTGTTACTGCTGTAGGGGCAACTCGTCATCTGGGAGCTTTGCCTGAAAGATGGGCTTATCTTCTTAGTTATTTCAATAAAGCATCGTGTTCTTTTAAAGACAGTTTTGGGATGATTAAAAAATCATGCACACGCTTAGAGGATCAGAGAGGCAAGAGCAGCAGCTGCATTCAAAGTTTCTGGCTGCATTTGCCTGCAACACTCAGAATGAAGTTGAGGCAAACCTTAACATTTTATTTTTCTTTTTGCTTTCAGGACTTTGAAAACAATTTTATAAGTAACACAGGAGGGAAACAAAGTGGTCTATTGGTCTAGTGGTCTATCTTATATTTGGGTTCTCCTGTGTAGCATATGCAGAGAGGATCTATGTGGTATTGTGTACGTTTGTGTACTTTAGATGCTAAAAATACATGGTTGGTATTGTATTGCTACTCGAACACATTACATATGTATCTGCACAAATAGATGTCTACATGGATAGCTAGAAATGTGTTGCATTTAGACACAGGAATCTTTTGGAACATGTTAGGTACTCGGCAATATCTTTGCTAGAAGCTGAAGGCTGTAAGACTATCATTTCCCCATTTGAAAATGTAAAGAATTCTTGCTGGCTTTGAGTATTCTTAATTAAATGAAAAAAAAAAAAAAAAAAAAAAAAAAAAAAAAAAAAACAACTCAGATTTCTAAAGTAACTGATCTTTCCTGTTTATAGAATCCGCGTGGGAGAAACTGTAATGAGAGACCGACAAATGTCAGGAAAAGAAAATTCATTAACAGAGACCTGGCTCATGATTCAGAAGGTGAGGGCTTGTTCTACTCTCCCCCCCTCCCCCTTACTTAGTAATGCGGAGAAGCTTTCTGAGAGCTGTTTTTTAATTTCTTTTTGACATATATTTATCTAGATCAATCTGAATAAACAAGACGAGAAAATTGCATTTACTGTTCCAAAGCAAACTGGCAAAGGCAAAAACTGATAAAGTTGATATTCTTGCCTTGATTTACCCAGATGCATTTAGGTATTGCTGCATGTTTGACACATGGATGTCATGCACTGAGGCCAAACCTTTGCAGCATCTGACACAAGTCACAGAGAGTGTTCACCTGGCTCTTTCACCTTTAGGCCTCATGAGATTCAGGGCTTTCCACATTCCTCTACGCTTTTAACATCCTTTTCGCTGTTGTGTGTTCACTGGTGGTTGCAGGAGTAGAATGCTGGTGTGGAAACCACTCTAGCTTTTCTGTAGAGCTAGTAGTTAAACTCCTGTTGTCTGGCAGCCAGTATCTGTACTGCTCCAGTGCCAGCGTAACACTGATAAGGTTAAAAGCCCTGGGAAATTTAGTTTAGGAAGCCTAGAATGGAAGATGTTTTGGAGAGCCAAAGGTTTGTGACTTAGTCCCATCAGTAGCTGCTCGCATAACCGGGGCTTGAGATCTGTAGTCTAGTTAACATTTCTCTAGGTTAAAAGGTCAGTCAGTAATAACGAAAGACTTACAGGAGAGTATATAGGGGCCTAAATCTTACCCTACATCCATCTTACCAGGATAAGGACACCCTGATATACTTTTAAAACCTCTAATTATTTGCATATTGGAAACGTTTATTCTAGGGCAAATGGAAAAGAAAACAACTTTCTGATTGTCAGTGAAATGATTTCCCAACACAAACATGAGGTATCAGTCCACAAAATAAATGAATAGCTTCTGTCATTTAAGTGTATGTAAATAGCTATCTGTCAGCATTCATAAAAGAGGAAGTCACTCGCAAAATACAGTAAATTAAAAATAAACCATTTGTCAGTTCAAATATCCTACTTAGTTGTCCATAAACAGAGTTTTCGTAACTGAGTTTCTGAGCTTTACAAATCATCTGAATGCTGCTCTGATTTGCACCCATTATAACCAACTGATTTCAGTGAACTGCAAAAATGTTATGCTGCTGCAAAACTCAGTCCATGGAGAAAGTGGTTTCACTTTAAAGAAGTACAGTAAGTACAGTATAGAGGAAATAGTGGCGATTCTCCTGTCATACATGGTAAAACATGAGGGGAAGTACAAAAGGTTTTCAATTTCTGTTTGCTGTTGCAGTACCTCAGGTCGTTGCTTCAGAATTTTTATATGATCGTTATGACCCTGTTAATAAAAATATTCAGTCTTTGCTCAAGCACAGCTTGCATTAAATTCCAAGAGAGACAGATATCCGGACAGATACTGCAGGAGGAGGCCTGGGTTGTATAAGGAGAAATAGTTCACCTGTGCTGGAAATACTAGCAGCTTTAACTTCTCTCTGTGTTGCTGAATAAGCCTGTTATTTTGTAGAACTTGATTAATATTCTGGTTATTATTTCAAGAGCCAATAAAATAATACAGTAAGTACTTGTTATACAGGTGTAGAAAAATCATTAACTGCAACCAGAAAATACCTAATTTGTCTATATGTTTGATTGCCAAAATAGAATTCACATATGCTGTTCTTCAGGGGAAAAAAATGTATTTTTGAGTATATTTTAATCTTATGAAGAGATTAAAGGTGTGAATCTTTTATCCCTGTCTTCATCTTTTTGCAGAACTCTTTCAAGATCTGAGCCAATTACAGGAGACGTGGCTTGCAGAAGGTAAGGGAAAAAACTGCTTGTAAAAAGAGGAAAAACAACTCTGGAGGGAAAAAAAAAAAGTCCTGAACTTGCTGTCTTAATGTTCAGCCCAATTAATTGAGCTCTAAAAGAGCCACCTCATGTGTCATGCATACATTAGAGCCTCTGATGAGTTTGTCTTTGGGGACTCTGGGGCTGCTCTACCCAGTGTCATCACAAATTACCAGGAGAAATTGCTTCCAGCTCACAATCACATCTGCTTTTGGCAAGAACTAATGCACCAAGACTTCAAGTTCTAAGCCTCTGTTCAGATTTTAATTGCAATTGATCAGGTTTATATTATTGTACCTCGAGAGACTACATACAGCCAGAACTGGGCTTGCTGTTTCCTTTAGAGCAGCACATATAATTATTTGGTGTTCTGGTGGAGTACTTTTCTGATGGCAGAAATTAGTTTCTCTGGGTTCATCGGGACGGGATGCTTCAAGATTTAAGTGCAAGTGTCTTCTTTCCACCTTGTTCACAACACAGAACATTAGGTGTGTATGGAATACTTTAAAAGTACTATTTCTTAATTTTATTTTTTTAATGAAACATTTAAATATTTTGCATGTTATTTTTTTCTTCCTTGTTGTGAGATTGTGTATTGGATGATTAGAGAACTGTCATCGGTCTTTTTTACACCTGTTTGTGCTTTTAAGTATTTTGAATAATCTTTCAGAGTGCATTCTGCTGAAGAGAGAAGGATTAAAAACAATAATTTAGAAATCTGAATTTAGAGTAGCTATTGAGAGATTCATGTACCAATAACAAAAAGATGAGCTGCTCCTGTAAGAGAACTTTAACAAAACGCAGAGGAGCTTTCTGCTTGTTGCAGTGTTTTTGTTCTCTTCAGCAATGCTTTCTGATATTTTTTTCCCTTGATATTTACAGTACTGTTTATTTCAAGCACAAAGATTTTTATGCATTGTCTGTTCTTAATATTGCTGGTTTAAATTTTAATGTAAACTCCTGAAATAAATCTGATTTTGATGCAAGCTAACATTTTTCCAAATTTATCTTGATTTAAATGAATGTGGTTATTCACATGTTTATTTTTTATTACGGACTGGACTATGCACAATTGTTTATAGAATAGATATTCAGCTTCTGTGGGAAGGGAGAGATGTTGGGGTGAGCTGCTTGCTGCTGGTTTTCATTGGAAATATTGCTGGTGACTACTTGGCTACATCCTGATTTTTATAGTTTTATATGTAGTTAGTCAAGTTCCTAACCTACAGATAAGTTGTGGGGTACTGTTTATTCTGCTGACATTCTTATTCTCCCAGCATTATTTTTAGCATGTAGTTATTCTTTGTGTAATCAAAAAGTCCTTTTTAAATTCATGGAACTGAGGCTGTATTTTTATGAATTAATATGATTCTTACCTTGTCATTGGAAACAGAATGTCCTGCAACAAGATAGTTTTTTGTTTGTTTGTTTATTTTTTTTTTAATAGTATAATGATCAGATACAACTGTAACTGTCTCTCTGTGGTAATTTTACTAAGGATCTCTTTATTTTGCATCAGCTCATTCATTTTAACTAGCCAGAAGTATGTTAAAATGCTATTCAAAAGATAGTATTTTTAGATGGAGAAGAGAACTTTTACTTTGATTTTTCACTGGCATGGATGTTTTTGTTAGTGAAAATGATTTGATATCTTTGATCATAAGTCAGAAAAATGCAGGAAGATTCATAGTGCATGTGCAGATAATAATGTAAGTTTGAAAAATAATACGGAATTTAAAACGCATTTAATCATTTCTATAAGTACATAAATCATGTAATGGCAAATGGAAAAATGCTTATTTTAGATTAGAATGAATTGTTTCAAAGCCTTTTTTCCCTTTTAATTATGCCTACTTTACTTAATAAATTTAGACAGGATTTGAGAGAGAAAGGTGTCTAGTCCTATGTCAGCTAGGTGGATAAACCTTTGTAAATACAGATAGCATCATCTGGTAAGTATTCAAAAATAATTTAAAAAAATAGGAAAAAGTTGTGTTTTCATATAGCAGCATTAAGCTGCTTTATGTTATAATAATGTTTTTTGACAACATATTAAAACAAAATATTACAGATTTTTCAGTGTTCTAGAAATACTTCATGTTTAAGGCCACGCCATGTTTTTAGCTGTTCCATAAAACACAAACTTTGCATGGCTTTTCTAAAGGCTAAGCTAAAACTGAAAGAAAGTCAAGATGAGAAAATCAAATATTGTTTTATTAACTTGAGCACAAAATTTTATTAAAACAACCAAAAAAACCAAAAACACAAAACCCAACCAACTACTTTTGGTAGTCTTTATAACATGTTAGTGTTTGAGGATATTGTGGCTTTGCTCAAATGTCTACAAGGATGAGCTTAGCCAGGAAACAGATTTTGAAATCAGACTTGTTTACCCATTGCTAGATGTGTCCATTTATGTTCTTCTGGACCTTCATAGGCTAGAAGTCTGCCAATTTGGCAGCATCAGTAATGTTTACATATTTCTTTTCATAATGCTCTGGAGCCAGGGAAATGACCATGAAATTTTAAAACATCTTGACCCTTTTTAAGAAAAGCAGTGGCAGCTGACCAGGTTTCTCCCACGAGTTCAGATCCCCAGTGGGGAGTAACCAGGTCAAAAATCTACTTATTAGTTAGGAGAAGAAAGTGAGTTGCATTTTATTACATGCAAAGAATGCTTGCTGATTTTTTTTGTTTGTTTTGTTTTGCTCTTGTTTTATTTTTCCTGAAGCTATCCGTACTACATCACATATTTTAGCCTTGGAGATCATTTACGCTTAACGTCACCTATGAAAAGTTGGTGGCAAACAAGAAAACACAAAAGAAATGTGTTCTTTTCCTACTGAAAATGGTGAAGGTTCATAAATATAAAAGAATTAATAAAAAATGTAAACAATTTAGTAATCTCTTTAATATTTTATTAGTCCATAATTAACAAGCTAAATGTTACTTGCAGAAAACTTAGAAATGTGTTCTACTAGCTGCACAGTAGATTTTTATGGAAATGAGTTTTGCTTTTTACTCTTTGTAGTATTAAATATACAAGAATGAATTAAATTATTTTGATGTAAAACTTGGTCTAAATAAGTTTAACTCTTGACACTTGTTATGCAGGACAAAATATAGATTATAACTGTTTCCTGAGGCCAGAAATTGAAAGTGGGAAGCCTTTAATAATTGCTTCAGCCTTCAAACTTGAAAGGAAGTAGTTAAAATTACTTGTTGCTATCCAAGTCAAATATTATTCAGATATTATCTTTAGTTTTATATTTAAATAACTTGATGGCAACATTTTGTCATGATAAAATTATAAAATGACTCTATTGATTCCGTATACTTGGAATTAGATTGGTTTAGGCAGATAGCGATTGTTCAGTGACTTGAAAAATTTGGTTCAAATATTAATCTAATGATATCTCATCATGGTAGCTGTTACTTTTTATTCCGTAACAAAAAGATGAGAGAAAACAAATTCTTAGTGAGCGAGAGCCTCCTTTGTGTGGTGAAAGCATTTGGGTTTGGGAGAATAATATATTAACGAAGAAACAGATATCTTATTAAAAATTACTCTTTCAGATACAAATTCCTCTTACAATCTGCTAAAGATATGGAAAAAGCATCCCAAGCAAAGACAAATAGTTAATTTATGGACTGGATCTGCTTCTTAGAGTGGTAGATAATCTGCTCTACAGCTGTAATAAACCAAAAAAGTAAAATATTATGTTCTTTGGGTTACTTGGAAAAAAAACAAAAGACTTAAATGATCAGTAAGATGTTTGAAATAATAGCTACAGGTAATGGGTTCATGCCTCTACCATAGCTTAGCTAAATTAAGTGGATGGCTACTACTGGCTACCAGGATCTAAAAAACAGTTTTGGGTATCTGAAAATAACTTATTTTTATAATTCATATAAATAATTAATACCCACATTTAAGGTGAACTTTAGGAGATAAGGTTCTGCCTTCTAGTCTTATATGGTAAAGGATGCACCAGTGTTGTGGTGATGCCTAATCTACTGTTGACTTCTAGTTTATTCCTTAAATGAGGAGGATGAGGAGGTATGAAAACGAATAGTTTATAGGAACTATATAGTTCTTAAAGGAACATTTTCAATAAAAGAGAGCTTCAAATACATCTCTAGTTAAAGTGGTTTCGTTTAAATCTGTGAAGATGTGTAGCAGCTTACTCTGACTAACTAGTTTTCTCCTGCCAAAAAGTTGTAAAATTGAGCCAGTGTAAGGCAAATGCTATGTAGCCATATTCAGCAACTATGCATGTTTTCCTAGGAGAAAGGATGCCTTAATACCTTCATAGCTGAGCTCTGGGCATACTGTAAAAAGCAGTGAAAAGGTTTTCCATTTTGGCATTTGTAATAATAGCTTTTTTTTTTTTTTTTTTTGTATTCTAGTAGTCTGATAGATTTGGCTTTCAAATACTCATTAGTCTTGATCTTAAGTATTTGTGCAAAAAAAAATGGAGAAAAGTGAGATTAGGCAAAATGGGAAGGGTGTGTGTGTTTTCTTTTAAAAAGAAATCCAAAACAAATAAAGCCACCAGAAATCTACAAGTTTGAAAGTCTGTATAATAATAAACTTTTAAATGTTTTCCTTGTTTGCTGGAAAAGTAAATTCCTTTTATTCAAAATAATAATTTTCAAAGGCATAGTGGGGTTTGTGAACCACGAGGTTCACAAACGAGGTAGCAAAATGTTAAATGTGTTAAAAAAGTGTTAAAAGTGTTCTTTCTAAGCTATTTTTTTTCTCATTTTTAGTATAGCACCAAATGAAGAGCAGATTCTGCAAGCCCATCTTCCTATTCCTAGGGATTATTCACATAAGGAAGAATTTTGAGATCTGGAGCTAGTTTTGAACTGCATTTAAGTTTATTAGTCAGAGCATCTCACTTATGTAAAAAGGGCTTGGTGTTGTTTTGACAGCAAATCTAGTGCTTATGGGAAATACTTTTTTTTAACCATCTTGAAATTTGTCACTGTGTTGCCTTCTGAATGCTCCTTTGTTAGAAACAGTTGTTTCTCTGGATTAAAAAAAAAAAAAAAAAAAGCCAAAAAAAAAGGGGAAAAAAAAAGCAACTCCCTACCCCCTCTCCTCAGCTCATTCAGGAATACTTAAAATTTATACAGTCTTTCAGATATTCAGAACTGACAATGAATCAAAGAAAACTCAATAGACTCATTACTTCTGAGGCCTGAAGTCTTATTTTAGCTCCAGCCAAAACAGTACTGGCCATGTATAATTTCCTGTCAATTTCAATTCTTTTGGCACTTTGAATAAATCACTGATATTTTAAAACAAATGTCTCTTGGCTCTAAAAGTGTAGCTTGAGGTCAGAGAACATAGCACCAGAGGAAGTGTCATGATACCCAAAATAAAGTTTTAAGTGAAGCAAGGAGGTTTGCAGCTCCTTGTTTTTCTGGAAAGTTGCTGGTTTTTAACAGGAACACCTTTCCCCAGAGTGTAGTTTTGCTTTTGGAAGCAGTTTGTAATTGGGAGAAGGAAGAGTTAAATTTAAGCCCTTTATAGGTCTCTTAACTTTTCATTTATTAAATACGTTCCTCAGCAAATCTGCACTACATCTTGAGACAAAGCAGTGAAATCAGTGTGTTTATGCCTAAAGTTCAAGTTTACTTTGCTGTAGCTTTCTGGAAGGGTGTGACATGAAAAGCTTGTGGTTGGGGCCACATGGTTCATGCTGGACTGTGTTTTTGTGAATGGAGGCAGAACTCCAGTTCTGACTGCTTGTCTTGAGGAATTGCTTCGGAGATCAGCTGTCTCATTCACTGGCAGAAAGAATGACTCATACATCTTCTGCCTTGTTTGGCTCCAGGTCATTGTTACAGTGGATAGAGCTGGTTTTAATTAAATATTAACTCCTCTTGTCCTGGATGCTTGTTAACTTTTTATTTTTATTTACTTGCAGGGAAAGCAAGCTAACCGGCTCTAGGTTAAAACGTTCTTTTTTTTTTTTTTTTTTCTTTTTCTGAATTGCTTTCCCCTTGTAAAATGTGCTGTCAGTTCAGCTTTTTAAAGGTTTTTAAAGCTCTGAAAACTACAAACATGTATTATGTATTTTTATGCTGTAATTGTTTGCTTTTGGCAAACTGGTTTTAACTGAGTAGGTAGTTGAACTGTAAAATCTAAACTGATAATGTCCTTGAGATCATCATTAACATCCTTGTGCACTTCCCAAATCCTCTTGAGACGTTATAGCTATAATCAGAGGAAAAAGAAAACTTTTGGTAATAATCTAGACTGAGCTGGATAGTTTGTGCTGCAGATGTTGTCTACTTCGGGAGTCTGAGACTTGATGGCTATGAATGCAGAATGAACTGATGTAGCTGCTTCTGCTATTAGCAGTAAAAGCCACGTGCTTAATATCCTTCAAAACCTTTTATTAGCCTTATGGTATATACTTCCCTTCTCAAACCCCCGTAATTAAGTAGCTCAGGGAAATAGTCTCACTCAGTTAGATGATCATATCAGGTATCTTTTTCATTTTTCCTCTGAAAGGCAAAGTAGAAAAAACCAAAAGTTTTGGTGATTTATGCATTGTGTCCTGTCTTGAGTATGTTAACAGAAGACCAATGAAGATTTTATGGCAGCCTTGCTGAATTGCAATATTTGTGAATAAAAGAAAAGAGGAAATGAATGACATATGTACATAAATGTGCAGACAGTTGCAGCACTGCAAGTTACGTTTTCCTTTTGGACATTCAGGTTAAAGTGTCTTTACCTGTCCTTTTAATTTGCTGCAAAGGCTGCCTGTAATTATCCAAACTCAGGGTATAAAAGTGCTCTTCCCTTTGAGTAATGGGATGATGTATCCAGACTGTTTGCCTTCTCACAGCAAGATGCTGTCGGAAGAAGTCTATGTATTGGGCTGACGGCCGCTTGAATTTCTGCAATATAATCATGTGTAAGTTGCAATTCTGCTAGTTTAAACAAACAAACAAACAAACAAAAAAAAAAACAGATTAAATGAAGGAATAATTTACGTTCTCATCTCCAGCAGTTAGTGGGTCCTTTTAATTTATTTTTATAGGCTTGTGTGCTTATTTGCAAGGTACCAGTGCTATTAAAAATAGATTCCAGTAGGAAATGTATGTTCCTGGGTTGAACACTTTGGATGTTATTCTTTGTTTTGTTTATATTTGGCAGGGTTTTAAACACTTCCTAGCTTGCTGTATTCCTTGTCCTACAGAGGCTTTTAAGGCTATGTCAGTATTGTATTTAAAATACATTTTGACAGCACAGTCACCACCTGTTTCTACAGTACTGATGCGCCTTGATTTCTATTAAATATGTCTTCATAAATTTTTGGGATGCATGAATGAAGTGTATTTTTCTTGTTTATTTCAGACCACATCAGGGGTAATGCCAGTGTCTCTAAAGTAATAGACTGGTTTGTGTGAAGATTCAACCAGCTATATATATTTTTTTTTAACTCTTTCACTGGGAAAAAACAGACTTCATTTAGTAACTAGTAAGTGCCAGATTTACTTGAAGTAAGTCATGTTAAACTGCTAAAGCCAGAATAAAGCACTGTTGAAGCAGTCCGAAGCACAGAATATGCTCTAGAAACTTACATAAGATTGCTGTTCTAGTTCTATAATCACTAAATGTAGCCTTCTGATTTCAACAGGAGGGATTTTTTTATTTTGTTTTCTTTAGCCTTTTTCAAATATTCCAGCTTCACCAATTAATATATATATATATATATATGCTCATATGTGTATAAAAAAAATAGAGTCATACCAACCTCCTTGCTGCATTCGAAAACGATAGCTGGCTTACGAACAATGTGTGGGATGTGTCTTCTGTAAACAAGAAATTACTTCATAGAATTACTTTAAACTCTGAATGTTTAGAGTACAAACCTTTCAAAAACAACCAGGAATGCATAAAAACCATAGGAATTGATTTTAAAGTAGAAAATCTTGTTTTCATGATTGGATTCTTCAGTGGCAGTCAAATAGTTGGCATTTTTGTTAGGAAAATGCCTAACATTTGAATGTAGCGAATTACATCAAATGTTAGAAATTATAGAGTGTTAATATATGTTGTATACCTGAGTTCATTTCTGTTAGTTCATTCCTGTAGTTTCTCTGGAGGAAAGAGAAAATTAATGCATCAAAAATACTGGGAATATTTGGTTTGGTAAATTGCATGTTTTATACAGATTCAAACTTTGAGGAGCTAATATCCTCAGCGACACTGGCTTCTAAGAGTGTCTGTAATGTTTTTTGAAAAAAAAAATAGTTATGTATTTTTTTTTGCAGAGTAATATTAATAACCCTTCATGTATTTACCTTATTCTCACTTCGTTTAAACTCTGTGTTTGCAGAGTTCCCAAGGTCATTTGTTCTTAAGAGGTATTTGCTGCAATTAAGACACTAGGTCTTTAAACATTTGTTTTAAAACTGAGAGCAAATAATTTTTTGGTATGATGAGCCTGATTCTGAGCTCTTTACTCAGGAAAAAAACCTTACAGTTAAGTCATTAGTAATATTTCCTGAGTAAGGAGTGAAGATCTGGTCCACAAAGAGTACTGTAGTACACATTCAAAATAATTGTAATTATAATTAAATCTATATTTTTAATTAAAATATATTCTGCTAAAGCTAGTATCAATTGTACATATATGAGGGAGAAGATATGTGTCATAAACTAGAAAGTGTTCTGAAGGGCATAAAGTTATATTTTATCATTTACCGTATTTCATGTTTTGGTAGTCACTGTTTCAATAAATGATTATATAACCAGTATTTACCTCTTCAATTTTGTTGGGTAACCAGCTCATGGCAGATAGTAACTTTTAATTAAGATTATATGAATTATTTGCTGGTCTTTAGACAAGAACTGTGTAAATTAAAATATTTTCAGATACTTTTATGAAGCTTTGCTGTGATTATTGTAGTTAGCATATGTTGAGCAAAAGATGACAAAGTTCAGATACAGTAAGCTGAATCTCCCATAGGGTGTAGCCAGAACCAGTCTTGCTCTGAGGATGCCGCTTCTTAGAGTAATGTTTTGCCGATACTCTAATGTACTTCACCTGTAACATACGTTCAGTGGTATTTCAGCTTAAATGGTTCAAACGAGTTTTCAAGACAGTAGAGCTAATGTCCTAGATACACAATGAAAAGGAACTGCGGTACCACAGAAGCAAAATTATGTTATTAGCAGACCATGATTGTATTTTGTAGCTCACATTTCTGATGAAAGTTGCTAAAGAGCGAAGATGATCTTTTGGAAGTCAAAAGGATGTTAATAATAATTCTTGTTTAATAAATCTTTTCTTTTATGTCTGAAATGTTGTTACTGAACCAGCAATTCTGTGGTCTGGTGAAATAGCTGTTTTTGAGTATTTAAAATAATAACAAAAAGAACCTTACTGTGTTGGCTGACTGCCACGAAAAACTGGAATTGTTTCTAAGTATGCCGAAGATGCAGTGGCTTGGGGTTAAAGATGAATAGGTGTTAAACACTAAGATTTGCTGTTACTCAGACTTTCTGTGCAAATGTTTTGCAAACGAGCACTGCTGGTTTTCAGCAGTGGTACGGCAGGTGCGGACCCTGGTGCGGGTGGCAAGGCAGGGCAGGTGCCATGGGCAGCCTTCACGTCCTCCTGCCCCGATCACTCTGTGCTGGGGCCACTTGGGGCTGGTGCTGCATCACATGGCTTCACCCCAGGGTTTGTCTGAGAGCGAAATGGTTTGCTTTGCCTGAATTTCATGCTCAACAATGAGAGAAATGAAAATCCTAGTTTTAAACTTGGTAGCGCTTCAAATTAAGCACAAGAGTCTTTATTTATGCTTTAATGGCTTCTTTTAATTCTTTCCTCATTTTTGTTTTTTGTTTGTTTGTTTGTTTGTTATTTGTTTTTGTTTTCCTTTCTTCAGCTCAGGTACCTGACAATGACGAGCAGTTTGTGCCAGACTATCAGGCTGAAAGTTGTAAGTATAGTATGAATCGTTGCTTTCTTAAAAATATGTACTTGTATATATTTATATTTAGCTCTTTGTATTTGTTATTTATTGTGTCATCTGTAATCATGTGATGGTGCCTTTTGCTGGGCAGTGACATCAGTGCAAGGAATAGATAAAGCAAGCGGCGATTTGAAGTGCAGCCAAAAATGGCTCTTTGGCCTGAAGGTATAACCTTTAGCGGGGTCCAGCTACTGTCATTTCCAACCCCAGGGAAGCAAGGGAAAAGTCGTGCCTGGAGGCAGAGGGGCTTTCTCTTTTGCTGGGACATGAGGAGGTGGATGTTGGCCCAAGTCAGGTGTTAGGGATGTAGGAGACAACTGTACCGGGCAGAAATTGGGCTGCTCGATAGGTTTTGTGTACCAATACATAAATAGTTGTCTGCACATAATCAAGTACAGACACTGCTGAAGCATTTTTAAGTAATTCTAACATGTGGCATTTTATTACTGAAAACATAATTTTGATTTGAAGTAAAGCAAGAAAGCAGGAGTTGTATTAAGTTGGATGCTTTGTGTTGTTTGCTATTTTACTAACATGTCCCCAGAGTTATTTTGTTAACCTGTGTCCCTCAAATCTTGCCCATACCTGCTAAACTGCTACTATTCTGGTAAACAGAATACTGTACATGCTGGTCTGTAGTTTTAAGTGGTTTCAAGAGCATTTTAAAGATATGGCATGAGAGATGCTGTGTGACCAAGTCACAGACTTCTTGCAGCTTCTTCATGCATCCTTCTTCCTCATGGCAAGTCTTCTCTCCATCATCAGGTCTCTTCTAAACAGTGTCTGCTGATCGCAGCAGAGCACATGGTAGCTTTTCCATTTTGCTAAATAATTTAAATAATTTATCCTATCAGAGTGAATTACTGCAGTTCACTAAACCAGATAGCTGTTAAAGACAGTCATGTACTGATATGTAGGGATTAAAATTCGAGAGATCAGAAAAAAATGCATTACAATAGTCTTTAACCCCTAAAAAACAAGTTCAGAATTGTTGAGTTTTTGTATAGGTCTTGAAGAGGATTTTTCCACTTACTTAGAAACAGTGAAACAGTTTTAAGAATATTTGAAGCATATGTGACAACATTTCATGGAGAAAAAGAAAAAAAAAAGTCTTCCCCAGAATGCTGATAGTATACCTGCACAGTAACACAGCAACAACTTAGTTTTTGTTTTCTCTACAAGTTCCTGTACATATACCAACCAGCAAGCATGGTCACTTTTAGAGTTACCCTTTGTAACAGTTTTTTTTTTTTTCTTTTCACCTCAGTCTTCACTGATTTTTTTTTAATTTTATCGTTTAATATAATATGAAAGCTGAAACTGTTCTATACATTGAAAATTAAATACTTTTTTATGGAGCTGTGTCCAAATGTAGCCATGTATGCATATATCCTTTGTGTAAGAGTACAAAGTACAGTTAGGGCTTCTATTAACCCACAATTATTGTTACACAACAAGTCAATGATTCTTGGAAAATAATTTGTGAACTGTGAATGAAAAGCCCCATTGAAGCTTGTCACTGCTTTTGGTGATAAAGAAATTCTCCTAATATAGCTATTTCATTAATGCTGTTGTATTTCAAAGTTCCTTAGCCACAGCTTACACAGTATTATCAAAGGAACATTTATTTCTTCATTTCAGTTGCTTTCTTTATCTTAAGTAAAGGTCAGGAGAGCTTCCTGGAGAGTTACTCTGGCAAAGGTTACGGAATTTCAGACATACGCTTGTATATAATGTATGTAGCTGTGGGCTCTATGAAACAGGAATGGACATGAACATAACCAAAGCCATAGGGAAATTACTGTTGCAAAAGTGCCGCGGTTGTGACTGTTTTCTCTAGGATCCAAACCTGCCTTCAAACTGTATTATAATTACTTACTATATATAATCTGTAAGTCTGAACAGCGTTAACCCTGTTACTGGCAAGAATCTGGCAGGATTACTTGGCTTTTCTTTAATTTTCTTTAATTTTCTTTCTCTCTTTTTCTCTCTTTCTCTCTCTTTCTCTCTTTCTCTCTCTCTTTCTTTCCCTCTTTCCCTCTTTCCCCTTTCGGGAGAGGATGGGTGAGTTTTCATTGCAAAAAGTACACCTATGTAGGTTTAGTGACTAATACATTAATTTAGGCCCCAAACGGTGAAGGACACAAGTATTAAACTAGTGAAGGTCACAGTCATTTTCTGGTCCAGAGGCAAGCAAACCATGCATTTTTGGTGCACTTTATTTCTACAGCCTCATTTTAATTTTCTGAACAAAGCTCATTTATGGTGCCATAAAGGAGATGGGTTAATGTGATTTTCAGAATATGTGATTTTCAGAATAATGTGATTTTCAGAATATGTAAAGAAAAGTAGAAAAGTAGGTGCTCCTCTGAAACAGCTACAGTCCAGGTATAATCTTAATTATATTTTATTTCTAGCTTCATTCCTTGAAAAAGGGGCTTTAAAACTGAGGTAGGTTTGTGGTCTTAAATTTAAACTTGCAACATTTGAAAGAAGTTTTAAGACACGGTGTAACAGTGGCAGTTCTGGGAAACTCTGGTTAAAACCTTCTTGCCTAGTTAGAACCAGGGTAGTCTAATCTGGAAGCAAAGATGTGGAAGGCATCAGAATATGTGATACCGCCAAGAACATGTGCTGTGTCTTGGCACTGAGCAGGATTAAATGCCCCTTAAAGTGCCATGGGTTTTTCATTTCTTTTCTACAATAATGATTTTAACTAGTGAAACTGCACTTGTATTAGTAACTAAGGGAAACATTTAGTTTAGATTAGATACACAGTCCACTTTATCCACTTAGGGATTTAACTTCAAAGCTAAGTTGGGACCATGAATATTTCAATTATGAGTTGCTATTAAGCTTCAATCAGTTTTTAAAAAGCAAACGTAATATATGTATTTATAGTTAGGTGTGGGCTCTAGATACTATGAGTGAGCTCAACAGTTAGCATAACTTCATGTCATATTATTGACATTGCTGGAATTATATATATTCCTACCAACTAAGGATCTAGCTAGTCAAGCTTCCCCTTAATGCTTTAAACTTCATTTTGCCTCTTTAAAGTTGAATTTATTTTGTTATTCCAGTGTGCCTTTTGGGAAAATGTCCTTCCTCCCAGAGAAATCTTAGACATGTCTACGCTTCTAAACCTTTATTTGTTTTTCAGTGTCCAAAGCCCCATCTTGTCCATCTTGTATTACTTTTTTATTATACTTGTTTTAAACCTTGAATACATACTACAAAGAACAGTTTTGTAGTTTAGCTCAGAGTGAGAAGAATGAGGAGTAGATAACGACCAGTCTGTTCTGCTGAAATTTGAAAAACAAATCACCATTTAGATTCTCTTAACCTTATGCTTTCTGCAGCAACTGAACTTTGTAAGTTCTGTGGGAGAAAAATGCATCACAAGATGTTTTCATCTTGCAATTACACAGGAAAAATTATGGAAATTGCATATTAAATAGTGTAATTTTCTTACTCTTTCATGTCTGTTCTTTAAAGATAAACAAATTCCACAAAAAAAAAAAAAAAAAAAAAAAAAGAGCAAGGAATCATTTGTACTAAGCAGGATGGTTTTGCCCCTCTCTTGAATCTGTTTCTGTACTTCACGCAGCAGCTGACCTGTTTGCTATGTTTTAAGTGACTTACAAATGTCTCTTCTTCTAGCAATTATGTGAAAAGTGGCATAAAGCAAAAATGCAAAGACTTTCTCCGAGAAAAAACAGTATTTTGATTTTTTTTAATCACTGTTCTGTATGGGACACTTTTTTCTGAATTCTTAGTTAAGCTGTTTTTCTGGCCTTATAAAGTCTCTATTTACATGTCAAGAAGGATAACCTGTGTTAACTTCCTCAGATAAGGTTTCCTATTGTTGCCAGTCCATTTTCATATACTGAGGAGGAGCCAGATCTTGAACTGGCTGTAATCAGTGGCAAGGTTTTCAGATACCATGGAACAGCAAGGACTTCCCAATCTGGGAGTAAAAATGAATAAATTGTTCAGATTGCTCGAAGTTAATAGCTGTTGAGGTGAAGATTGCTTGCTCCAATTGTTTGGATGGTTTTGGATGGAGGAAGTAGGTAGGATTTGCTGATGTAGTTGGCAGAGAAAACTTGGTATTGTCAACAGCGCACTGATTTGTAATTTGACCTTGGTGCTATTCGTTATAAACGGGGATTACCCTGCACCAAACCAGATTGCCTGTTGTCTTAATAGCATAATCATGTTTTGCTATTTTAAAATAATTTGTATTTACATTGGTCTGTTCTTCTAGAGTTCTTTTTTTTTTCCTTCTTCTTTTGCCCTAAAACATTGGTTACCCACTTAAAATTCTGGATAAAATCTTGCTTTCCACTACTTATTACTGAATTTATGCTCATGAAGCTGTGCTGTGCTTCATGTTCTTGACTGGTGTCCTTCCTGCTCTTTCATTTTGTGTCTGTATTGTTTCCCTGGTCATCACAGTCTTAACTTAACACTGCCAAGGGGTAAGTGTTAATGTTAATGTTAGACCACATCTGTTGACAGTAAATGGGAAAGGCTGGCTGTAAAATCCCTGCTCCTCCATGTCTGATTAAACTTTAAGATAGGAAAAATACTTTTTAGCAGTGAATTTGTTGCTGATCTTTCAAGACCTTTATTCTGTCTCTCTCTCTCTCTCTTTTTTTTCTTTTCCTCCAGGTTTAGCAAAAGAGCTCTTTCAATGTAGATGCCAGGAGCCTTAAATTATTCAGGGATGTGCTTTTTAGATGCTCTAGCTTGCAATCTTTAAAAGCCTGTTAAAGAGAGATTCTTTACAAAGGTTTCAGGTAGCTGTATTCTTCTGTCATTTTAACTAATGGCTTAGGATATTCCAAATGCAGTTTAAATGAGGAAAAGCTTTAATATTTATTTACATGTTTGCAGCATATAAGATCATGCACAGCTTTTTTTTTTTTTTCTCACCACCAAGAGAAAAATATTCTGTTTGTTTTATTTTCTTTCTCTTTCTGTGACTTAAATTTCAAAAGTGAATTTTACAACCTGAAGAGCATTTCCTATTTCCCTCACTATAACAAGGTCTGGTGTGAACAGCTGGTGGAGCTTAATTTTCACTTATTTTTACATATTTTGGAGGACAAATATGCTAATAAACAAAGTAGAAAATAAGAGAATAAAGTTCTGATGGGCCTACCAAAGTCAAAAGGAGATCTGTTTACTGGGTTTGTTTTTGTTTGTGCTGTAGAACAGTTTAATTTTGCAGTTTCTAGAAAAAAAAGTGGACTGAAAAAATGTCAGCATTTTAACATGATGATTCAGTGCATAGGCAGCTGGTAGTCATATCTTGATAGTGCACAATGTCCTAGAAATCGCAGTTGGTAGTGTTTTGGTTTTCTGTGTGG
Organism: Heteronetta atricapilla; assembly: GCA_011075105.1. Classification (NCBI taxonomy): domain Eukaryota; kingdom Metazoa; phylum Chordata; class Aves; order Anseriformes; family Anatidae; genus Heteronetta; species Heteronetta atricapilla. The sequence continues at coordinate 30,005,539 of CM021732.1, read as the reverse complement.
CAAGTTGCACACACCCAATGTGCTTTTAGGGTTTTTTTTATTATTTTCTTTCTTTCTTTTTTTCATTTCTGCTGTTGGTGTATTTTTCTTTAGAGACTACGTGGCTGGGATCACCTTTTCTTTAAGTGTATTTCTGCAAGAATGATACTGCAGGAGACAGTCTGACAAATATCCTGCAGGGTGGTGCTAGTTCTTGATACTCAGCTACTCCCTGGTAGGGCTTTCTGCTGCAGCTGTGCTTTGTTTCTTGCCACTCAACTTTAAAACTACTTCCTTTCATAGGTCAGACATTGTCAAATACAGATACATTTATTTATTTGTTTTAGAGTATGCCCAGCTAACAGATTCTTCTTAAAGGGCTCTGAGAGTCAGGGCTCTGTAAGTTTGCCCTTAGCTTTGCATGACCTTGGGCATGTTGCTTAATGTCTTTGTTTCTTAGTTTGAAGTAGGTGCAGAAATGCATGTATCACTCTGCTGTGAGGTATACAGCTTTCTTAATGATCACTTATCTAGAGATCTCAAAAGCATTTTACAAAGAGTCCAATGCAATTGCTGTTGTAAGAGCTGGAGAGGTCAAACTGAGGAGTCGATGCTGACCACCTATCTCCCTTCAAGGTTCCCTTAGATAGCCTCGCTTCTTTCATTGTGTTCCTGAGCACTTGTTTCCTTTGTTTAAAGCAGGACTGAAACTGTTATCAACCATTAGCTTTCTTTCTTTCTTTTTCTTTCTTTTTCTTTCTTTTTCTTTCTTTTTCTTT
>CM021732.1:29979111-30004771 GCA_011075105.1 Heteronetta atricapilla | reverse complement strand
TTTCTTTCTTTTTCTTTCTTTTTCTTTCTTTTTCTTTCTTTTTCTTTCTTTTTCTCTTTCTTTTTCTTTTTTTCTTTTTTTATTTTCTTTTTCTTTCTTTTTCTTTCTCTCTTTCTTTCTTCTTTTTTCTTTTTTTTTCTTTTTTCTTTCTTCCTTTCTTTCTTCCTTTCTTTTTTCCTTTCTTTCTATTCTTAATCAAAATAAATTTGGAATTGGTGTCTTTCAGAGAACTTTGTGGGCTGATTTTGTGGTTTGTTGCTGGGCATTAGTTTATTTTAATATGGATTATTTGTCCTACTCCTTCCTCTTGAGTATTTTTGGAAATATTTAATTCTGCTGGAGTTGTGATCTGTTCTATGGTCACAATTTCAAGAATTCTTTTTAATTCTTGAAAAAGTTTTACCAAGAGACAAGTGGTGGACTCTAAGGCCTTTAATTTGTGACCTTAATGGCACAAAAACAAAAAAAAAAAAAAAAGTTGATTTGCCTTGATTTTAAAAATTAGTTTCTGTTTATATGATTTTCTGCCTGTATTTTGGTGCTACATTTTCACCTTTGAAGGAACAAAGATTTAGGTTCTTCTGAACTGTAGCAGTGGCACTGGATCACAAATTGTGCCAAGTACCTGTGGTGGCAGTAGTGCTGGGAAGCAAATGACAGGACATCATTGAGCATGTGGCTTTTCATTTCTGAAACTTTTAAAGTTGAAGCCGTTCCTTTCAGAGTGCTCCACATGCTGTGATGGGAATTTTATTGCTAATTGTGAGGTACCCCTGGGCGTCCCGGTTGTGACAGTGCAACCATATTATGTAGATGTGGTTTAACAGCACAGAGTCTGGCTGTGAACCCCATGGTTTCCAGTGCTCATGTATGGAGGGTCCTAAGCAACTGGATGGGGCTGTTATTGTGGGGCTTTTGTCACCCTGTCCTCCCCTAGCCTTCTACCCACCCGTCCCTGTTAGACCAAGCTGACTTGGTGCTCTTTCCTCAGAGCCCCATCCTCATTTGCTGTTTTACTGCAGATTAAAGGCTTGGGTTGCATGTGGAGGTTATCAGCTAATGAATAAACTTCAGTCATCCTGTCCTGTGATAAATCTGTCTCACAGATCAAAGATGAAGCATGTAGACCTTTTTTCTTTCAAATGGTAATTTCTTAAGGCTGTCAGATCACTTCCTGAGGTCTGTTTACATAAAAACAAAAAAACATTAAACATATTTTATTCAAAATGTAGGATTTTTAGTTTTGAAAAAAACCTTCTATTTCCTCTCGGAGGAAGCCTCCCCTCTTCCCATCCCCATAAGGACTCTGTGAAGATCCCATCTGTGAAAATACAGGCAAGCCTCACGCTGTAACTTGTAGTCACGGCAGTATTTTCTTAACACGACAGTTATTTCTGTTTTAAAACAGATAGTTGTTTAGTTAACTTCATCAGGAGCATGTATATGTATTAGAGCATCTGTTCAGCTCCAGTTGCATTAAACAAAGTATGCAGATTTTTTTTTCTACTGTATTTTCACAGAGAAATCAAAACTGAACAAGGCAGATTGAAGGGTCTCTGACTGATAAAAAATCATTATTCTCTTCAAACTGTTTTCCACACGGTGCTTTTGCAAAAAGTATTTTGTATCCCAAGAGCAGCCTAAATAATGATTTGAAAATCCACAAGCTCTGGAATGGTGTAAAATAAAGAGGCAGTCTGCAAGCTGAGTCCACTGCAGTTTATTTTCAGTGTTTCCGTAGGTAAAATGTATTTACAGACTGTATCATTTTTTTTGTCTTTTTTTTTTTTTTCTGCTGCTTGCTGCATCAGCAACAGAAGACAGAAGTCAGGCTCTCCCACAGACTGCCGTGAAGTTTTCGAAGAGTGTAGAAGGAAAAAAAAGGGAGGAGAGAGTGACAGTCCTCAAAACATGCATTAAGCGTTGGACAGTTAGTGATACATTCATGGCATGCAATACTGCTTTTGCCAGCCTCAGTGAGCATACAGGAAAATATGCCTCTTGCTTGAGGTTCTCTGTCCTTTTGCTGTGGTCCTATGCACTTCAGTGCTGGGAAGTAATTTGTGTGGAACCTTTTATAAGCTGTTAAATATGCATGAATTATGATATTTGTTAGACTAGCTACTCAATGTACTAAGTAAGCAAGTTAAGCTTTTCAAGTTTTAGAAATGGTCAATGCTTTTTCTAGAAATAAACCCAAACTAGTCTAAACTCATAAATGGAAAATTGATTTATTTTTAAAGGCATGTGCTCCAGTCTTTTGCCTGAGGAGGTTTCTTTTATTTTCCTTTTACTTATTCTTCTTGATCACCGTGTCTTTGATGCATTACTTTTACCAATTTCTGGATTATAGTTTGACCTTGATTTGAGGTGAAGAGAAGTGAACTGTCTTGGTGAAGGATATCTTTTTTTCTTATGTATCTATTTGTTCTGTAAGCTGAGGATTACACATGTTAGAAAAGGGTGAATGATTAGCAACTTTATTTCTGGTTCCGATTTTTTCCTGTGACTGTTTATGAACTTATTCAGCAAATGTGGTTGCCAGTAAGTTAATGTAGTGAAATATTTTTTAGCAATGACATTTACTGCCAAGTCCTGCAGTCTCTGAATAAGAAGGTTACTGACTGGCCAGGTTGTTGTCTTTAAATTTATATGTTATGAGTCATCATCAAGGACATTCGAAAATTTACATGTGCAAAAGCAATTCCTAGTTTTACTAATTTGATCCTCTTTGCTCAAATATTGTTTCTTTTCTGCTTCTAATGTATATCTGAAAAAGATAACCTTTTTTTTTCATACTCTAATGTCTTCTTGCTGAAACTGAGTGCAATATTTTCTTATTAACCCATCTGTAAAGCAAACTTCATATAACCAAAGCACTAACATAAATGGAGATAAAAGGGACTTCAAATCAGTGACAATATTTAGAAAAGAACAAAAGTTTGAGAGTAGAACTTGTGAGCCAGTTTTATACAAGTGCGCATTTTCAAAGTGTATAGTCTATGTACCTATATGTTCAGTATATAAGAAACATACACAAAATGTAGTTTTCAGTCTTACTGTTTGAATGCACGTGTAAAATAATCACACAACATCAGGAACAATGAGCTTCAGAAAATATGTGTAATGTATGTAATGGTTCTGTGTATTCCATTGTGAGTCCCCTCTACAGAATGGATGCTTAAAGTGGCAGAAGCCTTAAATGTCTGTGCTGAAAATTGGAGTCTGGTTGCAGGTGGTCAAAATTCCACTAGCTTCAAAAAGAACACTTTGCTAAGAGTCTTTAAATATCAGGCTACTTATTTAAGTCCTGACTTTTTGTTCACAGACATAACCACTTTTGACAATGGCTTCGTTGTTTCCCTGTTGAATCAGTGATAATAACTTGTGAGCTGAGTATTACTGTTGACTCATTTCAGTGGCCTGCACCTTTTGCAGTGGAGAGTGCAGGTTTTTTGCAGTGTTTTTTTGTAGTTTGGTAATAGACTAAGGATTTAGATTTCAGCCTCACTTTTATTGATTTATTGATTTATTTATTGATTTTATTGATTTAGGTTAAGATTGTTAGAGTTGCTTTGCTGGTGAGTGTTCTTGAAAATTCAGCATGGAAGTATGAAAGACACATACATTTTGGAATGGTGACAGTCTCATTCTTCCAACAAAGGAAACAAAAATCCCATTAGCTAGCTTGTGTTAGTATGTACTTGTTTTATTAATGTATACATGTTCTTACTGTAAAAGTCAGAAACAAATTAAGAATCATTTGCTGGAAATGCAATTTTGTTCCTTTTGATGTCTATCATTGAGACTTGCTAAAATAAAAACTAATTGTAAATAATATTTTAAATTAGTTGTTTAAGTTATGCTAGACAGCTAGCTGTGTAGTCCATTGTTTATTGGCTCCTCTTGCCTTAACATATTCTTGAGTAGCGAACTCACAGACAGGCATGATTATCCTTAAGGATAATCTATTATTATTATGTTCATTTATTATGAGGATAATAATTTTACAGGGAAGCAAATTGACATGCTGATTATGAGCCTCTGAAGGTAGGCTCCGAAGACGGAAATTCTTAAAACTAGAAGCAACCTTCTAACACCAAAAAGATGTTCAGGTTATGAACAAAAAATGGCAGAACCAGATACTAAATCCAGCTTCTTTCACTTCTTGTTCAGCTACAGGTACAAGTTCAGCTGCCTTCTCACATGTAGGTGGTTATTAGCTCTTTGTACGAGTGTGTGTGAAAGCATACAAACAAAAAGCAAAACCTAAACTAGATTGATGTGACTTGAAACTTTCGTATAAGAGGGAAATTAATCAGAATCAGTTTCTATTTTCTGCTGTCCACATGCTTTCCTAAATTTCTAGATTTCATGCCTTTAAAACAGAACACCAAAAAAAATAATAATTAAAGCCTAGTGTTACATCTGCCAAAAAATATTTGTTAGAATTTCCAAAGTTTTCTTCATCATATTTCTGTCTGTGCATCCTATTAAAATCCAGACCTGAAACCCCCTCATTGCTAACTTACCTGAAGTCAAAATTGTGTATGTATAAAACACTGGGATATTATCTCACTTGGATATTTTAGTAATGGAAGTTATGTAGTACTTAGCCATTACCTCTTGCAATTTAAATTAAATTTTGGAAATTGCTGCAAATGGAACTCCTGTCCTCAGAAAAGCACACAGACCCTGATTTAGTGGCCAGCTTTCTTTTCTTCCCATTTAACTTTATTGGTAATTCCCAGGTAGGAATACAATTTAAGTTTTCTTCCAGGCTTGATTTTACATTAAGACTTTCAAGGAGGTTTCGCCTTCCCTTACACCCTGCCTGGGAGCCTTTGGAGCCACATACATTATAAGTAACTGTAGGAACAAATTCTCCTGATCTCCTCCGAGGACTGTAACACCACAAGCTAATGCACATGAAGAACAAGCCTTTTCTGTCCGGGGTCCCGGATGCTGCCAGGTCCAGTATATGGGGATTACGAATTCTTCAGATTTTTCTCCCTCGCAGTCATGTTATGCTATCCACGGGTTTTAGATCCCAGTTGGTTTATTTTTTATGAGGTTACTGTTTCCTCCTTCAGAGAGCCCTAAGCCTCTGTTTGTTTTGGGGGTAGGGAAGCAGGAAGATCTCTTCCTCCTGCCTCACCTACACTTCTCAAACACTAAAGGAAGCCAGTTTGCTCCTACTGGCTTAACCCTCTCTTTCTCCCTCCTACCAATGTTCTGCAAATTTCCTTACCTTATTCTTAGAGTTACCTGGTGTCTGTTAACGTTTGCCCCGGCGGTCCAGGTTCGGGGCAGTGTGGGCCTCTACCCCTCTGGCAGCGCTTTCCCCTGGGCTGCCTGCATGGCAAACATCATGAAGTCAGACAGGTAAATGTCTGGATAGAAAGGAGAGCATTGCATGAAGGGGACATAAATCAGTATAAAGCAGTGCCCATGACAGCATTTCTGTGAGACTGCTGATTTCAGAGGCTAAGAAACTGTGTCAGTGACTGCAGCTCCCAATGAATAAAAATACCTTCTGGACAATTCTTAACTAGAAGCTGAAATCTTTTGGGGGTGGATGAGGAGAGGGGGTCAGTTAAGCAAAATTGTGTCAAATTAGTACTTTGCTTGGAGGTAGAGGAGTACAGGCAGTTTTATAATCCCACAGGGCAGTCCAGCCAGCTAGCAGCTGCCTAATAAAGTGTCAGTTTAGGCCAAAAGGCTTAACAAAGTGTTTACCAGCAGCCTGTTGAAAAGTTTGCTTTGTAATTGTTCTTTGGGTCTGGGGAGTAGGTTAACTTGTACTGATATTTTCTGAAACCTTTCCCCCTCCCCTTTCTCTAGCCAGGTGGGAAGGGTTGGCTTTTTATTTTTTTGATACACAGAACATACTTGCAACTTCAATTTTCAAGCGGCATGGCCCTCTTAAATGAGAAGCCAAGTGGCTACAAATATCCAAATTATCTCAGTGGTGCCTTCAGCACTGCCAGCATCAGAAAGCTGCAGGGGTACCCTTGGTAACTCTAATGAATATTTCAGAAATTGCAACTCTGCAGACAAGCAAACAAGGTATATATTTTTATTAAAAATGGGGACTAAACCAGTTATTAAGTTACATGGGTACAACCTCTAATATTGTATCCCCGACTCCACACAGAGGTGGAGTCACCTTCAGCCTCTCAAGGAGGCTTCATCCACTGTGGCAGTTTGGGGCGGGCGGGGGGGGGGGGGCGCAGGGGGTCCTAAGGTTAGTTGCCCAGAAATAGCTAAACTGGCACCAATTTTTTAGAGTCCTAGCAGACAAGCTTTAGAAAAACATGTTTCAGTTAAAGAATGACATTTATTTCCAGTTCTGAAGAAATGTCTAGAAGAATTTTGTTGCTGAAAAGAGGCAGGAACATCATTTTTAGGAGTCAAACAAACAGTACTGTAGGGAAGTGGCATTCATCTGCTCTATAATTGTAATTTTGCTGGTCATTTTTTTCCCATGTACAAATGCCCTACTGCTGTATCTATACAGCAGTATCCATACTGCAGTTGGATACAAATGCCCTGCTGTATGGATACTGATGCAACCTTGCCACAGTTTTGACACTGTAGGTACAATGAATCCCTCTATGTTCTGTAAATAAACCTTCTTTTTGGTTTTAATGTTATTCTCAAATGCTTTATAGTCATGTCAGATTATAGTAAAGATAGGAATAATTATGGTTGATATATAGAATTAACATAATCTAGAGATGAGCAGGTAATTTAATTGATTTAAAATTGATTTTCATCAATACTTGTTTTTTTTTTTGTCTTTTAGTCCTTAATATGTAATGCTTTGTGGTTTAAAAAAAAGAAAAAAAAAACACACAACAAAACAAAATAAAACCCCTCCCCCTACTCCTAAGCAAGAGGAAATTATTATAGCAAACAATCCTTGTTAATGCAGGGGCATTACTGCTGACTTTAAGGTCCAGAATTATCCAGTATCAGTTGTAGGAAAATATGTTGTTATTTTCCATCTTGAAACTCTACAGTACTACTCTGCTGCTTTCAGTGCAGTTCATCTTCACCTGCTTACTGCTTTTTCCTATTTCAAATTCAGAATCAGTATTTTTTCTTCTCATACCATGTTATCTGAGAACAGTCCATGGGGATTTTGAGAGCAAAATCCCCCAATTTTGGACTGTCTCTTATTCTTCAACCCCGCATTCTTTCCCACCCCCCGATGATTTTAAAGACTATACTATTATGTAGCATTCTGGCAATGCAGTATTCAAGTAGACTGTTAATTGACATGCACAGTATTGTATGCTTTAGGCAGGAAGAGAAAATAAGCAATTTGCTTCATTTTGCAGAGTGAGTTCTAACTGTTATTAAAGTGCATTTGTAGTTGCATATTTTCCAGTAAAGGTGACAGATTACTTCAAAGCTGGTATTTTCTTTTTGTTAAACAAGGTTCTCAAATAGATCCATCTTGCCCACGTATTCTATTCTTGCCAGTTGGCTTTGAAAGCTGGTGCTTGGGCTCATCGTTCAGAACTAGCTTCCAAAAAAATGAGATCCCATGCTGTTTCTATCTATTGAGCTGGTAGGGGCTGGAAGGATCTGATCTGAAGCCAAGGCAAAGACTGAATTGATGGAATCATATCTAATAGGTTTGCCAAGTACTGCCCAGTCGTGAAGTTCCACTTTCTGGGAAAAAGAACCAAGGTGAGGGATGGCAGAACACTGCCAGTGATAGTGGCTATCCACAGATTTCCTTAGAAATTTGACTTAGAGCCAGGCCCTTACATAAGAAAGGACTAGCTTGAGTGAATTATTACACCTTTAATTCTTGTTCTGCATGCCTCTTATCCATATTCTTCACAGTTGCTTATATGTATGTAAAGAATTAAAACCTTACTGCCTTTTGTTACAGTATTATACATATTTTGCATGTACATATTGTATTGTTGCAGAGGCATTCATACACATTCACTGTTTACTTCCAATTGACTCTCTTTGCACACACACAAACACCCAAACACTGATGCATGCTCTGATCCAGGTGGATGTCCCCCACCCATGCAGTGGGTCTAGATAGAGGCCAGTTGTCTTTAGAGACAAATTCTCTTTCTTCAGTAAGTTCTGATTTTGTATATGCAGCTATAAGATGGACAGTAGCATCATATCAAAATCATATATTTCTTCTTCTTCAAAAAAAAAATGACAGCTTTGCTAAGGGATATCTCTTTTCTAGCAGCTTGTGTTCATGAGATCCTGACAATTCAGGTTTCTTGTCTATGCTCAGTTTTTATATAAACTTCCAGAAGAGTCTCTGAAACCACAGCAATGATACACATCTGTGTGTCAGATATCCAATTTGTCACCAGCTTCTTCCAATATCTGGCAGAGAGCAGGACCTAAATGAAATCCAGTTGACTGGAGCTCAGCTAAGATCTAATAGCAGTGACTTTGATAGATCAAATGGATGGAGAACTTGGTGGACTGTGTAGATGTAATCTGCTCAGTCACTTTTGAAACAGTCCATAGTCTTCAAGTCTTGTTCATCTTTATTTCAGTGGTCAGAAGCAATTTTTTTTTTGCCATTTTCTAGCCAAGAGATTGCATAGGGTGAAAACAATTGCATATCTTGCCTTGATCTGTGTTTTCAGTCACTTCTGTCTTCACCTATTGCAGAGATCTGTATGTGTAGGCTATCATTCAAAATCAATGACTCAGTTACCACCCTTTATTATCCTTCTGTCCTCCTAACTCTCCTCACCTGGCATCTGCCTGGTGTGGTGTTTTTATTTCATTTTTTTTAGGACACTAGGCTGTATGCCACATTCAGTGGTAGCATAAGTAACTGCCAGAGTACGAAGGAGTGGTCAGCTGGGTCCAGCACCTGCTTCAGCTAATTCCTCTTCTGCATCCCACCAATTACCAGCAACATGTCATCTTAATGTATATTGGAATGAAATGGAAGAGCACCCTGTTTAGGCATCCTTTTGTCTATAGTCAGATACCTATTCAACGTTTCTTGAAATTCAGAATGCAGCTGTCTTCAAAGGTGTGTAGTTCCAATCAAAATGATGTAGATATAAATATTCAGTAAATCTCCAGAATTCAGAAGGCAATTATTCCATAAGTTAAATACATATTTTTGAAACCTCTTCAGAAAATATGTATGAATTCTGGCAATCCCACATGGAAGGTCCTATAGGAAGTATTTAGTTTCATAGTTCATTGTATCAAATTCTTAAACACCTATACTGAATGTACAGTTTAAATAGTAAGTTACTGTTGCAGAATTAGATTGTTTCAGGCCTCAGATGAACCCACATCATATTTGGCTTTATTTATTTATTTTAATGTCTGCTAATAAGAGCACCTAGGGTCATTGCTATCAGATAAGAAACCATCATTTTATCCTCCTGAATGAACCATTCAATAAATGCTGGTTTATTGAAAACAGATTTTCTTTCTTTCCTTTTTTTTTTTCTTTTTTTTTTTTTAATTAAATGTTTACCTGTTGTACTTACAGCATAAATAATTTCTTTGAATCATCAGGTGAGTGCTGCTCAGTTATACTGAGTGAGGAAAATTGCAAAAACACGTATTAGGGTCCCTGTCCTTAAGTGTATTTCAGTTTGCATTTTGATAGCAGTTTAGAAATGTTATCGCCTGTTTTGTCACAGACATAATTCACATCTTTCTTCAGGCACTGTAAACAAGAGAAATGGTTTAATGGCTCCATAAAAGGCACTCTGTGCTGATAGCTGAGATTAGACCCTTTAGTAATGGATTTTTGTGTACTGGGGGAAGGGGAGGGCTTGGCAGAGGTAAATGTACTGGAAAAGAATCTTTGAGAGACTCTGATGTATCTGGAGTGCCTGCTGCATTTCTGCGTGCATCGGGAGATGGATTCAAAGTGTGACAGTATTGGCTTTACTAGTACAGGGCCCGGCTCTTCTTGCTTTTGAAATTTTACTGAGTACTAACTTGGGTCACTTCAGTTAGTCCAGCACCTGGAGCTGTAGTGATATTCACACAGAAATTTACCTGGTTTTGTCTTGCTTTTATGAAAATCAAATCCTATCCATTCAAACGTGTTCAGGAAAGCTCTGTAAACTTATGTTGCCTATTAACAGTTCTGTCTCGATCAATCAAAAAAAATAATAATCAATTTATTTGCAAAGTTGGGTTTAGACAGTGGTGTGAAGGCATAAAAGTGAAAAGTAATTCAGAAACACACAGCAGAAATGTCCAGGGCATGATTTACAGTAAATTCCATGTTGCATCCTTTTTTCTGCAGGTACACAAAGCCCTCAAACTTACTGCAGATGAAAGTAGTACTACTGAAGAGTTATTGGAGTTCACTAACAAGTGAGCTTGCTGTTCTTAGTTGATTTAATACCATGATGGAAATGCTACAAGTGTTGATAATAAGACATTTTTGTCATTTTTGGTCTGTGGAGTCAAGATTGCCTGCTGTTCACCAGCATCATTGAACTACCAGAAATATTTAATGCCCTTTAAAAATATGTTTAAATCTGTTCTTCAGAAAATAAAATCAGATTTTATATTGTGCTGTGGGTAGGAATCTGAAATTTGGAAATTATAGAATAGATTTTTGCTCAAAGGAGAAATGACTCTCCATTATATTTAAAATATTTTTGATTTCTTCATCTTGAATAATCATCTCTTGAATAGAAAATGTGAATGTGAATGTGAAAACTTTACATTTATATTTGATGCAGTGCATTTCTGGGGCTTTCTCAAAAGAAGAGATTCAGTTCTGTCCATACAGAGATGGTACATTTTCTTTTTGTCAGCCTAGGGAGTATACAAATCAGTCTCCTCTAAGACAAACAGATTTCTTCTTTAATTTCAGAGTTCTTAATAATACTCTTCTTCATTTGCGTCTTAAACTGGGTTTTGTTATGAGCAAAGTGGTTGTTACCTGTTGGCAGACTAATCCCCACTCCAAGGAGAGGAACATTTCAAAATGAGGGGTAGCAGCCCATATTTCTGCATGTTCTCTGTGAGTTCATTACATGGTGACATAGTCATTGATTACTATAAAAACACTTAAAAACACAGAATACTAATGTAAGACTATGCAACACCATATTAGATACAAAATACAAGCCCTCTTATTCTACAAAACTACATAGATGTATCTATACACAGAGAATATGCATACAGTAATGCATTATAGCGTAATCAATTTGCTACAGATGGTAGCAGTTCTTCTGCTTGCCTTATGTCTGTGTGTATTGGTTTCAGAGGAGCTCCAGGCAGGGTCTGCACATTGAGCCCGTTCTGGTGCTGATAATCCTGATTTTTTGAGATGAGGTTTTGAAGCTGGCCATCTAAATACAGGTTCTATGATTGTTTGCCTTTCAAGTTGGGAAGTAGCTATCTGTAAGTAATCACTTGGGATGAAATCTTGGCCCTTGGTCACTTCTTAATAAGGTCGTTATTAAGGCAGAGTGCCTGTTGCCGTAATAGGGTTGAGACTCACTTCTGGGGTTAAGTAAAATGAATTTGCCATCAAGAAGAATGAAGTGGTGAGGAGCTGGTTGTTTGAAATGTCATATTTTTAATTTGGATGTGTTGTTAGTTGGGTATGCTGCACTAAAATTAGATTATATAAATAAGCAACCTTGCTCTCGTCAAATGAAAAGTGAATAAAAAAGTAATATAAAATCCAGCCTCACAAAACTATGTGTGTTTAAAAACTCTTTTAATAGGTACACTATGAAATAAGTGCCATACTAAAATGAAGAGCAATGTGTGGAGGTGGCAGTGATGATGTGAGGAACTGTTTTAAATGTTTGATTTTTTTTTAGTTGGAATAAGTCTGTCATCTTCAGCCACACTTAAGATGTGGTTTCAAAGGTCAAATGAAAGCGTGCCCCCCCACCCCCCCCCCCAGCATAGAAAGTATTTTTCTCAGACCTTTTTCCTTTCTTCCTGTAGAACATACACTTAAAAGTTACAGATAAAGCTAGATAAAGCTTAGCATGGTGACTGTGTCAGGGGACTGCCGGAGGAAAGCTTTAAATTTTACAGCTACATTATCTTTCTGGACGTAGTTAAGATAAAGATCTAATATAAAATCACTTTGGACTATAATGCTTTCCCTAAATGAAATGAAGGCGTTAACCTACTTGATTTGATACACTTTACCCTAGCTTATAAAGCTGGGAGGAAGGTGAGGTAAACTTTAATTAAAACTACAGCACAGATGCCTCCTAGCACTGTGCCCTGTACCTTGCTAGGACTGTACAGTAAGCAAAATAAAATGTACCTTGCAGCCGAGGCAGCAGGCTGGAGCCGTGTTCAGTGAAAGTAATTTAATTAGTGTTGATCATGACTCCAGATGATGGTGATTTGATAAGGAATAATTTAGTACTTAACAGCCTTTTACATGCACCAACTCCATGTGGGAAGGTAAAGCAAATTGCACAAAATGAATGTGCTGCTTTCACTTGTGCCTGTGCCAGTGAGCTGGAAAACTGCCTGTTAGCAGACGTTCAGGCTCTCAGCGCTGTGATGAAATACCCAGCCAGTTCTCCGCACAGGGCTGTGGTGTGGGAGTCTCTGTACTCCCGTTATTTAAAAATAAATAAGGGAAGTAATTTTTCATAACAGATTAGCTCTGAGGAAGTAGCAAAGTTAAAATAAAATAATAATAATAAAAAAATTAGAGCAGCGTGTGGCCTTTGTGCAAATATGCGATACTGACTTTAGAAAAGAGTCTTGTTACAGTTGTGGTTTTAATTCCCTGATCCAAGTCGAAGGGCTTGCCTACCTCTGTGCCGGAGCCACAGTTCTGGAGATGTGGATTCCATCATACACATTAAATGCACAGTGTGCATTATTATCTGACCAAGACGTGAAGATAGTCAGCAGTAAAAGTTCACTAGTGTAAACCCAAACCAAGCTACTGGATGTCAGCCTCTTTTGCAATTACAGTAGAAAGCTGACCACGGGCTGCAGTTTGCTTTATTACTACAGTTAAAAACCTTGATTCAAGAAGTCCAAATGGTTTTTTGTTTTATTGTAAATTCATACCATTTTATTCAGAAAGATTTCTTCCCTTGTTGTGTTGTTCACCACTTTTCATGTCTTGTTTCCTAAGTTACTGTGCTGTGTTGTTGTGCCTGTTTTACTCCCTGATTTTCCTATGTAATCTTTCCAGACAGATTACTACTGTCCACCCAATACAGTAGCTGAATAGCAGTCTTAGAGACAATTTTATGTGTTTTGTGAAAATACATGGGAAAATAATCCAGCAGTATTTTGCAGATGTCTCAGCTGAGGGATAATAATATGAGCTGTCATGTAAGAGGGTAGGAGAGGATCAGTTTGGGAAAAAGTTCTCTGAACATTGCCCAGCTGTGGGAGTGGTGAGAATCAGGAACCAAGATCTAGCATAATAAACTGGGGTTTAATTGTAATGCTCACTTTTTAATGTTTCATTTACCTTTCCGTCACAACAATCCTGTCCATGTGTATATAGCATGTAACAACTTATTTTTCGGGTCAGGTGCAAGGGAAAGGACAAGATTTTTCTTAACAGTAGTAATAATGACCTAATTTTGCATTGAGCTTCTCTAACAGAGATTTTTGCATATATGTGGATTTCCACAGAGGCGCACCTGTTTGTGTTAGGCTGGAGCAAGATGTCCAAACTGTGGTGTTTTGGTGACAACAGCAAAAACCAGTCATGAGAGTTGATCCCCAAACTCTAGGCTGCTCAGAGTTCAAAAATGGATTTGATTTTTTTTTTTTTTAATTTGAAGGGCATGTTTTCAAGCTGTTAAACACCTGTCTTTAGTCCTTTGTCCTCCTAGTAACTAAATTTAGATTTGCCTACATTAGGTGAACTTTGAATTTTCTTCTGTTTTAATTTTGGTTAAGGTTACCTATGAAATAAAGGAAAGTTGGCTGGCTTAAACTAATATGCTAGTTAGCTTTGTCTTTACCTTTGGCCTTTACCTTAATCTGGACCAGTTTATGCTTCTCATTAATGATGCATTTCTGTCATACTCCCTGTGTTCTTTTGGCTATTTAAAAAAGCATGGCTATTTTTTTTTCTTCATTTGTGTCTATATCACATTTAGTGTTGACTTCGGTGAGGCCAGAATTTTACATTGTGCATTTTTGCGAAAGCGTACTGAAGACATTTCTCATGATTTTTTCCAGATATTATTTGTATAACTAAAGAAACATGTAATCACCCAATTTCATAAGTTTCACTACAAATTGTCATGTATTCTGTGGGAGAAAAAGGTGACCGATTATATACCTGAGGCTGGTATATGAGACATTTCTTTTGGAGTAATTTGTGTGGCATTCTTTGAAGTGATCCGCTATTGCATTTATAGCTAAAAGCTACCTCACTAATATTACTTAGAAACATTTGGTGCCTGGGAAGTATTTTGCCTCTGACAACATTTACAGTAGTTAAGCCAAATATAAGTAGGCTGTTATTTTCCTGCTAATGAGATGGGATCCTGGCCATCACTCTATTAAACAATAAAAGTGCTAATAGCCAATGCAAAGGATCTCTGGTGTCTATTTTTCAGTTGACACATGAAGAAATCCTTGAAATGTTTATTTCCTATATTGTTTTTAGTATTGCAATGGTTTAATTAATCATGTGCTTAATTAGCAGTGTCTAGTTTACTTGAGAAAGCTCATTGTTAATATTGTACTTGGTTTTCAATTATATTTTCTTTCTCTTGCCAGTGGCTTTTCATGGTCTCCCTGTGAAAATCAAGAAGGAACCCCATAGCCCATGTTCGGAACTTGGCTCTGCTTGCAGTCAAGAACAACCATTCAAGTTCAGTTATGGGGAAAAGTGCCTGTACAATGTCAGGTAAAGCAATCAGGAATATGTCTGCAGTGAGGACTGCCGATTCAAATGATGATTGACTAAAGAGTTATAAAGCCATAATAGAGATCTTATAAAAGTTCCCTCTTCAGCAGATAGCAGACTGATGAGATAATGCATTTAGCTGATGAACACTGTTGCCGTTGTTTACAGTTATATCAAACACATAACTATTTTAAAACTGTGTTTTTCATCAAAATGCATATTCTCTATTCCTCCTTCATGGGAGATAGCCAAAATTTAGAAACTTGGGGTCTAAGCATGAAATGGAAGGAGTGTCTGGCTTTCTGTGAGTTGTGTTGAAAGTACTTTCAAAATGCATTACACACATTAGGAAAGAGAGCAAGATCTGTGTAACAAGCAAGAGATTGGCAAGTTTGAGGTATTTGACGTGTTTTGCAATGATATATGTGTGCATTCAAGGATGATTACAATTTGAAATAGAATTTCATTAGGATCTGCATCTTTGTTATCTTTTCAAAAGCAAATTGTCATCTTTTAAAAGGGTAAATAGTAAAAACTTTAATTATTCTGAGGGCTTGATATGACTGCATTGACATTCTTTTCATTTGCATTTACATGTCACTTGTTCCTCTAGCTGTGAAGGATTTCTTACTGACATTTCATTCTAGTTTAGAATCTTTCATCTAGCTAGTGAGTTTTTGTTCTCATTAATGTACTACCAAAACTGATAGCACTTAAATAAGCTGCATTTAACTTTTTTTGCATGTGAAGTAAAACTAAAAACAGACTGGCACCTTCAACAGTCATAGAGGAATGGTTTTGATTTAAAAAATCAAATGTGTACGTTAATGGATTTGATGGGTGCTGGGGGACCTGACATAGGAAAGTATGCAAGTTCATGCTTACTATCTGCCTCATGTTTGTGTTTTTCCTGTTTAGAAACAAGAATGATCAAAGTGTACTAAGGACCTTTCCTGGTCTGGAACATCTTTGTATTTGCAGGACTTAGACTTTATTTTTGAGACAGAGGCAGAAAGCTTATCAGGAGAGCCTGCTGACATCTTAGTGTGGGTAGCTAAGCCAGCATAGCATTGTTTTTCTGGGCCAGATCCCTTTCTTCTAGCTGCATTCATTGTTTTACTGTTTCACTTTCTGGTTTTGTGCAAGCTCTAAGAAAGAGTCTTAACAGGCACTGCCAGCTCTTCCACACTCTAGTCCAGGTGCATATAATACAATACTATGTTTGTGTATTTTGTGTATCTCTTGTTAGAATGTCACTGTAAGACTGAATCCTTTAAAAATACATTTCTAGGCCCAGAGAAGAAAATGTTGTTTTGAATCACTTGCCTTTAAAATTATTTTTTCTGTGCTCCTCTTCGTGTAGAGAATTTCTCTGCCACAAACTGCTTTATAAAGTATCTGTAATAAAAAGCTTATATGTGATACTTGATTTTTTTTTCCGAACATATGTGCTACATGTTTTTGCAGAGAAAATAACATAACATTCTTTCTCCTTGCTTTTCTGATAGTGCCTATGATCAGAAGCCACAAGTGGGAATGAGGCCCTCCAACCCACCAACGCCATCCAGCACTCCTGTGTCACCGCTGCACCATGCCTCCCCAAACTCAGCTCAGACTCCTAAACCTGACCGGGTTTTCCCTGCCCATCTTCCTCCATCCCAATCCATTCAAGACAACAGCTTCCCTATGGATCACAGGTAAAACACAGAATATGTGCAGGATTTATGCAGAAGTTATCTCAGTGGTGGCCTCATGTCTGTCATATAGGGCAGCACTGGCTTCAAGCCAGATGAGGTCAGAATGTCTGAAATGTATGTTTTGTGAAAGACTGGCACCCTGCTTGAGGAACTTCAGTAGGAGTTGATATTGGCAATGATACAGTTTTAGTGACCTGTTTCTGCTGACTTGTGAGAGCGATTCACTTGAGGCTAGTAAGTCCCACGAGGTGATGAAGTCATTAGCAGGCATGAACCTGGCTAATATGTATCTGGCTCCTTGCAAAGAAATTTACCTGTCCAAGAGATAAGTAGCAAGAGATAAGAGATTTGTTACTGCTTCAGAATATTTAATGGAAGAGTGGATCATTTTTCGAATCCCTTTAAAAATATAATATTTCAAACAACCAACATGCCAACATAAACTGTGTTCAAATAACATTAGTCTGAGTAAAAGCCACAAGTGCTGGAGACTAGAATTGAAGCTTAAACTGTCCTTAAGTCACCCTGTTTTGTTTTGGTATGTTAGAAGTCCCCAGACAACTGAATGCCTTTTTTAGCTCAGTTTTGCAACAAATATGCTCAGTAAATTTCCCTTATCTTTGAGACCAAACACGTGTTTGTGGAATTCTGTTCATCCTAACCTTTATTACATGAACCTGTTTTTGTTTGCTGTGTTGTGTGATTGCTCTGACCATTTTGAATTTCAGCTATATATAGAGATATATATGTTTAGAGACTTGTCTCAGCACTTACACATTAACAAATTAAGAAGCACCTGAAAAGAAAATCACAGTTGTTGGGAGTGTGATTTGCATGCTTCTGCTCTAATAAGGGCTATTATCTCCAGGGATTTGTGCAGATCACTTCTGGAGGAGGTTGCTACAGTTTGTATTGCCATTTTGTGCTCTGCTGAGATAGTATTAAATATTACCCAAGGTCTGTGTGCCTTTCTGGTGGTAAAGAAACACTGAATCAGCCCTGTAAACTGCCATAGTGCTGTTTCCCCCATCCTTGGACTGTGGTCTAACCACACCAGCCCCCAGTGAAGCCAGGATGCAGTTTTGATTGCAGGATGGTGGATAACTGTGTTTTTGTATACACAACCAAGTTGTCAGGAGACAAATCTCCAAAAGCTAAATGGCTTCTGTGCAGAGATCAGTAGTATTTTTCAGATGGAAAACTCTTGATTTAGAGCAACTTATAAAGACAATACTGTAGCTGTATGTCAGTCTTAGAGATTTGCATACACCCTAGTTTATTTTCCTATAACGGTAACACTTGCTCTGCACAAGCTTTATGGGTTCTTTACAAGCTTTTTTTTTCCCATATCTTTGAAATTCATGTTCTTTAGGGCATTTTGCACTGATGCTTTCCTTCAGTGATAGAACATAATGTGTTCTAGTGAAATCCAAATTAGCTGACTCAGGGCAAAAATCTCATTTTTCTACTTTTTTAAAGAAGGTATGATTGTAGTGGAAGATGTATATATATATATATATATTTAATCATTTTCTTCTTTACTTTGAATCTTCTTCTCCATTTTTTGGAACAAATGTGTACTTCCTATTTTTGTGCAATTCAAATCTTCCTGATTTACAAGATGATAGCTACAACAATGAATGTATTCAGAAAATGTCATTTAAACAAATAACCTACCTGTGTAAGTTTGTACATAAATCTATAACTCCAAGCATTTTTCTTTGGAACATGCGTTGGTGGTATAAGATAGGATCAGTATCTAGAACATACAGCCCATACATCTTCATACAGGGCATGCATATAAGTGGTCCTAACAAGTAACAACAGGAATCAAATCCACTTGTATAAACAAATGGCTTGATTCCATACAAAGCTTCCAGTACAAGTATTATTAACTTCCTTTGAGGCTTTGTGAGTGAGCCTGTTTCTTATTTTAACTTCAAGTTGCAATTTTCTGATTCACTCCTTGACAGTTCTTAATGATAATTTCTGCTTCTTTTTTTGGCTAATGAAAAAAGGAAAAGAGGGAAATGAATGCAGTGCCAGTCAGCCTAACTGTTTCATAATACATTTGAGTTTCTAAGTTTATTTTCTGCAGGTGTAGGTGGAATTGCAAAAACCAATGTTACAGTGCACTTCTCTTTCTATTGCAAAACTGAATATTTACAGCAGCATAAAAAAAAAATAATTTTGTCTCCAGTACTACATTGTAATAATTTCTATCCCTGTAGCTCCCACAGTATTTGTAATTAAGCTATGACAGTAAATATTTGTCAGACCAAGTTCACAGCAGTATTTTGACAGATGTTAGTAGGGTTTAAATTGTTTCAGAAACACATTCTACATATAAGTTGATATTCAAGGACTGTATTGCTTATGCAATCTCAAAACCCTGATTTCTTCACTCACCCCATTTTCTCCAAGAGAATGCCTGCTTTTGCTGTTATGAGGGAAAGTCAGTTCAGTTGCAAAGTACAGGAAGCTGAAGAGTGATTAATTCTTGATTTTTAGTGTGACAGTGAGAAACTTGCAGAGAAAGACACAGGTTTCTCTCTCTCTCTCTTTTTTTTTTTTTTTTTTAAGTGTGCTTTCATGATGAGTGATAACAGGGCTAGAGAGCAGTTTGTTGCAAGATCATTTGCTGTGGATTAGTGCAGACACAATTTTGGTAGTGATGGTTACTGCCACTGGGGTAATCTATAGGAGATGACACGAACATTTTGTGCAGTTCATCAGAACATGGTGGGAAAATAGCATCCTTGTATTCTCTAGGCTTCTGAACCCACCGATGTCCTAATAATTACATTCAAAACTTTTAGTTCCTGTTTTATGGAAGGAATAACAAATGTAGGTTCTTGAGTAGTGCTGCATGGAAATGAAGTTGATTTAAAACTGAATTCTCAGTGTTATGCTTATTGAAGAGTATTTTGGAGTAGTGAGTGGTAGCTTGGTTTGTGTGGACTACTTCTTTTATGTTGAAATGACTATGGGAAGAAGTTAAGGCAGGAGGAAAATTCTTAGGCTTTGCTTCTCTTAACAAAAATCTGTACACTGTCCTTTTTCTGGAGAGCTTAAATTCCCTTCTGGAATACAATACCAGCTTTGCAGGTAGACCTCCCACAGCACTATCCCCGAGAGGACAAAACTGTGGACTTACACCCTGGCATGATTCCAGGTGTTTCAACAGACAATACTCTTTGTTTAAAGTGGTCGTGTTTGTTGTTATGGTCAGAATGGTTTCCATGTAACAGTAAGAACTGCAAGAGTAAATTAGAGTACAAGCAATACGTCATTCATTCTCATGAAATGACAGAGAACTGCCCATAAGCCTCTTTCATGTTACTGTGGTAGGAAAATGTCAGTCTTTCTGCTGGTTTGAAGCCGGTACATTTTTGGTTGGTCTCTTTTGATGAGAGAAGATATTGAAGGAAAAGAAGATGGTGGTGGGGTCAGGTACTAGAGCTGGTATTAATAGGCGGGGGGTATGTTACTTTGCTTCTTGCTGTTCTGCAACACAGCCATGATCATAATCCTGATGGCAGCATTTGGCATTACCATAAACAAAATGTTTACTATTGAGGAAGTGATAAAGCCTCTTCCTAATAATGATCTGTGAAGATCTTTGTGAAATGGAATGTAGCTTAAGCCCTTTACATGACCTCTCTAACTTGTGTCCTAGATTTCGCCGCCAGCTCTCTGAACCTTGCAATTCTTTTCCACCTTTGCCTGCAATGCCAAGGGAAGGACGTCCAATATATCAGCGGCAGATGTCTGAGCCAAACATCCCTTTCCCACCTCAAGGTTTTAAGCAGGAGTATCACGATCCAGTTTATGAACACAACGCTATGGTTGGCAGTGCAGCCAGTCAAAATTTTCCCCCTCCTCTGATGATTAAACAGGAACCTAGAGATTTTGCATATGATTCAGGTAGGTGAGACTCTCCTTATTTCTGCATAGTAAAGTAACAAATGAGTCCAAGCTAGTGTTATTGATGTTTTGATCCTATGTATTGGAACTTGCTCTTCAGACTTCTAAATCTCCCAAAGTAACTGATGTCCAATATAGCTTACAAAGTAGTAAGAATGCCACATAGTACAAGGTGTTTCATGCCATTGTTGCCTTGTCTTGCTCTGTGGAGGATTTCATTTCCCAGAACTCTCTGTCCAGACAATACACAGGTTAAAGAAGCTGGAGAATAAATGATTGTGGGTGTAAAATTGAGCTTTGCTTAAGAGGGGGCTTGCTCTGTATTATCTCATCTCTGACCTCTAAATTTGTATGCTCCATTTTATGAACTCTTTCATTTGTCTGCCAGAAGTAGAGGACTCTTTCTCCTCTTGCCTGCACTGCTTTAAATCAGGAGTAACTCCACTGAAGTGGGGTTTATACAGCTATAAAACCAACGAGGGAGAAGAATCAGCCAAATTGGTGTCAGCTTCTCAATTTGTGCATACTGCTGTGTTTTGTGAAGGTACATAATCTGTGATGCCAGATTGCTGATGTAGAGAATAAGCTGTTGCTATTAATAATGTTTATTATTATTATTGTGCTTATAGGGCAACCAAAATGGAGCGTTTTGCACTACAGGCAGTACAAAATAAAGGAGGTGGTGGCAGAGCCCACTCTGAATAGCTTCTGGTCAAATAGGATAGAAACATGAATCAAAGGAGTAACATTTGAAATTTTAGGTTACTTTGCCACAATTTAAAATAATATTTGTATTATATTTTGGGAAAGAGAGAGAGATTTCGGGAAGCAAAAAACAGAGTTTAGTGATGAGTACCGAGGAAAGAGGAGAGGGAAGCTGAGGTTAAAATTGCATGGAGCAGGCTGGATGGGGGTAAATGGGGTAAACAGTTGATAAGTATGGTGTTGACAAAATTCAGTCAAAACACATCTTTCAATTCCTATGTAAGCAATTTCTGCTGATCTCATCAGTCCATGCCTCTGTCCTGCTTTGTGTATGCCACATCATTGAAGAGAACGGATTTCAGTGAGTTCTTACAGTGCTCCCAGGGGAGGGTGCATCGCTTTTATACACACATACCCTAATTTGGGGCAGGGAGAAGGTGAGCCTTGCCTGACATCTGGGCACTGCAGTACATCCAGTGCTTACCTTCTGGTTCAGTTCCTGGCTAGGTGCTTTTGCAGTTTCTTTTGCAAACGCTGTGTGGCTGTTGAATTAAGTTCGCCTTTGAAAATTTAGCCCATGAAAAATTATTTTGCAATATGATACAGTGAAGATTTTTTTATCATCTTTTCCATAGCTAACTTAACATTGTCTATTTAGTGGAGTATTCTGTGGTATAGTTATTGTAAAGTGCTTGCTTTAGAACTGATGTCTATGTTAGAACAGGAGAATTAGGAAAGTAGAGTTTATCCTCTCTTGTTCTTCACAAGCAAATAACCAATCCTTTGATGAATTTGAGTTGGGCATGTACAAGGAGGGGACTAAGGAGGAAATACTTCTGCAAGCTGAGGTATAAGACAACATGAAAATAGGTTCAAATTAAAAGGATGAAATCTAGAACTAAACCTGTTCATTGATTAAGGTTCTGAGATATGTGGCTTTGGCAGTCGTGTATCCTTAGTCTTACAGAACAGCATGGGAGAGACTGTCTGCATAGTTAATGTGGCTATGGATAATAAATAGGGGACTGCAGCTTCAGGCACTGCCAGTCCCTTGCAACCTTCACAAGCACCGTTATTCATCCTGCTAAATTAAAGGGTGAAAAAAGGCCCTTTCGTAAGCATGCTTCATATTTGGATAGGAAGTGGGATCTCCTTATTGCATGCTATTACTTTAAAACTGGTTGGCTGCTAGCATTCATCTTTCATTGGAATATTCTTTATGAAAAAAAAAAGCAGCAAATTTTATTCTGAAAGGAAGATGTGCAAACTTGTGTCAATTCTAGAATGCTCCTTTTTTTGTGTGCGTGTGTGTGCCAGAAAGAACATTTCACTTTATAGTAATGATGTTTGAGCAAAATTGTTTCTTTTGTGATGAATAATTAGTTTTTAAAAATGTAATAGCTGTGTAACCAATGGTCATGAAAAATTAATCTGTTGGTATCAGGAAGTACTTTTATTGGCCTCAGAATCACTGCATTTAAGTTGACACATCTGTACACTCCATAAATTGCAGTCAACAACTGTGGTCTGTTGATATTTTGTCTTGTTACCATCTGTTCTCTAGAAACCATCATTTTCCATCCTTCCTAGGAGTACATTAAATAACCCCTTAGGAAACATAATATATTTGTCACTGAATCATTTTTCACCTATGGATGTTCAGGGAAGGAGGAATGCTAGAGTGAAAAGTCTTTTTTGCATGCTATTTTACTGCAGCTCAGATAAGAATATAGAAACATATTTAAAAAGTTCATTGTAATGCACCAAGATGTTCCTTTTGGGATGTTTTTGAAAGAGTCTCATAAAAGTTCATTGCTTTTGTGCACTATACTTTTATACTTTGTGGGAAGCTGGTGAATGAAAAGCATTATTATGGAATGATTATAACTCTATTAAAACATGACATTAATTATGACATGGGAAATGGCAGATCAATTAGTTGTAATTGTAATTGCAGGTATGCAATTTCTACTGCAGAATGTTTGAGATAATGGAAAAAGAAAAATGTCAACAGAGTAGAAGCTCTTCCTTATCCATCTACACTTCTGGAAGTCACAATGCATCATATATGTCCAATCAGACTTTTTCTGCCACAAAATTTTTTGGGCTGCTAGTCACAGATATATTTAGTACCTGATGGTATATCTAGCAACTTAAAACACAAAGATGCAGCCAAGAACATATAGAACTTGGAGATATCACATGGTTGATGAATATATCCTAGAAGCCTTCCCAAGATATTTTTTTACAAGGGTTAATAATGGAATTTCTTGTTCAGTTAGTACTTCTACAATTCAATCCATGTGTTCGGTTATTTTAATGAAAAGGCTTCCTCTATTCTAGGCTAAAGCCTTTTGAGGTAGGACCCTTGAAGGCTTGATGCTTTCTACTTCACTTAGTGTATTTGCAAATATACCAAGTAATGACTTTATCTATGCATGTAGATTAATAATAAAAATAGTTTTGCAATGTTATCTTCAGTTTCAGTTTAAATCTCACATTTTGTTTTGCTCAATTAAAATAGTTATTTTGTTTGTGAATTTCTTTTGTGCCTATCTCTTTAACTGAGAACTTTGAAATCTATCACAAAGTAGTGTTAAGAGATTAGTAGACAAATTGCTGCTTGTATATACTTATTACTGATTGCCAGGAATTCGTTTGTTGAAATCTAGACAAAATCAGCCCCTCCTGAGCAGATTAGAGGCATTGACAGGGCTATTCTTGCATTTCAGTGTAGTCTCATGAATAATAAATTTGAATGGACCTTAGAAAATTTGGATTCTATCCCTGTTGCTTCCAAAGTTTTCTTCTGAGTTACTAGTCACATCACTTGTGGAATGAACTTTTGAGACAGAATTATTATTAGCCCTTATGTCTTGCTTGCTGGGTTGCTCATCCCTCTAATTTCTGAGGCCTCACAATGTATACCTTTTGGCAGCACCCAAGAAAGGATAAGAGATATGGTTGGAGGTACATCGGATAGAAACCTGCCTATTCGGGGTACGCAGTTAGCACTGGGAAATTCTTAAAGAACACTGTGTATTAGATAAGTTCAAAATTTAGCTCCTAGGGACTTCCTTTATATTTAAAAGTGAGAAAGTACAGAAACATCAGATTAGGATCCCAGTCCATGGACCAAACAGATAAGAAATAATGTGAACAAAATTTGGCCGAAATGAATTGACTGCTTTGGCAAACTTCATTGGAGCTGGAATGGCCTTTGTTGAGTCCTAAAATTGGCCATTCCAATACTGATAAAGATATTAATCTTGAGGTCAACTTTTTCTTTCTTGAAATGTACTGCCTCATTAATGGCACAACTTCCAACATATGTAACAACTTGTTGTGGTTTAACCCGGCTGGCAGCTAAACTCCACACAGCCGTTCGCTCACCCTCCCCCCTCCCTCTCTGGGATGGGGGAGAGAAATGGGGAAGTGAAGCCCGGGGGTCGAGATAAAGACAGTTTATTAAGATAGATAATAATAATAATAATAATAATAATAATAATAATATGTACAAACAAGTGATGCACAATGCAATTGCTCACCACCCGCTGACCGATGCCCAGCCCAACCCCGAGAGCCAGCCCCCCACCCTGGCTAGCCACCCCTATATTGTTCAGCATGACGTCAGATGGTATGGAATACCCCTTTGGCCAGTTTGGGTCAGCTGTCCTGGGGCTGTCCCCTCCCAGCTCTTGCTGCATCCCCAGCCTGCCTGCTGGCAGGACAGAGCGAGGAGCTGAAAAGTCCTTGGCTTAGTGTAAGCACTGCTCTGCAGCAATTAAAACATCAGCATGTTATCAACACTCTTCTCATCCTAATCCAAAACATAGCACCCTAGCAGCTACTAGGAGGAAAAATAACTCTGTCCTAACTGAAACAGGACAACTGAAACAGGGGCTCCACCTGCAAAGCTGTTCACTGCAACACTCTCCTTCCCCAAAACAGCTTTGACTTGTGCACTCAAAAGGCAAGAGTCCTGAGACAAAAGGCTATATCATAATTCATTAGCAACAAAACAGTTGTATAAATGTTGCCCAGGAAGTTGTAATTATGACACTTACAAACCAACAACATTTCCACCGTTAGGTATAAGATGTTGTTAGCATTCTACTATCCATGTTATAAATGTGTATTTACCTGGAACAGAATTAACCTGGACTGGAACAGAATAAAAAGCAAGAGTCCTTTCAAATACCTGATGTAGTGCTCTTTGAAAAGCAAATCAATGCAAATTAACATTGAAAAAGTTCCCTAGTAGCACATTCTTCCCTTGAGATCAGCTGACTTCTCTTGAAATTTGGGAGTTGCAAGAACAACATTAGAGAATGTGCTGAATTAAAATTTCAAGGGAAAAAATAGACTTTAAATGTGTTTCTTGGAAGTATATTTATTTGCAGATTTCCTTCTTTCTTTTTCTTTCTTTCTTTCTTTCTTTCTTTCTTTCTTTCTTTCTTTCTTT
>CM021732.1:29950051-29979101 GCA_011075105.1 Heteronetta atricapilla | reverse complement strand
TTTCTTTCTTTCTTTCTTTCTTTCTTTCTTTCTTTCTTTCTTTCTTTCTTTCTTTCTTCAGTTGGATATTCTACTGTACCTCTTGGAGGTACAGGTTAGACATTTGGAGATGCTAGTATGAAGGAATAAAGGAAATCTTAGCTGGCAGTCAGAGTCAATGCAGGTTGGCTTTTTCCAGGATATTTTCTAGTGCCTTGACCAGTGTAGCATTTAAAATGACAACTCGTGGTACTTCTACTGTCTTTAATTATATTGGCTAATTTTTCTACAGTGCTTTGAAAACGTAAAGTACTGTGTGAGTGCTAAGTATTAGTACTACAGTTATTCCCTTGGGAGATTATTTCACAGACTAATAGACTTCACAGTTAAGAAATATTTCTTGATAGTAAGCCTGAATTTTCCCTTTGATCAGTCTCATTCCACTGCTCATAGCTATACCTCTTTGGCTCATCCTAAACAATTCCTTGGTATTAACGTACCACCTCTAAATCTCTGTAGACAGTCTGCATGTATACTCTTAGTCTATCTGTGTGAATTGTTGTTGAGATCCTGCTTCATAAATCCTCTAGCTGCTTAATCTTTCGCTCAGATTCTCTCTAGGTTTTTCCTTTTTTTTTTTTTTTTAAAAAAAAAATAAGTCAGGCTGCAAATATTTGCAGTATTTTCAGCATAATTTTATAAAATGTGAAAATGTGAAACAGAACTAACCTCATCCTTTTACAGGATGTGGTGCCTCAGAACGTGCATCTCAAAATTGCATCTGCTTATGGCCTTAAAGAAATTCTTTTACACGGTGCAATTGTTCTGAATGAAAATCTGGCAGGGATAAAGGCAGGATAAGGGCCATGAGCTTGCTCTTGAGTTCGAGGTTTGCTAAGTCTCCCCTCCTCGTTCTTGGTTTTGCAGTTTTTCTGAGTCTCGCTTCTGTGGTTTAAAATATTTCACTGTCTTGTTCAGGAGCTTGTCTTTACTGTGTTGTTTCAGTGAATGAGCATGGGTTTCGTTCAGTTGTTAAGCTGCGCTGCACTTTGTACTTGCTGTTAAAACACATAAACACAAATCTACTGTTGGATGGTACAACAGTAGAAAATAATAGCATCTGAGGATGGGAATTTGAAAAACCTGGACTTAGGAAGATTGCTGTGGCAGGCAGAATTTGAACTTTTCTCTTGCTTCCTATCTAGCCAATTCCTTCTACTCACTAATTCTGTCTAAAATAAATTTGTACTTAGAATAGAATTAATTTTATAATGTTATCCTCATGAACAAAGGGAAATCTGAACACCGAGTTAATATGAGCATATAGGCAGGAGGCCATACATCCATTTTTCCTTTCAAAGCAGACAATATGATCTGAAAAATTGTCCTGCAGTCCCTGTTTTTTTAAAGAAACGGATAAATATCCTCTAAATCTACAGTTACAGTAAGTGGCACTGGCTAATGATTTGATTTGAGGATTGAGAGCACAGTCTGGATTTACTCTTTGTGCATTAACGCAGGTCAAATGGACACAGGCTGCATTTTAAATCAGTAATGGAAGGCTGAAGCCTGCCTTAAACCAATCACATCAGCCTTACCCAAGACCGATTGATCCCGAGAGACTGAGCCCTGTGAGCACAGCTTTTATATGAATGGACTCTGTGCAGCCTGAAGTTTCATTCATAAAATGGATGCTGAAGGGGAAAAAAAAAAAAAAAAAAAAAAAAAAAAAAAAAAAAGAAACACACCAAACCCTGGAATGTCCATTTATACAAAGCTGAAGGCTGTAGTGTTCCCTCAGCTGCTGCTTTTGCCAGTTGCCTTAAAGTAATGATTAATGCTCCTTGGCCCTGCCTGCCTGTAACCTGACTCCATTTATGGCCTTGGTGTGTTTCTAATGTATAGTGAATGAGAAGGCTACATTCTCAAATCAGAAACATAAACAGGAACTGGTTGGTCTGAATTCCATTCAAATATGTCACTTCAGCCGTGCAGTGTTTGTCCAACTTCGATTTTACAGGCAGGGGATGGGGCGGGGGAGAAAAAGCAACACAGTTTTTTGCTGTAAGATTACCAACAAAAGGAGAAAGGGAGAGAGAAAATACCACTGTGTATCGTTGAATTCGAAAGGAAGCAATGTTTAAAATACATTTTACAGTTACTGAGGTTAATAAAAGCAAATACATGATTTTAAAGTATGCTCGAAAGATCAGTTCCATGTGGAATTTCAATTTGGAGCCGAATGTATGAGCCTTTGTTTTCCTGTTCTGCTGTATAAAAAGTTACACATCGCCTAGACAGGCTGTTGACATCTGGTCTCAGAAAATGCATTATATGTTGTCATAGATCTAAAAACCAAAATTGTGGAAAGGAAGCTGTTTGTTTAAGGTTTTCTTTCTGTGTGTGTGTGATAATTGCACTTAGACGTGAGCTGTTGGGGCCTAATCTGGTAGAATTTTTTCAAGTAAAAAGCAAGAAATCGAGCTTAAGAAATCAAAATCAGTTATCTTTTAGAAGGGAGGGTGTATGTGTATTTATGAGTGCATATACTTGTAGGTGTTATTGTTTGTCTAATTGCTGGTATGAAGGTTAGTAGCAGACAGAATGAAGAATAAAAACTTCCATTCTGAATATTTTGAAACTGCATAATGATTTGGGAAAAGCAAGATTATTTTTTAGATGGATTTTTAGAGGAGACAGTGACTGTTCTTACCTCTGTAACTTCAGTGCATCTACATATTTCATACTGACCCTGCTAATATGACATTAATGCTGACTTTTGTTTTGCCACGATTTTAGCAGTTTGTAGCACTGTGTTGAACCATGTAGTTTCTCAGGGGACAGTGCTTTCAAAGGCAGTTGGACTAAAACCTGATCCACCAGCATTTGAGTTGTGAACATGCTTGAGCAATGCCTGTTTAGGAAACTGTCATTAGTTTTTGTATTTCTACCTGAATCTCTTTTTATGCAGCGGTGTAAGTTTTAATTTCAGTGTGTTCTGCAAGCTTACAAAACCACAGATTCTGTATCAGATAAAATCATTAGGTTTGTTTCCCTGCGTAACACAGATCATGCATTTTCCTTAGCGATGCCTGGTGCCACTCGTTGTAATCTAGTGTGAAGAACTGCCTTTCCTACCTGAAAAACCCTGTCTGTTTTCCAGTGACCTTAATACTGCTCTTGATCACAGAGCTGGTCAGAGCTTCTTGGTGGCAGTAAATACTGCTTTCCACCATGAGGCTAAGGTGTGTTGGTGGTGGATGAAGCGCTCCTTTGTAAACAGTTTGTCAGCGCTCTTGGAAATTCATGAACAGAAGAGTAATGTGCAGTCTGATTGTGATGTTATCAAGTTTAAGGTTGAAAGTATGATGCATTTTAACTTGCTTATTTTATTTTAAAAAGGCTACTTTTGTCAGGCTACCTTTGTCTTTGCACATGGTAAAAACCTCTCCCACTGCACCAGCCATCTCTGTGCATACCAGGGCAGAGCTTGCACTGTACAAGAAGATGGGAGGAGGCAGCGTGGGCAGGAGTGGCACAGCAGCAGGGTTAGGCTGTCACATGCTGGCATCTGCTTGGCAGCTGAGTGTCCCAGCCCCTGAGGGGCTTGTGTGTGCCCCCTGCACCCACTGGCACCAGTGAAAGAAAGGGTCTGCACATTCTGGATTTCTTGCCTGTGGGAAGAGAGGTGGCACAGCACACTTAAGTATATACTTAAGTATATGTAGAAACACCAATTCTGAGTCACTGAAATAGGAGCCAAAGCTTCTGTAATTCTTTTTCAGACCAAGAGGACAATTGAGAAGGGTATGGTGTAAGTTAAATTACAGGGTTGGCTGTATCCCTGCCAGTTGAGTTCCTGAAAAATTTGGGGGAATTGTTCCTGTTGTTAATATCACTGAGTTGGTAATAAAGTGTAAATCTGAGAACTGGGTGAGCAATAGTAACACAGTTCCAGTTTTAGTGCCATCACGTATTTGAATGCCTGTCAGGAAGGAGACAAGTTTCACATGTGGGTTGAGATGTTTGATGAATGTGAGCAACTTGTTCGCAGGCTCAGCCTGTAAGGCAGACACTGGCCAGGACACCATGCTGCTCACCGAAGCTGCCGTGCTGAGCTGGAGGCCAGGCTTGGTCTTTTCACCCACCCAGCTTAAGCCTGTGTGCACCTGCTGAGCCTTGGTCTCTGCCTCTCTGCACATTCACATGTGTAGTGCACGTGCACGTGTCACAATTTGCACTCTTACATGCACATGGGCCCTGCCCTGGGCCTCCACATCTTAAGATGCTGCTGATAAAGTGAACTGAAAAGTAATTCAGAGTTAGAGCATAACGTGACAGTTTGTGGGACAGAGTGAGGAAGGCTGCGTAGCATCAGAGCCGCAGGAGCAGCCGAAGAAGAAATCCTGATGCGGGTTCCCAGTTTCTGCTGCATTCAAGAGGGAAAAGTCACTTCATTGGGTTTCTTGCAGCTTTCTTTTCCCTGTGTCTTCCCCAGCAAGAGAGGTGCTGGAAATTTTTTCTGTGCAGGCTGTGATCGTGGGTCTGAAACCTGGTCCTTACCTCTGCATAACAATTGGGAAAGTATTTAAAGATTCCCTAGCCACCTTGAGTTAGACAGGGCTGAGACAGCCTAACCCTTTAAATTCCTCTATAGTAATTAATACAAAATGCTTCCTTACTAAGAGACTACTCAAATGCTTTATTCGATAAGGAAACCTAGAACCTGTGCTTGCTGAATTTGTCAGCAGGTTTTTCTAGTCCTAGGGAAGTTTATTTGGTCTTTTTCTGCTTTGATATATTTTAAGACACAACAGAGCATATTTCTAGTGGATTCTCTGCAACATTCCTAGATGAGAAGGCATTTCTGCAGTATATAGATTACATGTAATTTTAAAATAACACCTATTGGGGAAAAGTAGTTCCAGAGCTACATGAAATAAGACCACATTCACTGTTTTAAGATGACTGCTATGTTGCTTTTAGCAAGAGGAGTAATGAAGAATGACCTCTAGGTATTCCGAATTAACAATAAAAATAAAATATTTTTTTTTGTCTCCATATTTTTGTTGTTGTTGTTGTTGTTGTTGTTTGTTTGTTTTTAAGCAACAAAAACTGGACTCTGCTGTTCGTGAGATGATGTAAGTTCACAATGTGAACTACTTCATTAAGAGTCTGAAATAAGTTTATCGTATGTCCTAAAGCCAGGCACGTTTTTCTTCAAAGACTAAAAATTACTAAAAGGTGGTAGAATCAGTCACCTCAAATTCTTGTACCCTGCCCTGGTGGTATTTTATGCCTAATTCTGTCTTATGTGTTGTCTTAAAACAATACTTTAAGGAGAAGAAAACATATAATTGCTCTGTAATTTCTGCACTAAAATGTTTTCTTTTGAAGTAGCTCCGCTTAGCTAGTAAAAATACTTCTGGGTCTTAGTCAAGCATTTAGTACAATTTAAAACTGCAATGCTAAATTTCATTGGTTGGACTTTTTATTAGATAAGGTAGAAATGAAAGCAGCAGGCAATTTAATTAGCAGTAATTTTTCTGGGCAAGTCATTACTTTGATGAACTTCAGAGCAATGTTTATGGCTCCTAATTAACCATGTTAGTCATTTGATTGAATAATCACTTTGGAAATGTTTCTACAATTTGATTAGAGTCTGACCCACTCTGATAGTCATAAATTAACTGATAGCACTTTAGGATAACAAGACTCTAGTTACTTTACGAGAAATAAACTCTTGCCTGCTGTATTTTTCGGTCCTCTGTGGACTGTTTAAGCACAAGCTAACCAAAAGATTAAGTAATGTTGGTACAAACAATGCTTGCCTTAAAAAGACTCCAGATGTTAATTATAATTGACTTTAGGAGCATAGGAGATGAAACCCCAAATTGGCTAAAAACACAGCTTCTTGGATTCATACATAATTCTTTATTCTGAATACTCTGCTGTATCACTTTGCAAGAGTGGAGTTCATGAGTCAAAAAGGGTTTTGCTGCCAATACTAGTGATTTTTTACCTAAAATAGAAAATAGCATCTGTTTCAGTTCTGCAACTTCCTCTTTTTCTTTTTTTTTTTTTTTTTTTAAACGTAGATTTTTCCATTCTCCTTAAAATTCCATCTACTTGGTAAGATGAGTGATTCTTTGCAGGTGAACCACTACTTGTAGCCTTGACTTCTAGTCTACAGAGCTATACTTGACTTGAGTGATCACTGAGTCACTGAGTCCTGTGTCTGCTCAGAATTCTTGTCTGAGACATCAGAGATCCTCGAGGCCTGAGCAGGCAGACACTGAGCATGTAATCGAGAGACGAGGTAAAGAATTTGGTATGGATGTGCAGGAGAGACTGTGGACTGTTAGAGGAAACTTATTATTCCTGTCCTGTGTTTCACATGTTTTGTGAAGTCAGTGTAAAACCTCATTTTCTTATTCAGCCAAATCTTTGATACTCATCACTAGTCAGTGAACAGCAAAATTTGGAATCACATTCTGAAAGAGTTGGTAGGCAGTGTTGGAAAAATAATGGCTGCTCTTTCGACCTCTGTTTGCATCTCTTAAAAGAGTTGCAAGTTACTGGTGTCAGATTGTAGGAGTTTATCCCAAGATTGAATAGATGGTGTTAAGCAAGACTTTCAATATTCAAGAAGCAGTTTAAACATAGTCTAGAAGGGCAAACATATATGGTGTATTTATGTTTGCAAGTCCCTGTGCACATGTCACTATTGGAGACAGTGTAAGACACAGGAAAAAAAAATAAAATAAAAAAAAATAATACCATTTTCATTAGTTCTGGCTTGTTTGTTTGTTTCCTCATTCTTCTTGCATATTTGAGTAGACATGAGGAAATGCAAATAGATTTGCATATTACTTAAAA
The DNA here is from genome assembly GCA_011075105.1 of Heteronetta atricapilla. Lineage (NCBI taxonomy): Eukaryota > Metazoa > Chordata > Aves > Anseriformes > Anatidae > Heteronetta > Heteronetta atricapilla. Next base: position 29,972,243 of record CM021732.1, on the reverse strand, counting down.
TGTGCACAATATTTATTTATTTATTGCTTTTAAGGGATTTCTTTTTTGGTTAAGGGTACACAAGCAGAGGGTGAAATTGAGGCAGCTGAATTCCTAGATTAAATACTTACCAGAGTCTAAAAACCAATAACCTACTGTAGATTCATCCTGACATTCCTTGTATTAATGATACTGTATTTGTAGAGTTTATAAGTGTCTACTATGATTGGCAGGCTTTTCTGTGTAATTGATTAAAAAAGGTGTATTGAGTTAGTTACAAAGATGGATATACGAGCACAGGGTTTAAAATATTCATACTATTTGTGTGGATTTTTTGGTCTGTGAGTGATCTCAAATGTAAGTGTCGTGGAAGTCAGCTTTTAACAAGGCTGATTGCAATAAGGGTTTGAGTTCAAGTGCTGATGTTGTGTGGGTTCTATGATCTTCACTTTATGTTTTTCTCTTTCTCCATGCCTTGTGCATGCTGCTCTGAAATGCTTACTGGGGGTTGGCAGGTTCCCCTTTGCTGTAACTTGCATCCTTCTTGGTGTTCTTCTGTCTGCAGCCTTTGTCATTGATAACCTGAACACTTCACTTCCAGACAGTCTTTTGATTAGCATTGTCTTCTCCTTTCAGAAGTGCCTAGCTGCCATTCCATTTACATGAGGCAAGAAGGCTTCCTGACTCACCCAAACAGAACAGAAGTTAAGTTTTCTATTATGTATTACTTTTGTATGAAAGAAACTTGAGGGGGGGAGAAGCCTGGAGAGATTTGGGTTTCACTGATTTGATCCTGCTGCTGGGAGGACTCCATCTTCCTTTCCCTTTCCAGTCTAGAGTTTCTGCTGAACAGGTCTTTTGTAGTTTCTTCTAGTGACACAGGTTTGTTAGGATAGAAGCAACTTTGTTATGAATTTATTCATTCTCCTTTTCAGTGCCTCCAGCTGTTGAAAGGAAGTGACGCTAACAAATTTGTCCATATTAACCATTCTGTTTAAATGATATTTTCCAGGCTACTAGTGTGACGGGCTTGGTTAACAGTTAAGTAATCCATTTTACACTTCAGAAAGTTTTCAGTTAAAGTTTTTGGCTTTTTTTTTTTCAATTTTTTGGTGCTTGTTAGACCATTTAATATATACAAAAGCTGTTAATGATTTCAGTAAGGAAGAGCTAAATTAAATTAATTGTCAAAATTAATAATTCTAAGTAATAGCACTTTATACATATTAAGAAGGCCAGCAGAACTAAGCAAAAATGGCCACTGAAACATAGCTTATGCCATTCACTCTCCTGCATTAATGCATACTTATCGTCAATATTTTTGTTGTTTAGGGTTGTTTGATTTTCTACCAAGGGGCTTATTTCACAAACCTGAGGAAAATTGTTTATGAGATAGATGGGAATTCAAACAGATGTATGAGTGAAAGTCCTTTAGTAAGGCTTCATTCATTAGTAGTAAGACACAACTGGAAAGATAACAAAGCTAGCTAAAAGCCCACCTGCTTCTGGAGTGGAATAAAGGCAGAAAAATAGAAATAAAAGTTAGTATAATACAAGGAGGATGAAAAAACAGGTGGAAATTTGTAGCAGCCTTGGTATATGAAATTCTATAATGTATATAAGCTTGATAAGCTTGAGGTGAAAGACATCAGGGAAAAATCCACAAACTACAGGGCGAGGGTTAACAGATTTGAGTTTTAATCACAGCATAGATAGGGGAGAAACAGTCTTAGCCATGTTATGTACTTGTAAGTTCTTGGAGGTGGTAAATTTGTTATGAATGACGTAGAAAAAGCAGCCATGTTCGGTAAATATTTGTTTTCTGTATTTGGAAATCAGTCAACATGAGTTTATGGAATAAAGGTCATGTCAAAGAAATCTGATTTCATTCTTTGTTGAGATTAAAAGTTTGATTGATAAAGATGCTTGTCTCTTGTATCATGTAGTTGGCCATTTATATGGCATTCAATTTGCAACTGTTACGTTCTGATTAAGAAGTTAGCACTAAGCAGTATCAATAAGGTACACATTAAATACATTAAGACCTGGCTTACTGACAGATCTAAAAGTAGCTGTCACTGGGCAACCATCACAGAATGGATTTGTTTCTATTACTGTTCTGTATAGTTCTGTGGGAATTGATATCAGGAGTGTAGCTATTCAACATTTTCAGTAAAGATACAGAAAAATGTTAATTGATAACCGTGTGGCACAGTGGTAAATAACTGGCAGGACAGGGCAGTCACACAAAGCAGTTTCAATTGCATGGTAATCTGGGCATGTTAAAGAAAATGTTTTTTTAATACGCTGCATACAGACCAGGCCTATGGAATTGGAAAACAGTATATTGGAAAAAAATATGTTGAGATGGGCCTCCTCCTCCTCAGCTTCGCAATGGGAAATCAGCCCAAGCAAACATTGCAGCCATACAGCAAAAAGCCCTTCTACAATATTTGCACAGTAAAACAGCGAGCTGGAGGGAGGCAGGAGAGGAGGACTTGCTTTGTCTCTCCAAGTTGCATTAGCAAGGCTGATACTGGCATCCAATACAGTTCTGGTTAACAAAAACATCAAAACAATACTGCAAAATAGGAGTGTGCACAGAAGAGGGTCCTAAAAAGAGTGCCAGGTTGCAGAGAGTGTCTTTTAATGACAAAATTTAAATTTCAAATTATCTTAATTGAAAGAAACATCCACTGAGTGACTTATGTCAGTGTGGGAAGAAAATACAGAGTAGAACTTCTTTAGTCTAGCAGGCAGAAGACAGGAACTAATGGTTAAAATGTGATGCCATGCTAATTCAAATAGGAAATGAAGCAAACATTTTGGAATAAATCGTAAAGAAAAATGAGTACTTTTTCATTTTTGCAGGTGGCGATTAGCAGCCTTTTGGGAATGCACACATTAATTAAACACCCCTATACTGAGGCCAAAATGTTGTGATTAGGTAGTGCGTAAAGGATGTGGGATATTAATCTAATTCCTGTATGACTTACTGTTCCCTCTGGCATTAAGCCTATGATCTCGTCTTTCTCCATGCATCTTTTAAATAAACACCTCTTTATCTTTAACTTACAGGTTGTATGTATGAAAAGGGACCTAGGCAGTTTTATGATGACACTTGCGTTGTTCCAGAGAAGTTTGACGGTATGTATGACACATCTCTCACTCTTTTCTTGTGTGGCAAGATAAAAAAGAAAGAGATGAGGGACTTTTCTCTGTTGGTGATCAAAAAAGGTCGGTAACGTACCAATTCAGGATTCCTTAACACACCATTTGCCAAGCGCCCAACCAAAGCTGACCTTTTGTCTTGAAACCAAAGTCTCCTTTACAATAGGATGTCATTTGACTTTTGCCAATGAAGGGTTCTATTTCCAACGCTGGGGCAGAGAGGAGCTCAGTTCCTGTACAGTTGAGAAGGAATAGGAGGATTTCCATTGCACTGATGATCACATACTGCTTGTTGTTATAGATTTAATGAAAGCTTCTCTTATAATTAACAAAACAGAGGAGATGGCAGCAGCTTTGTTTTTAGTGAGGATTAAGCCTCTTGTCACATTGTCTGTGAAGATATGAATAGGGAGGAGTGAGTCCATAGGACATTTCTGTGTTGGTGTATTTGTGCTACATTAGGCATTGTGCTAGTGGTTTATTTTTCAGAAGGGTTCTGGAGTCAAGTAAAATAAATGGTCTGAATTATCCTCAGTTACTCTGATGTAAAATCAGTTTCCTGGTGTAACTCAGTTGATTTCAGATTTATTTCATTACAGACGAAGTAGATGGACTCAGTATTTCTTGCCGGTGACTCTGTTAGTCTGCAACTTTGGGAAGTAATTTGGAGATCAATTACTTAAATTTGCTGGAATGGCTTTTTGAGTTAGTGTATGTATGTCCAGCTTTATTTATTTTTAAGCAGGAAGGATTAGATGCCTTCTGATAAACTTGTGAATAGCTAAAGGAAAGCTGGAGAACTTATGGTGCTTTTTTTTTTCCTCCTGCTTTATTTGGTTTGTTTTCCCCTGAGAATCACTTAGATGGATTGCAAAACTATTGTTTGTATAGCAGCATTTGTTGTGTTTACTGAAGAATGGGAGACTCTAAAATGAAATTTACCTGAAGAATTGGACGTTCCTCAAACTGAGGTGTCACATGCATTTCAGGGTTGGTAAGGAATAGTAAGAAATAAATAGAGGATTTTAAATAATACTAGCTTTCACCTATCTTTAAAGATTGCTCAGTCCAGTATTGCATTGTCATAGGATTGACATATTCATTGAAAGGTTAATTTACTGAAAATCTACTTTATACCTTGGCTTTGGAATTTTTATTTTATTTTATTTTGGTGCTGGTGGTGGTTTGTTTGTTTTTCCCAAGCACACTGTGTCAGGTTCCCCCTCCCAAAAAACATTGTGGGCCTCATACATTTTCAGTATCAGTGGCAAAATCATTTTTGTATTTATCAGCGTGGGATCAGACCCTGTTCTACAAGAAGTTAAAAATATTCGGGATGAGTACTTGTTCATGTCATTCTTGAAAAGCCTTTTTGTTTATTTGGGTTTTGTCCAGGGAAGGGAATGAAAATGGGAAAGAAATACAAGTAAAGTGGTTTTTTTTTTAAAAAAAAAAAAAAAAAAAAGTTTGGAAATATTTGTGCAAAGCAGGCAGTCTGCTACTAGCTGCTGTGAGTGACTGTTGAGACATCACCTTGTACCGTAGAAGACTGATGTCATGATACAAAAATGTGTCTTTATACTTGTAGCATGATGACTTTTGAGGAAAAAATAGCAGATGTGTCATTATGTTTTGGCCAGTAAAGCTAAAATGGGATAAACCCAGAAGTAGCTTTGTTGTTTCAGAAGTAGATTCTCAGCTGTTTCATCAAAATCAAACATCAAAATAGGTGAAGAATCTGATCCTCTGTAATACTGCACTTGCTATTTGCACATTGCTCAGCTATCATTAAAAGAAAAATCCTGTCCTTGAGAAAGAAGGCCTTTCAGGACTGGAACTTGAGCCTCACATAAACCCAAAAGCCTTGTGCTGATTTATTTGTTTTCCACAGCTATTGACTCAATTTTCTTTCCTTATTACAAAAGGAAATGCTCCATTTTTAATACTATTATTCTTACTTTCACTACTTGGAGCTGTTCTGTAATGGCCATCAGAACATCCTAATGCTGTGGTTGAATGTAACGTCCTGGCTTTCTGTTTTAAACAGGTCATTCTGCTTATTAGCAAGGATTGCAGTTCTGGTACTCAAAATAAGGAGTTTTACCTTTTTATTATTAGTTTTATTATTCAAAGAAAGAAAATAAATAAATCACTGCTTCAGCGTCAGACCATTCAGCTGGTTTTGTTTTCATGAGTTGTTTAGTATGAATATGATTTAAAAACAACAGAGACAGGGTATGGATGAAGCAGGACAGTTTTTCATTGGCAATTTGTGGAAAAGCAGAATATTATTGTTGGTTTTTAATAGCTTCATCTGGATTTGAAATTTTAGAAAAAATTACTTACTGCTTTTCAGGGGGAATACTAATCTAATATGTAGATAAAAGTAAAAGTAATGTGTGCTTATATGCAAGTCCAATATGCCACAGAGGAACTCGCATATCTGTAGGATTTGCATACCTATACGTAAAGCACATGCTGTTTAAATCCAAGTCAAATTCTTTGTCAAATTTTCCTTTAGAGAATTTGCATGCAAAAGAAGTTTCACTCAACAGGGCTTTGCAGCTTTATGAAGCATACATTACATTTCCAAACGGGCTTGTTCAAAGTACAGTACACAAATGCAGTTCTTCAGAACTCAGAGTTGCTTACAAAAATAGTTCATGCTCTTTCAAATAGAGGATATTACAAAACGGTTTGCAAGCAAGATTTGAATGTATCAGAAGTGAATAGGCTTAGGGAGACTTCCATGAAGTGTGACTGAATTTAGGTACTTGTTCGTATATGAATATGTTATTGTAAGAGCATTTACAATTAATAGCGGGGGGACTATTGCATTTATAGACAGCTGGGTAGTAAGAATTCTTTAATTTTATTAACCCTAATGATTGCTTTGCCAGCTTATCACACAAACTGAGAGATGATGCTTTTTGTGCATTGGTCAGCTAACACTGTTATTCTGTGCAGGTGACGTCAAACAGGAGCCAGGAATGTACCGTGAGGGACCCACGTATCAACGGCGAGGGTCACTTCAGCTGTGGCAGTTCTTGGTAGCGCTTCTTGATGACCCATCAAACTCTCACTTCATAGCATGGACTGGTCGAGGCATGGAATTCAAGCTGATCGAGCCTGAGGAGGTGAGATAATTAAACAGCAAGTCTCAATGTCCACTGCCCCTTCCTGCAAATTTAACAGTGCTCCTTCAGAGCTAGGTTGTGTTTTCCTTCAATATTTAATTTCACAGCACTTTAGAAGGATAATGAAGAGAACTGGTACGGGAAGTGTTGGGACGCAGGTATGCTTGAGCATGGACTTGATTTCCTAGTCCCATGAAATAATAATAATATTGCAAGTACCAGAGTTGCATAATACTCAGCACTAATTGTGGGACCCAGATTTTACTGAACCATTTTCCAGGAAGAATCGTTCCAAATTCCTTTGAAAACTTGTCCCTGAATAGTCTCTTAGTGCCATATGTCCTTTAGTGTAAAGGTGTGGGCAGTTGGAACTCTACCTGTAGAATGAAAGACCCCCATCTGAAACAGCTGACAAAGGAGTTTAAGAATGCTACGTAGTAAAATCCCATTAAAAGTATAAATAAAAGCTCTCTCTTTAGAGTCTTATTTAGAGCCTTCTTGCTTATCTGTATCATTAGATTGCTGAGTGTATGTTTAGATCCTAGTCTTGCAAACACTCATGCACATGCACAGCTCCCATGAACCATGAAGGACTCAAGGGGTAGATAAAATTACTTGTATTCATGAACATTTGCTGAACCATGACTTAGTTCACTTGCGTGATAAACAGGAATAAATTGAACGTTTTATTACATAAACTATTTTGACTAGCTAACATTAAATAATCTATCCTGTGTTCTAAACAGCAGTGGAAACTGTTAGAAAATCTGGTGTGTGTGAATTTTATTGTAATGCTGATGTGGATGATTTGATGAGTATTGTCAAAAAGCAATATCATTCTGGTTTACTTGTTTGCCCCTTGGAAGGCATTTGAATATTAGAGGACTGTAAATTTTCATTCAGGATCCCCTCTGAGTCAGAAGCTTCGGGGGTGTAAGGCAGCTTCTGTGTTCCACCAGCTATTTCTGCCATCCATCTGCTGCCATAAGCGATATGAAAGCTTTCTTGCATTTAAGTTACATGATGTGCCAACAGCCCTAAGGGTAGCTGAGGATGGAGATGGTACTGATGTCCCTTTTCTTCCTGACATGGTCTAGCTGATGGATAGGCTGCTGCAGGGACCCATGCGCTGGCTCTGCTCTGTCCAAACATCCCCCATGCTAGTCTAGTAGTCACCATTAGTCCTGGCATTGTGCATCTGAGTTTTTTTTTATCACAGAACATCTGATCCTTTCCCCTGGCCAATCTTGGCATTATTTTAAACTTCTAAGTTTTGTCCTGTCTTTAAGGTATGTCCAACATTTTCCAAGATCAAAGAGATTTATTTAACAATGGTTCCCAGCATATGCTGCAAAAACTTTATAGGTTTTATTAGATAAGGAAAGGAAAATAATAAAATAAAGCCCTAAGAGTTACAAATTGCATAATTCCCTGAAGTATTAGATATTCACATTTAAGTTAGCCAGATCATCTGCTTATCTGACTGCATAGCAGTTGCTTTGTGGTTTTGAGCAGGACTGCATCTAAGATCTGGAGGAGGCAGACAACATGAAACTTGCTTGCTCCTCTGTGCTCTTTGTGAATGCAAAGAAGACTACGGTTGTTTTCATGTGAATGTCATGAATCTGATAAAAGCTGTCGATTAGAATAAGAATAGCCTGTGGGAAGTTGCACACTTCTGTTGGTTGCCAAGTATAAATCGAAGGCAAGTCAAAGAGCTTGTGGGTTCAGCTGTGCAAGTGAGGATGTTAGAGGCATGACCTTTCTATCCCATCCCTTTCTGGAGGTTCATGTAGGAAGGGTGATAACAGAAACAAATATGTATCAGCTTCTCAGGCACCATAGTTCGTTCAGAAAGCAGGTGACTGTGAACTGTGGAGGTTAAGAATTGGCATAGGTCCATTTCCATTGCCTTATCACCAGCACAGTAACCTTCAACAGAAAAGTGGGGCAGAAACCTTGAACCCTGAATCTCTTCCCCAGAGCAAGATTTGATATATATTGTAGTTGAGGGACAACAAGACTTTCTTACCAAGACAAATTCTGGACTTGCTTGCCTATTCATTTATGTCAAGATACCACACAATATAGCATATTCTCAATGATTATTTTGTTATAGAAAAATTTGCTGTGTACTTATTTATTATGCAAACCTGATACAGTAGTGATTTTTAGGACTTTGTTTAATGCAGGAAAAAAACTTGGCAGGAGTGAAGAAAGAGAGATGTAGGCATGTGTTGCAAAGATGAATAGGAGAATCAAGGTTACATATCTAGGCCAAATCTACAGCTGGAATAAATTGACATGAATTGGAGGTATGTTTTGATACAACTATAACATAGCTAAAGTTAGCAGAGCCATGATAATTTACATAAGCCTGAAAAACTGCACCATTGAAAGGAAATAATTGTATAAAAAGAAATTTTAAAAATTATTGTCCAGACGGAGATCAAAGTCATGGCTTTTGCTGTTGCTATAGTCCCCTTCAATTCTCAATGCTGCATGTCATCTATGGTTTGCATCAAATGACTCTGGACACCTGTGGGAAAGTTTTGTAGAGCTGTCTGCTGAGAAGCTGCTTGGCTTCTCTCTCCTTTTCCCAGAGCTGTATGCATATGCACCTCACAAACATTTTTATAAAATGTGCTCTAAAGAGTTCATCAACTCTTATTTTTCATCATTTTTTTTTTTTTTCCTCCAGTGATGTGATAGTCATTTGTACAGCCAGTAAATGAAATGTCACAAACAGCCGATTGTAATTTTGGGTGGGGAATAAGCAGTTAAGCTCTTTAAACAAAAACTCTCTTTCTCCAGAACTACCTTTGGCAATAAAACAGAGAGGCAAGTAGAAATCATAGAAGCAGAAGGCATATTGTTCTCTGAAATGGCTTCACAAGTTATTTGTGGCTTCCTTATTAATATTACTTTTTAAAGAGAAATACAACATGCAGTTTCTATCCTGTTCTTCATACTGTCATATAGTTCCTCCAAGTGATTAGCCTTCCTCTTCTGATAATTTATTTTCTTTGCTGAAATTGTATTTAGGACTCAGTTTTGACTCCTATCTCATAATGATCTCAGCATTGCCATCATTCCAAGTTATGGTCTGTATTAGTTCAGGAACTAAGCCTGTATGTATGTGTGTTTAATAGAATTTGGTAGTGTTAAGACAGGAAGGAAAACTCAAGAATAATTTTCCATATTTTCAAACTAAGAGAAGTTTTCATCTTTTTTGAAAGTTTTCTGATAAAGCATGATGAATAATTTTTTGTCTATAATTTCTTCATATGACTTGAATTTTCCATGGTTTTCTTTAAAAAGGCAAAACAATCCTCCTCCCCCCCAAAACAAAACAAAAGAAAGCAAAAAAAAAAAAAGTCACATTTGCAAATGAGTAAGTCTGTTTCAAGTTTAATGGATGAGTGGTGAGTCCAATTAAGAATCATGTTAGTACATGGGAATTTCAGGTCATGGCAACATTTTCTCTTTTATTTATGCATTCTACCTGCAGGGTTCCCCTGCTCCATCCCCAAATATCTGATGATAAGATCTGCTTGTTAAATGCATTTAACAAATCAATGCTAATCCATTTATGTGGCAGGTGGCACGTCGCTGGGGGATTCAGAAAAATAGGCCAGCTATGAACTATGATAAACTTAGCCGATCACTTCGCTATTATTATGAAAAAGGAATCATGCAAAAGGTGAGCAGCTAATTCTGTATTAAATTTCACTGGAATCTTGCATGTTAATCTGCAAGTCAGTTCACAAAGAGTACTTGTAACTGCATTGCTTAGATAGGTTTTTTATCTATTTATACAAAAAGTAAGGTCAATTTTTCACCTACCAGGTCAAGTATATGCATCAAGATATTTTTTTCTATGTAAAAAATGTCTGTGGTTTCAGTTCACATAATGCACATCATGATTACAGGAAAAGAGGTAACATTCAAAAATACCCAAAAGAGCTTCCTGGCACCTGGGAAAGGCAAACAGCAGCATACAATGTGAATAATATTTTGCAGATCTAAATTAGCTCTCCAGTGCTTGGCTACTTTGGTAACTGCAAGATAAGGGAGAAAAATGATACCTATGAAAATACCAAATACTTCAATATTTTACTGATGATGTTGTAATAATACCATTTTTAAGTGGAATTTAATACTTTATAATAGACTGAATTATGGGAAATATTTAAAAATAATTTATGTATATCAATTTGGTCTTGATGACTGTATTCAACTTCTTCTTTTCCTGTGGTTTGCTGTTTACATGTATGTTTTTAAATCTTCCTATGTAGTGCTATGTAGATTGACTGAGAAGTCACTGGGAGAAACCTTCTGCATAAACGAAATTTGTAGATATGATCAAAGATCATAAGAAATGTCTTGTATTACAAAACTTGTTCCATAGCTTTGCACGTTAGTTTTGTTATCTGTGTTGACTAACATGTTTAAACCTGCCATTTGCCAATTCCATGAATGAAAACAATGCCCTAAGCTAAAGTTGCTGGGTAACTTTTCCAGTAGGGTTTGTTAAGTCTGGATTTGGAGTTGCCTGCTCCAGATTCTGTAGCTGTGACTCAGGGATCGTTGTAGTGCTCGCCTGTTTCATTTTCTGGGTGTCAGCTTGGTCAGCCTGGGCTAGTACTGGCTTATGGCAGACAGTGCTTTATCCCCTTCCATGTATCACGTACCTCTGCATTTAGTCTTTGTAAAGTGGACTGGAGAAAAGGTCCAGTCGGGGAGAAGCAGAAATGCTTGGTTTTGTTCGGCAGTGCTGCAGACAGAAGCATGTCTTGCTACAGGTTATAGCTCAGCTCTGTAAGCACTTTGCATGGCCACAGTTTAAAGGCAACACATAGGCAAGAGCAAGTGACAAACAGAGGGAAACAAGCTGAATAGGTGGGAACAGGAATATAATATGTACACATCCATTTAATATGGAAAGTTCTTCTGACAGCGAGCTTCCTAATTCTTTGCTACTTTATTTTTTTTAAAAAAAAAAAAATCTACGTGAGTGTATTCAACACACATTTTAAAAGCTAATTTGAATTTTTATTTTTCTGGCAGACCAATGTTTGAATTTTTCCCTGGGATCATCCTAGCTGACCACTTACTATATGCTAAAAAATTAATGGAGATTATTGAATTGCAGTAGGCTTCTTTACTTAAAAAATTGTATGTGCAATTTTCCCCTTTTGTTTAAAGTTAAACAATAGTAATAAGCTATGCAAATGTCCAGCTTCCAAATGCAGACTTCAGACTGTCAAACATGCTGACATTAATTTGATGAAAAAAAAATCTGCTACAGATATAGCCCCTACCAAGACATAACATTATTTGTAAATAGATAAGCTGAAACTATAAGGAAGTGCTTCAGACTACCTTATACCTTTAAGAACAGAGTTAAGTTTGCAGTACTTTTGCCACCTTCATTTGCTTTGAATCCCATACTAGCTCTAGTTGCAGGAATTAGACATTATGATATTTATTTTCAAGTAATTTAATAAATGATGAGCATGCAACATGTTTTTTTTTTTTTTTTTTTTTTTTTTAGCCATAATTCTTTAGGGTGATTGAGAAGACATGATTGACCAGCATTTTGTTTTGTTTTTAGATGAAGCTCATCCATTTAATGGTATTTCTGAATAAAGGAAAACTTTAGGATTGTTGGTCAAATTGCCCCTCCATAAGCAAATCCAAATGTCCCAGGCTTTGCATGAGCAATTGCTAAGTACATAGTAGCCTACGTATTTGCTTACGCTATCCCTGTACAATCAGCATGCACTATAACTAAGTGCTTTTATACTTAAGTATGAATCAATTTACGTAAAGTGAAATTCAGATCTCTATCATGCAATGTGATTCTTTTTTCCACTTCACACACTGTGTGTTGGACTTAGTCATTTTATTTTGCCACTGTAGTGACAATTTGTTTACATTTTCCAATATGAACAGTTCCATTTGTGGTTAAGTATAGGAAACAACCGCAAACAATGTTTGAAAGTAGAAGAACTAGTTCATCTTCCAACAGGATATAATGTGTCTCAAAATCAAGACAGATCTGCATGGACTGCTTCTGCAGATCCCTGGTTTTGCAAGGTCATTGCCTTACCCATTCTGCTGCCTCATTATTAAGTTAAAAGGTGCATTTTTCAAGAAGTCTGTTGAACTTGCAAAGTTGGAGTTGCAAAACCACAAAGACTTACACTGCACTTTTTTTCTTACTTCTGTTATCCTAAGGTTGCTGGAGAAAGATATGTCTACAAGTTTGTTTGCGACCCTGAAGCGCTTTTCTCCATGGCCTTTCCAGACAACCAGCGCCCCTTACTGAAGACTGACATGGAGCGCCACATCAATGAGGAGGACACTGTACCTCTGTCCCACTTTGATGAGAGCATGGTCTACATGCAGGAGGGTGGCTGCTGCAACACCCACCCCTATAATGAAGGCTACGTCTATTAACAACAGTGACAGTGAAGGGGATATTTTCCCCCTCCTTTAGGCTTCTCCTCCTTTACAAGACCCAGAGGAAAGCTGAAACGACTTCAGTTTGTTTTTTAAATAGTACACTAAAAGGGGCTTTTCCTGTTGCATTACTCCTATGGTCTGCCATGGACAGCGCACTTTATTTGAAAGGGGAGGGTTGGAACCTAAACGTTATTCTGTGTAACAGGAGGAAAAGGGTGGGTTTGCTTTTTACTTAAGTAGGGAACATACAGGTTTTAAGTACAAAAAAAAAGCTATATCATGTCTGTTTTGTTTAATATCAGCATAAGATATTGTACATTTTCTCTGGGTATCCGTAGTACAGTTAATTCTCATTGTGCAAAATAACCACTTGCTGATGATATCAGCACAGCATGCCTTGGGCATTTGTTTCTTGCTATTCTTAATTGTCTTTCTACAGTTATAAAAGAAAAGAAAAGCATATACTACAGCTTTTAATTTAGAAGGTTGAAGAGGCAGACATTGCACCTTGCCTCTAAAAACAAGTATCTTGAGAGTTTTGCTTTTTATTTAATGGCAGGTTGGCCATAAGTACAGTGACCAAATAGCAAAATCCATGACTGCAGACCACAAGCTGCATGCTGTAACTGGTACCACATTGCTATTCATACATGGCCCATGCTATGGTTTAAACCTTTCAAGATGCATTTGAGGGTAGTAATTACATGTGGTAGGGTTTCCTATGATCATGTCAGCATTAAATACAGGATCATGATCAGGAGGGAGAAAACATTTTGTATCCTTCCATTTCCTTTGGTACATAAATAAGTTATTTAATCAATAGGAATTAACTGTACTAAGTCACATATCTAATTATGCTGTTTAGACACAGCAAGCACTCCTTGAGAAAAATATCCAATACACTAAATAGGTACTTTAGTAATTTTTAGACACGGTACCCATTAATATGCATTTAAACCTTTTACTGCTGTGTTATGTTGATAACATATATAAATACTAGATAATGCTAATGCTTCTGCTGCTGTCTTTTTCTGTAATATTCTCTTTGATGCTGAATTTACTATGACCATTTATAAGCAATGCTGTAACTACAGGTAGCATTTCAGGACAAAATAGATGACTTTAACCATTTATTGCTTAGAAAATAGCTTACGCCATAGCTGTGCTATAAGCAGCTTTTATGCGCATCCACAAATGACTAGTAAGCTTCAGCTTGCTGAGGAAAGCTCTGCAGAGCCTTTTGTAATTTTCGGTGGAAAAGAGACTTAGACGAACTGTCAAAGAATACCATGAAGTCGCTGTATGACGTTGTAGTGCTGGCACTGATGTTTCCAATCAACTTGTTTTGGACACTAAATGTAAATGTGATCTGACACGCTCGGAAGAAAATTTAAATTTTAAGTTCTTTTTTTTCCCCCAGTGTTTTCTATTTTTTTTTTTTTTTTGAGAAGGGTAATCTGAATACAAGCCACACACAACATTCTGTACGTAAAATTTTAAAAAAAAAAAAAGCAAAAAAGCAAAAGCTTTAAATATGTATGAGCACCTTTTCTGAAATATAACATTTACTAGTTTGAAGGGAGTTAGAGAGGGTAAGATTTGGATTTCTTTCTTTGCCCAGTGAAATTTTAATAGGTGTTATATGGATTGCCTCATTTTCCTATATTCATGAGAAGTGGGAGGAAAATGAATGCATAACCATAAAACAAGAATAATTTTCATCACAATGGATGGATTTCAAAGACAATCCTAGGTGGTGGGTTAATTTTCCATCCTGTGTCAATTAAGACATGAGTTAAGCTATGAATATTTTAACATGCAATTAATCAGAAGTACAGAAGTAGTGATCACTAGAAACCACGGGTGCATAAAAAACATTTGGGCAGGTATTTAATTTACTCAGATACATAAGACAACTTATTTTATGAGTTTGTGTGTATGCCTTAATATGTCACCTAATTCTGTCATCTGTAAGTCTCAATGGCACTAAATTTGCAGATCAACCCAGAATCACAAGTCTCAAACTGCATAATTACCAAGAAGGAAAGGGAAAAGGTTAAATAAGATTGTTTAAAACAACAACAGCAAACATAGTTTCCATTGAAATAAGGTTCAAATGAAACATGCTTTGATGAAAAGTCCTTGGATTGATTTTGTTTTTTTAATGTCATCATTGAGCGCCTCCTGCCTGTGGCAGGTTGTGGGTATGGGATAGGGGTTGGACAAAAAAAGGAAAAAGAAAAAAAAAAAAGGATAAAAATGCATCAAATGTGTAATATTTAAGAAGAAATATATATATATATCTGTATACGGTAGTGACTCACTGAACAAAACAAGCAATCAGACCAACATTACCATGATGTCTCAGCAGAAGATATAAGTCTTTCACTGAACTGATTAACCCTTTTTAAAATGTACCTAAGAGTTTTATTTAAAATCTGTTTTTATTCCACTTTTTTTTTGGTTGGTTGGTTGTTTTTTTTTTGTTTGTTTGTTTGTTTGTTTGGGGTTTTCAGGTAGAATAATAAATCTGGCAGCTGATTTCTGCAAGATTGTTGTGTATTGGATTCCTAACCATTTAGACTGGATTGGCCATTGAAGTAAGGTTCTTCTTTTGGAAGAAGAGATGACAATTGCCTGTTCCCAGTGTCTAGGAAAGCATCCCACACAATGTAACCCCCCACCCCCCAAAAAAAAAAGGGAAAAGTGAGGAGTACATACAATTCACTTATAGCTATATGTTACAGCTGGTATTTAGGTTGTCAAAGCATTGTATTTGACTAACAAAAGGGAGGAGGGTGGACTATGTAAATTTAGAGAAGGATTGATTCCAACTAGAAACGTACATATTTTCACAGAGCATTTTAATGCCCTACTGAATTTGATTGTGTGTGTTTGGGGAAGGGTGCTTTTGGCTGGTTGTTTTTATGTTTGTTTTCAAGCTGTACGTCAGTGGAAGAAAGAAAAACAGGCTTCACTTCTCTTTTAGGAGCAACTCGTCTGGAGTTAGATTTTGCATGCTTGCTTGTGTGCATTTACTGCCCATAGTAGCGAGCAGCATGAGGTAGTGCTACTGTGAAGCACATCTAGGAGGCTTCGCTGCAAGACCCATGCATGGAACAATGGCTGAGGTGCTTGGACATTTTTTTCTCCACTGTGGCAGTTCAGTTGCACCAGAAACTGAAGAGGTACAAATAGATAAGGACTAACTTCAGACAAACTTCAATCCATTTAATAATCCATTCAATAGAGTTAAGATTACAGTTTTAAGTATGGCAGTGCACAGATTTTGGTTTAGGAATATGGCTTTCCATGACAGAGAGCCTAAGCCTCTACTCTCCAAGGTCACCACTGTAACTTTCCTGTACATCAACTACAGTGCAAATCTTAACATTATATTTTCTAAAAGCATGAAGTTCATACACTTTTCAGACCAAATCTGTCAGCTTTACTCCACAGTTAGCTGTTATGCTAGTGAGGACAAAATGGGGTATAGAAACATTTTCTCCAATGTTCTCTGTGAAAAGCCCTTTGCTCAGGATCTTTTCTTCTTTGGGATTCCTAGGACTATTCCCAGGGGTTAATTCTTAGAGATTTATTGCCCCTTGACATCTGACTGTTTTGAACTGCAAGTCCATCATCACAGGATAATATCATCTAATAAATATTTTTGCCTTTTGTTTATTTTCTTTTTAATAGCAGGAAATAGATCAATGTGTGCAAAAGGTATGATGAAATCTCTGAATCGTTAATGGCTATACTTTCTTTTCTGAAGCGCATTAGCTTCAATTTATATATTACAGGTAACAGCAATTATGAACAACCCTATTTAGTGCTCACATTAATAGCACCGAGGACTTCTCCAAATAATCTCCTTCAAAGATGTTTTGGGTGGTATCCTACACTCTTAAGAATCATCACTCCAATCTATTTATTTATTTACCAGAGGTAATTCTGCAATTGAAAAGGGAGTAGCAGCTATGAGCAGGAGACAGTAACTCAGAGTCCCCTGTATTCATTTTACTAAAGTACCAGGGTGAGAACTGGAGCATCTGTGATACATAAATGCACCCTGCTCTCCTTGTTCTCTTACGGAGAAAGAACTTCAGTGCATCATCTTCTGTTGCTTCTGCTACGTGAGTGGTAACTTGTGGCAGAGTGGGAGGGATGGAAAACTCAGTAGGGGCAGGAGCATTTTAAAACTACAAGATTACCTGGAGGATATTTGTCAGATACCTAAGAATGATAAGTAAATCTGCAAAGGGCTGTAGCTTACCACACAGCTTTCATGACTGTAGGTAGCTAAAGTTAACTTTATCTCTTGCTTCAGGAGGTTGAAATATTTGATTCTCCTTGAATACCAATTTAATTTCTGTGGGAAGGAAATATTTCTGCCATCTTGTTATATAAGAGTCTGAAAATTCCTATGAAGAATCTCATTGACATTTTCCCAAAGAACTATTTTTGTGTGTGAAAATGACACACCAAAAATCACCAAAAGAAGGGGTAGATAAACATAATGTTCTCCAAGACTACAGCATTATTTATCCTAGAAATGTATGACATCTTAAATACTGCTGCTGTATTATCCTTCCTGAAGGATACTGAAGTCATTGGATTGACCTCAGCAATACACAACCTACTCTGAAGTGGTTTTTGTTGTTGTTGTTGGTTATGGTAGTGGTTTTTTGTTTGTTTGTTTTTTGAATTGAGCATCCTGATGTTATTATACATTGCAGTACCCCTGAGACAGGGTCACAGTCAGGTGTTTGGATTTGATGATCCATAATTTTGTCTTTGATTTTGCAAAGCTGTCTGGGCATTTCTGCCCATGTCCATGCTTTTTACTTCCACAGTAGTGAAGTTATTACAGCCATTGATATTCTTATTCTTTTTATTTTTACTAGTTTGCTAGTAGCCTGGTTTTGTTTTGTTGCAGAAGAAATGCCTTTCTGTGCCTCTTTCCATACTCCAAAGAACCACGCAAATGGTTATGGTCCAAAATAGCATGTTTGCTCTGTGATCTGCACTGCAGGCTATGCCAGTTCATTTTCAAGAGCCCAAGAAAGCAATGAGTAGGGGTGATCTCACTGCTTTTTTTGGTGTCATGTCCATCCGTGTCCTGCCCCCCCTCCAGTAGGATGCAGCTCCCCCCCTCCCCACAGTAGGATGCAGCTGATCCATCTGAAGATACTGTAAACCAGTTCTTCACTCACCCCCAATATTTTAGCTAACACTGCACTCATTAGAACAGTAACACTTTATGGAGAGCTGAGTGTTTTAGATGTACCACAAAGGACTCTCTCTACAGTTGCTTTCAGTCAGTTTTGCCCGGGAAGTGGCATATGGCTACACAGCTCAAACAGCAGCAGAAGGAGGTGGTTTTGCAGAGGCGCCAGCTCCTCGGAGCTAGAGCTCTGCTCAAATATGCAGTTAAGGCTGCTGCCTGGTCAGCTGGGGTAAATGTGCCCTGGAAGGCCTGGTGAGGTCTGTTTCCATGTAGAAGGCCAGAGGAACTATGATGCCAGAGGCTGAGGCACAGACATGGGTAAAAGCCTGTTGGTGACAATACAGCTACCAAGTAGCTAATCCAGAACTGATTAGTACAGGAAGGAGGAGGCTGTATGACCAATATAGTAAATCACGGAGACAATTACTTGAAAGACATGCTGCAGGAGAATCATAAGAAATGATGGAAAGTAATAAACTCAGTAAACAGTAATGACTTTTAAGACCCCAGTGCTTGTGGGAGTGCTTCAGGAAAAGGAAGAGAGAAAGTAAAATGCAGAAAGGGACAATAATATTAGATGAGAACAACTGGAGTCAAATCATGAGCTGCATTAGGGGACCTGTAAGATTGCAGTGTTTTAGATAAGGAAGTAAGTGACCAAGATAAGTACAGAGTCAGTAAACTGAGATAAGAGGAAGAGAGGAGGTAATTGGAGGCAGTACACTTTGTGGTCAGTGGGCCAAATGTGCTGCACCAACAGAGCTGCACCAGGGGGGTGTTATTCAGCCCCAAGGACAGGAATATCAGCACTGCCTTTGGAGTGATTGTTGATTATTTAGTAAAACCATCTGCACAGTGTTTGGCTGCTGTTAAAAGAGCAAACAAGATACTGGCATATGCAGAGAGTGTTCTGGGCTATAAACACAGTGACTTTATTGTCCTACTATATATATATATATATTAAAAAAATAAAAAAAAATAATGAGTCAGATTGTAGGCTGGTGTAAATCATTTTGGTTTCCTTGAAGTCAGCTAAGTATCTTTATCCTAACAGAATCCAATACTTGTTATTAGTAATGTGTATGCCTGTTTAGGTGTGGTATCTACATAGGACACTTTCACTTGTTACATTATTGAGAAAGATATGCAAATGAAAAAAAGCCGGGGAATATTAGACAACACAATATTTATTTATTTGTTTATTTATTGGTACAAAGCTCTCTGCAGTGGAGCTCTATGCATCTCTTTAACTCTTACAGTGACATGTTGTGTCCAATGCTGGCAAACTGTATGTGCCAGGCATCTCTGCTATAGGTGGCTTAGCATTGGTATCTGCAAAGGTAGCAGGTTTCTGTAGGGTCAGACTGCTTTCCCAGCTGTTTATAAAGACTATGTGGACATGCAGATATCTCAAGTGCACTAAGCTTCCAGCCATTCTTGGACTAGCAAATTTCAGGTACATTGCAGATGTACCCACAAAGGTTAGACTTTCAAAGGAATTTCTGCCACTGGTATGCTCCATATTACGTCTGTGAGCCCAGACGTAAGTTATTACATTATTTAAAGGCCTAAGTTATTAGGTTATCTAAAGGCCTCCAAAAACTCTTTCAAATGCTGGTCAACTGAACCAGGTCTTCTCTGCTTCCTCTGAGAATGAAATGTGGGAGAAAGACACAAAATGAGTGAAAACCTAGATCTGCATCTACAGAGAAATAAAGTGAAGAGAACCTTTATACTATGAATTTAAAGAAAGAGTTTCAGCATGGCACTGCAGGAGGTTGCTTATAGGAGTTAAGGCAGTCCTTGGAGCCCAGAATAGATGCCTACTCTTAGAATAGGACTCTTAGTTTTATGTAGTGCTTGCATGTACCTGCTCAAGATACAAGCTTTATGAATTTGGGTTTTGCTGTTTTATTCTTCCTAATACAGAGAGGAATGTTCTACTCAGTAACATATTATCTGTTAAATGCTTTAATGCTTAACTTCACAGTAACTAAAGTTTCTTTGTGAATCTATCCTTAGTGACTGAAGAAGCAAGGCCCTAAAAGGAAAGGTCAGTTCCTGGAACTATGCAATCCATTAAACTGAGTAGTTTATATAATCTTTACTGACTGGTAAGTGACACAGCCTGGCTGTGGTAAAACCAGTTCCAAAAGCTAAACTTGGCTTATTAATTGCTTTATGCCATCTAAATGCCAGGAAAGCAGTTCCATATATCACTTCTCTTGTCCCTCTGGCCACTTCTACAGCTCTGATCATGACATCTCGCCTCATGGGAGAGCTAGAAAGACACTGAGAGAGTTCACAGGATTGAGTAAGACTTGCAAATGGCTTGTGAATTGGCAGAAACATGAAAGGATTTGCCTTGGGACAGATAGCTGAGAAGGGATGAAAATCAAGGTCTACAGCATTATGAAATGTTTGGAGAGAAATGGAGAATCATAATATACCAAGTCTCATAACAAGAATTTACTGGGAGGCAATAGAAAGAAAAAAACAATTCAGGCACTGAAAGAAAATAAAGGAGGTACTTTATCACATAGCACAGCTATTAATTTGTGAAATTTATTGACATAAGCTATTTGGGGTGGCACAAAACCTAAACGAGTTAAGAATAAGTGTTTAGAAATAATCATGGAAGAAATAACCAACATTGATTCTTGGCTACAATGATAAGTTCAACTTTCCAAATCGAGGAGTCCCTACCACAGAGCCTGTCAGCTCCTCAGAGCATCTGCTTGAGTCACCCTGTTCTCGTAAGATCTTTCTAAACACTGATGGTGTCCATCCCAGGACAGACAGACCTTTGGCTACAGAAGAGGACTTAGTACGAGTGAGTATTATTTGAAACAGAAGCACAAACTTCAGTTGGTTCAAGATGATATTCTGTATCCTGCATTTTGTTTGGGTCCTGTGATTATACTAAAAAGAGTACATAACAAAACTGATTGAAGTAGTTTGTGTATTTCAACACAAAATCTGTAAATCCAAACCTTTGTCTCTAAGATTTGTTTTCCTTGTCTAGCAAACATCCCCTTTACAAAGGGCTATTGTCAACTTGTACAGGATTACTGAGCTGCTGATATTGGGATCAGGGTTGTTTTTAAAGGAAGAAGAGAAACATTGCCACATTTGTATTTGACTGGGAAGAGTAGTTCGTGAGTAATAGGTTCATTTTGTATTCTTGCCACTTAACACCTAACATTTCACCATGATGTTTTCTCTCTGTGCGGCATTTTTGCATAGAGAGAGCTAAGGCTGTTTAGTAACATATAGCATTGAAGCAAGACTCAGAAATTATAACCTCCCTCCTCTCCCAAAATAAGGAGAGAGAGAAGAAAACACTAATGAATGTCTTTCTCTTCTCATATTACCTCTAACTTTATCAATAACATATTCCATAATGCTCTAAGTTCCATCCTCAACAGATAACATTAAGCAGTACATATCCTAATTTCATCAGACTTGGACTCTTGCTTAAAACCTTAGGTGACTTCATGCATTTATATCAATTGTATCAACAGACCAGTGCATCTGACTCTTTGAAAGCAGGTGCAGATCCATACACAGATTTTTTATGACAAAATGGTTTGGATTTTGATGGGATGATTATGACAAATACAGACGGCAAGAGACCCAGCAGAAAAAGCTCTGAATATACTGTGCTTAGTGTCTTCAGTTAGTAATATTTTTGGAAGACAAGAGGCACATTTATTTGGCTGATTTAAGTGCTGCTCAGGAATGACCTTGTGCATAAACTGTTATGGGAAGTCTATATTTCTGAAGATATAAGTATATCTAGCTATAGAAGTGTGACCTGCTGACTCATTGTCCCAGAATGGTATCAGTCCAAAATGTCATAGCAAGTGTGAGCTGAATTCTCATGCAAGCTGTGAAAGACAGCAGTTCCATACATTAAAAGAACATTGGGTTGCATATGTCTGTATCCTGTAGGGAAGGGCAAAGTAAGACTCCTGAGAGCATTAAGCATAAGAAAAGAAGATTCAAGTTATCAGTATTGCTGCAAATTGGCAATTGCAAGGTGTAAATTGTAACTCATGAGAAGTAAAATTCAGCTCAGAATGTCTTGTTCAGAGATCTTTAATTGTGGGGCATCAGATGAGCACAGCTTCTGCTGTACAGTATATCCAGGATCTATCACAGAATCACAGAATCACAGAATTTCTAGGTTGGAAGAGACCTC
>CM021732.1:29896429-29935051 GCA_011075105.1 Heteronetta atricapilla | reverse complement strand
GAGGTCTCTTCCAACCTAGAAATTCTGTGATTCTGTGATTCTGTGATCTTTGTAAAATATTTGTCAAATGAGCTACAGATGTCTAGGAAAAATCAATGACCCACAATGCTCTTTTGCTCAGATACTAGTCTTTTCATTCTGTTCCTACCTAACTTACTTTACAGGGATGACCATGGTGTTAATTTCTCTGTACTCAGGTACTATGGCTGCAAAATGGGAGTAATATTCCTTTTTGCATTGACCTGATGTTCCTAAATGAAGGGTATTGCTATTAAACACAGAAACTAATTATTCAGCCTTCTATGAAAACTAACTTTACCTAGAAATGGCTCCAGTGGGGGTTGAGGGAAAAGCACCTAAGCATCCCAGAAGTACTGAAAATGTAATAGCTTTTATCAAAATGTTGACTGATTTTTAGAACCTGGTTCTTGATCTCCATAGAATACATGTATGTTACGAACATAAGAAAAAGGTAGAGGACTGGCAAGTGGGGGATGAATAGAGTATGCATACTTTCCTGGAGAATGTTGAAGAGGGAAACAAATGGAAAAACAGGTAGACTGAGTGGAAAGTAAAGAAAAGGAGGAAAGGATTCTTCTGTGACTAGAATTGAAAGGTTATTGGCGGAGTGGAGATTAGAGAATATTTAGAAATTACTAAGAATGGAGGGAAGAGAATTGGAGAGTCGTTAAGTGAATAAATGGCAGGTACATATGAACAAGGACTCCTTATTTGTAATATCTTTCTGAACCACCTAGCGTTGCAGCAGTTTGCATGCAGCTACAGGGGAATACAGATTATATTTTCAGGATATGGTTGTCCATCATGTTGGGACAAATCATCATCTGATATAATACATTATGACTACATCAGAAGTTGTCAAAACCTTTAAAAATGTGATCACTGAAGTCACCAAAAAGCAGTACATTGAGACAGAAAAGTTAGACAGTAAAACTTATGAAACTACATTGGTCAATTATTAAGACATAGATGATAAAGATTTTTAGAATATTTTTAAGGCAGATGAAGAAAGGAGAGGTGGCAATGGGAATGCTGAAGGATACAGTAGGATAAACAGTGTTTACCAGTAGAATTCCTTTATACATTATCTTTGTGTTATCTTGTTTGTATTTACAATCATAACTTTAACATAAGAATGAAAATATTCTGACAAAGGATGATGACGTGAAGATAGATGACTATCAAAATGAAGTTGATAAAATACTCCTGGAAATAATTTTATCAGTGTAGTGATTAGAATGAAATTCAAAAGATAATGGATTTAAGACCTAATAGTAAGGAAATTCTCTACTACACTGTGAAGATCAGAATAGGAAAAAAAAAATGCAGGAGGAAGTGATATGGTCACAAACAAAACAACAACAACAAAAAAACAAACAAACACAAAACACAAAAACAAAAAAATAACAACAACAAAAAAACAAGGTGGTTTTAAGCTGGACCAAGGAAATTGTCACCTTTAAAAACTTAAAACCATCAGTCCTGACACTGTGTTGTGCTTTATTAGTTATGTACTTCCACAAGGTTCTTTAACTACAATGCATGTACAGAAAGGAATACTCAGCATCTGTTTTTTTCTTCTAGAGTGATCAGGAGACTGTGAAGTCTATTATGTGCAAAAAGACTGGAATGAGTACAATGGTTACAACAAAAAGACATCTGACTAGCACCATAAATATGTTAAGAAACAGAACTCTTTAAAGGAAAAGGAGTTTGCAGCAGGAACACTGCAAGGAGTGAAGCTGGCAACTGTAGCCATATACCTTTGAACCTTTATCTGTGACGGCACCAGAGACTTCCAGGTCTTTCTGATTTACAGCTTAGGTCCAAAAAAGTCATTTATCTGTCTCTGAATTTCTGTGGTGTCTCAGATTGCTTCTTTGTTCTCTTTCCTCAGTTCCTAGCTCTGTCCCTATTGTATCTGTTTACGATACCAATGGAAAAAGTGACATTTTCTAAGTGGTGCATCCACCACTCTCCTTCCTTATGTAAACAAAAACACCATAAAATGACTCCTTTAATGTTAGAGGGCATTTGGCTTTATCATCACCATTTTTTTTCTAAGTTTGCTAAATATAGTAGATTCAGTCATAGAAAAGCTAAATATAGAACAGGACAGTGGTGGAATGGTGTAATTGTGAATAATGTAGAGAGTTTCAGGTGAGTCATTCATGGTAGAATTCAGTCAGAGAAATACTGTTGAAAGCTATTTGAGACAAAAACTACTGAAAACAGTTTAAATAGGGCTTTAGAAAAAAAGGAAGTATTAAGGTTCTGAAAGTTATTAGAAGTTGCTAGATAAATGAGATCGATCTGGTCTCAAAAGTATGTATTTGTATGGTTAAAAACTTCTAACTAATCTACTGGTTTGTTACACTTTGAATAACTGTGGAGCATTCTGGGAAAAAAAAAAAATAATGCTATATTTAAATGGACCATGGGAACTAATTTGCAACTAAAACACTGATGATATTTTTACGCTTATTAGCTCCTATCATTTCAGAAGAAGATTAAGCTTTCCACAAAACCCATAAACATTTAGTTTGTTGTAACTACAGATTTTAATGGCTGAAAAACAGGCTCATCCATCTGTTGGAGACCAGCAAAACAAATACCTTGAGTCACCTGTATAAGCAGCCTTCTCTGTGAATGCAGTTCTAAATAGGCACAATGAGAACTGGTAAGCAGCTCATTTTTTAGACAGGATGTCAAATTTAGGGTAAATGATGCTAAAAAATATTGTAAAATGGTCCCTAGCCGCTGTTAGTGCAATAAAATGATCACAGCAGGGTTTTTTTCTTTTTTTTTTTTTCTTTTTCTTTTTTTTTTCTCATCAAAGCAGATGGCTTTAATGATTTTTCAAGCCATGCTTAATTCATCTGCAAACAACAGAGATCAGTTTGCAAATGTGTACTGAAAGAGAGATATGTTACTGTTCATAAATGCTCTGCAAGTTTGCTTTGCCCCATCATTAGTGGCAAATGGTGTTTACTTAAGGTAAATTATTTTTGTGAACCATCTCAGAGTCCGTGTTGCAGTTGCAATAAATTACCTGTAAAATGAAATGAGCATCACCTGGTTAATGTGGCCAGTACAATTGACCTGATGGAATAAGTAAAATTATCTATTTTATTTTGAATTAAAATTTCATTATAGAAATGATTATAATATTTCCTAAATATATTTGCTTTGCACTTTTTAACTGAAAGTTTAATTTCCTTTTAATTATTCATTGTGATTTTGTTATTGATGTAATAATGTTCTTTAATACCAGACAGTGAAAATTGCATTATCAATTCACATATGGGTTCATATTTTAAAAATAACTTTGTTTTGTTATAGCATCAGAATTAAGTTCAGAGAAGATCAACTGATGAAACATTTGTATATGATAACTTACAGGAGGGGAAGCTTTAAAATACACTAAATAAATGAAAACATTGATTCTGGCTTTTTTGTTCCTAGAAGAGGGAATTCAGTTTTTCCTAAAATTATATAATTTCTCCATTTACCTAGTGATTGAATTATAACAGGAAAAATATGCTTTCCTTTGATGAAACAAAGCATATATTTATGAACAATGAAGCTTAGTTCTGAAGAGCCTTTCTTGTATTAAAAGTACTGGATCTATCAGTAGCTGTGTTGCTCCAGGCCATAAAAAAACAGAAATTTTTGTTTCTGTCTATGGCTATATACCAAAACTTAAAAACAACAACAAAACCAAACAAAATAAAAAACAACCAACCAAACAACCAACCAAACAAAAATGCCTTTTCTTTTCCAGAACAGGCATTTATCACTTATAGATGTGAGTAATGTAACCAATTAGTCCATGCAATACTTGTTTTCTTTCTAAAGTGACATAACTTGAGGTTAAAATATGTTTCATGATTTATGATTGATGTCTTGCTAACTAAACCATTTAAACTGTAGCAAGAATAGACAAAGGTGTTGGGGTGACACCGACTATAATAAATAACATGAGATATGTGTTAAGAAAACTGTGAAATTAGATATTGAAGAGCATTGATGCTTGAGGTTGTAGATGTTCTTGATTTCAAACTGGAATTATAAACAAAAGAAAGATGTATTAAATCATTTAAAAGAAAGTTAGTTGCAGGTAGCAATCCTGATAAGAACATTGTATGTTTCTTCATAATGTTAATCTTGGATAGTCCAAGCATTAAAACTCAAATCTCATCAAAATGTTGAAGCATTACTACAATTAATGTGAATCGTTCATTTCCTTTGTATGTCAACTTTTCCTTCTTTACTCTTCCAAGACACTCTTTGCTGAAGGTGTTATGAAAAGCCACATTCTCCACACCACTTGGGTCAGAAGGGGAAGCTCAGAGCCCTGCCTGAGTGGAGAATTCAGGTATGCAGAGCACAGCTAATCTCGGAGAGGAGGGCACTTGACTAAATCATTAGATTCACAAACAGAATTTATTGACCACCTTCATTTCAGTAGGTGATTATGCAAAAAGTCTTTTTTGATTTCACAGAGGGCAGATTTTTCAGATTTGGATTGCAGTCCTGGAAAGATTGGCAGCAAGAGGTACAAAATCCTTATATGCCAATGTAAAATTTTCATTAGGCAGACAATAGAAGAGATATCTTCCAAATAACCTCCTGTTTCACTGTTAGAAAGAATATTTTAAAATCATGCTTATTTCCAAACTTTGCTGATATAACATTATTCATGATGTTGGTTGTCTGGGAGGAAGATAGCAAGCCCCTACATGCAAAGTTGTGACATTTTTGAGTCACAGTAATTAGTTCAGTTATCTAACACAATACAAGTGAGAGCAAGAAAGAATGGGCCAGAACAGGAATAATCCACAACATGCCTCTCAGTTCAGATGGGGGGTCAGGGTTATGAAGATTGCATTCAAGATGTCAGCAACTGTGTTAGAGAGCATAATTTAGCAGTGACATCCATGCCTAATGCCAGGAAAGCAGCTGGCAACCCACAAGAAATACACTTGAATAGAACACAGTTCAAGACATTCGAGACCTTTTGAGAGGTGAAAGCCTAGATGAAAATATAGCCTCAGAGTATAAATGGAGGATCTGTCTAGCACTGTGTTTTTGGCATCTTGTTAAAAAAAAAAAAAAAAAAAAAAAAAAATTAAAAAAAACAGTTGGAAGGTGGGAGGAGGGGACTGAATCTTAAAATGTGAGTTTCAGTAATAAGGCTTCACTAAGAAAAGTGCAGCATAACTAAATTTAACATACATTCTAGAAGAGCAATCAAATCATATAGCCAGAGTTTCAGTGAATAATTCATGTGAAACCTGATGAGATAAAAGGACTGACATGAGAGAACACCATAAATAACATACTGCAAAAAGACTGAAGACCAAAGATCTAGTCTTTCATCAGCAGATACAAGGCAACATCCCCCTTTGGAAATGCTGGTTCTTTGCTCAGTCTAGTCAACTTGCATTTTCACAGTTTTTAGTTGGGAAACTGACAGAAGGCAAATTTCCCAGCAGACAAATTTAGTATTGCTAACTTGCTACTAACTCTAATTCTTGCCAATTCTCTAATTTTCCCAAATTGACATTTTGCTGAACAGCATAATAAATACAGAAACTTCTTTCTTTTCCCAGCAACTGTGAGCACCACAACAATGTCTCTTGCCTGATCAATAATCTGCGTGACACCTTTAACCATTTCTTCTCTTTGGTGGCCTCATATGAGTCTCACAGCTTTTCCTGATCTGGACTTCTAGGTTTGGGAAGGGATATGAAAAGTGTAAACATAAACACACTGATGCACACACTGAAAGACTAAAAATCACCTTGGTGAGAAAAGTAAACATTTTTGAGTATGTTTTTGCTGGAAGAAAATAAAAAAAAATCATACAAGTGAATATATATATATATATTTCTGTGTCTATTCCATTGCTGTGTAGCTGTGTTGCTCTTACCTGACAGATTTGGTTGTGGCATTATGACTAGGACAGTCTTTGTGTTTGTTTGTTTCTTTTTCCCCCTGGAAACTGCAAGCAAGACCACCTGGGTAACCTTTCTCAACACACTCCAAAGTGCAAGAGGGACAATACCACAGTTGTGGTAAATGGTTAAAAAATTATTTAAAAAAATCATTACATTGTAAATGTGTTTCATACTATTTCATAGTGTTCATACTATGGTGTGAACTTGCTCTGAGGTGCAGCCTGCACTCTTCCTTCCCAAGCATTTACCTTAGTCAGCAAGCTTCTAACCACATGTTGGGATGGGATGCAAGAGTGGTCCTTTGTTTTCTTTGTGAGTAATACTGATAAACAGACAATCAGGGTCTATGAACTTGAACATGTTCTTTTGGGTAATTGGAAGCAGGATACATGGTGGCCTGCTGAATGTATTTCCACTCATGGGAAAGGGTCGAGTCAACTGGAGACCAGAGTGGATTGTACAGGTGTGGTATAGTGGACTTTTCTTGTGTTTAAAGTTAAATATAGTTATGTTTAAGTTTGTGCTCCACTGGACCAAGGCCAGGATGCTCACCACTATGCATAACCAAAATGCTTCTAGCATTTAAGTTAGATCTTGTCAGGTATTTTCCATTAACATGGTAATTCTGACGAAAAATGCACTTGTCACAAAAAAATTAAGTACATTTTTTTCAGGGTCATAGTGCAGAAATCAAAACTACAAATATCATTATAGTATTATAAAATATTTTGTTAAATTATATGAAATTCATTCATTTTCAGATAAGTTCAATATTAAATAACATTTATTTCTTAACGATATGGGAATGATTGTTCAAACAGCTCACATTTACATGGCCTGAACAGTTTACAGCATTGTTTTTATGCATGTTGGAAAGTGGAATTGCATTTATCCCAACTGCTTACAGTGTCTTCAGAAATCCAAAAAGAGTGGGAGAATATCACATGGCTTTGTGAGACATAAATAAACTAGGCAGACAGTTTCATAGAAGAAAAAAATGTCTGATAGCTTTGCCTCTGTTTGCTATATTGCAGTATTATAATGGAATTAAGGTTAATGCTTAAATGAGCAGAAGTGAGTGTCTTCACCTGTAGTACCACTGGGGAAAAAAAAAAAAAAAAAAAAAAAGTCTTTCACTATATTGCTATACTGTATGAATAGTTTTGTTTCAAGGTTTCACCTAGGTTTGCAATCATGATAGGTACTGACACATGGCTCCTCCCTGATCTGTCAGAGTCATTGTATCTTACTGAATTTTTCTAGACCATCAAAATGGCCTCTCATGCCCATTTGGATTGCTGTGGTGGGCCAGTGTTTGGTTCACTGCAATGTGGTGGTAAGCCACAATGTCCCAAGAGATACCAATCATTCTGGAGTGCAAAGCTGGCATTTGTCATTTTAGCCTCCTTGTATGTAGCACTGAACTGTTCTGCCATCCCCAAGGAAAAGGGCCAGAAACTAACCTTGATTAATATTGGTTTCATTCATCTGGCTGTTCCCTCAGCTGTTTTTTATTTATTTATTTTTATTTTTATTTTTTGTCTTTGAAGTTATTTCCCAGGCTTTCTAGCTTTCTATTTATAATGCACATAATGTCCCCTACTGGTGGTTTATTCATGGAGCGTAGTGGTGGAAAAATATGTATTAGAAGCAGACAATATTAGTCCTAGATGTACTGGTTGTCTCTGATTTTATTGAGCAATTGTTTTTCTTGCCTGCAGGCACTGATTCATTACAAACTGATCCAAAAAACAACTTTGGATTTCAAATAAGTAACTGAGGTCAGAAATTTGGCATGAAGTGTTTAAACCAATAGTGGAGGAAATTACTTTATTACAAAGTTAGGCTGATATTTTCAGAGGCAAGAATAACTCCCATTAACATTGTTGGCACTCATGCAGCCTAATCCCAAGCACGTAACTTAGAAAACTTCCCCCTGTGTGGACAAGTGTTCTCAATGAGTTTCTAAATTTATAGAAGCCTCAAAATCCCATAGTCTCTGTGTTTTGTTGTTAATGTCTACAGTTAAATCCCAAAGGTGGGGCTCCAGCATAGCAGCAAGCAGCATTTTTACTAGGCCAACAACATTCAGCAAAGAAATATTAACATGTGTATATTATACATTCTTATTTTTACACAAAATTTTCATGATTCTTTTTTAGGTCTATTCCCAATAAGTGTCTGAAGCACCATTTCTCTAATCTCTACTGACTAAGAAAACATGCAGTAGATTAGGCAGTAGTAATGATTACCAAGTGCAGGGCCCCTGCTGTTAAACTCAAATGACAAACTCATCATGAGCTCTGTTTCTGATGTTCAGCTGCTTTACCTCATTATTCTCCAAGAAGCAAAGTTGGCAAGTCACCACTCTTCTCTGAGAACAGACTGGCAACATAACAAGAAAAGACAAGACTTATATCATGATTTCCAGAGGATGGAAAAATGTTTTCTTGGTTGATATTTATAACTTCCAAGGACAGTATGAAAATGACTTGTAAAATAACAACAACAGCAAGTTGTCATGACCTATAAGCTTTCATTATAATTTCCATTCTCTATAGTTGTCTGTCTGAAATCTGAACATAAGTCAGGCTTGCAGTGTTGCTGTGTCTTGGAGTTCATGAAATTGAAGTTTCTTGTTGAGCAATTGTACTCTTGAATGGCAGAAAGCTGCAAAGACTGTTAGCATTTCAGAATGAGAAAATGAAGCAAGAATCTCATATCTGGATATATCCTGAAAAAGCTGTTTCTCAAGGAGGTGAGGGTATCTTTCCTAATTCCTACCAGTTTCCTCTAGATGAAATTCACTCTTCCACTCCCCCTTTCTTCACAAAGGCAGAGCTGCCTGGCTGTCTGTAAAGAAATCTTGAGTCAAAGAAACAGGCAATCATTCTATGTTTACTGTCTTCTGGTTTTTAATCCTCAATCTATATACACTCATTTGAAGTTATGTTAGGTATATTTTTCTGGGTCTCAACACATTGGTTTGCTTGTTGCTGGCAGACATCCCCCATATTTGATTATCATAATTTCTTCCTGGGAGGGAAAATGTAGAAGAAAGACAGTACTGTCTGCAAAATTAATAAATATATTTTTAAAATGCACAGAATAGTTTTCTGAACTATTTCTGAACTATTCTGAACATCTTCCTCTGTCCTAGTTCAAGCAATAAAGACTATGTAAACCATGAAAGATTTATATGCCCCGCCTAGTATCTAGTAGTATTGTTGCACTCATTTGTCACTTTAGTATGAAGACTAGGAGTGTTCAGGATCCCAGCCTCCTCCAAGGAGGTAGAAATTGCCACTTACTGATAATCCTAGCTGTCAGCAAATGTCCCTGGGGACTGATGTCCTTGGGGACTGATGATTTTATATCAGTCCTGAATTCAGTCCTGAATTTGGTCCTGAATCTTTGCTTGCTTTGTGTTTTGGGAAGCAAGAAGCATTGGCTACAAGGAGTTGATAAAACCTAATAGGAGCAGAGCTGGTCTAGACTATAGAGGTAACCTGCATGGTGACATGAAGCAGGGCTGGACACCCACAGGGAACAACCTCTTCAATGAGTGAGAATAGTGGTTTGCCATTGCTGTTGTTGTCTGCTTTTGGCCGTGATATCAGAAAGGCTATTTTGTCTTGATAGAGTTAAAGACAAATATTTGGAGTGAGATAATATTTGTCTGAGAAAGACAAATAAGGTGTTGATGATGAGGTACGTATGAAGGAAGATAGATCTGTGTAAGTCATGCAGGACAGGTGGGTAGGCCAGGAAAAGTGGAAGAAAAGCAGTTACCGGTTGACAGCTGGGAGGACAGAGAAAAGAAAATAGTGGGAGAGAAGGGGCAAGTGGAAGTCTTTATAGGGAAGGGAATGTGAACCTTTAGGGGGGTTAAATACTATAGTTTTCAATATTTTTAACTCCATAGGGGATCAAAAAGATAATAGTGAGGCATTGTTGTCACTGATCAATTAAGCTATCCTTCTGAAAATTATTTACTAAAAAGAAAGACATGAATAATAATAATAATATATATATATATATATTTCAGCAAAGATATTTGTAGGTGAGTATTCATATTGTTATTCCAAATAAATGTGTTTTTGAAGATTCAGGGGAATACACAAAGTCCATTCTTCTACTCATTCTTCAGCATTCCTATGTTGGGTTTAGCTGCACTGCTGTAAAGATGATCTAATAATAGTTTTAGATTAAGAGAACCAGCTATTTTTCCTCATCAAAACTTCTGAAATCCTCACATGGTAAATTCTTCACTAGTTTGTTAGCTTCACCCTATGCAGTAGTACCTTAAGAAAGAACTGTATAAGCAAAGTAAGTTCTCTAACACCAAGGTTAGGTGAAATATTTACTACATACCTGTGACAAGAAAGAACCTCTAGTTATTTTTTTATTTTTATTTTTTTTATCTTATTTTCAGTGTACAGTTTATTTTTTAAAAAAGGTGGAATCCCTTAACCCTGTGCTTCAGTTTTGCTATATGTACAAATGAAAGGTGATGCAGAAGGAGCACTCTGGACTGAATACATAGCCTTGCTTGTGACAAGTTCTCAACTTCTTCCTGACAAGTCCAGTCCTCTCTGTATTCATTTGAAATTGGATACACACAAATTGCTTTGTAGTGGTAATAAATATATTCCTGGTAAGAAAAGGAAAAGGTAAATCAATTTCCTCTTGAAAGCTGAGGTTGATGGTGAGGAGCACTGGCATGACAACTACTTTTGGAAAACAGGTAAAAATCAAAGTACATATAATTTTAAATTTAACTTTTGAGTTTCTGAAAGTGTTCCTTCCATTCCTCTTTACATCTGTTATTGAAGCAGCAGGCTGTACACTAACACAAAGAGTAAATTCCTGGAAATTCACAGGTAGGCTAAAAGCTTTGGCATCAGCAAGTATTTACCTTATAACTCAGGGTTATAGGTAACTTTCATCTTTCACAGCAGAATGTAGCAAGCCAAGACCACAAGCCTACCTTCACCCAGACTCTAAAAAAAAAAAAAAATTAAAAAAAAAAAAAAGTGATTTTCTACTGCCTCAGCTCATTTATTGATCACAGAAACACCAGTACAGGTGAGAAGGAAGGAGAGGAACTGCCTGATGAGGGCAGGGATGAAGGGATGAGGGGGAGACAGAACTTCCCTCTAGTTTGTATTTCGGTATGACTTCACAGTCCCATGTTTTTGACACAATAGGGAGAACTGAAACACTACAGAAAGAGATATAGTGTAGCTTGTTTTCAACTGGTACATGTTGATGAAGAGTAGATTTCTCCCTCAGTCCATAAAGTGACTCTGACATCTAAGCAAGGTATTCTAAAGTATTTTTACTGAACATTAAAAATAGTTTATAATTGCAGGGTAAAGTAGAACACAGTATAAATAACAGTGGCAATCATATTGATAGATAGGTCTT
This sequence comes from Heteronetta atricapilla, assembly GCA_011075105.1. NCBI lineage: Eukaryota > Metazoa > Chordata > Aves > Anseriformes > Anatidae > Heteronetta > Heteronetta atricapilla. Next base: position 29,923,637 of record CM021732.1, on the reverse strand, counting down.
TCCTTCCCCAGCTGATTAGCTACTTTGGTTTAAATCCTTATGCTTTTGTTGTAAGAGTATTTTTCTTCATAAGTCATGGATAAAATGAAACTAAATTATCTTCTCTTGTTCCATGTCATGTTCAGCTACAAGAGTTTTGAACTGAATTACTATAGTGACTTCAGAAGTAGAGAATAATGTTATTAATGTAAATAAGCAAACTTCATAAGAATAAAAAAATTAATTATACTGAAGTGACTGGTGAATTTTCTGTTTCAGTTGTTTTGGATTTTATCAAAAGAAATTTACATTTCTTCCCTTATGCCATGTATATTTCAAACTGTTTTTCACTTATTATTTGTTTATAGAAACATCATTATTTCAAACAATTCACTTTTCAATGTAGAGTCCTACATGGGCTGGAGTTTGTGAACATTACTTGAAAAGCTTACACTATAATTGGTAATGTATACTGGTAATATAAAATTGATTCTACATGCAGAGTACCAAGCCTGCTGTTTTTTGCAGCAAATGAAATATTGGTTTTGTTACTTCATGTTAAAGAGCTATAACCCATCTGCAGATAATCATTCGCTTAAATCTGTGCCTTGTATGTAAAGATTTCACCCAAAAACTGGTAATAAAAATAAAATTTGTGTCATTTTAACTTCCATTATCATTGTTATGTGTCGGGACAAAGGCATTTTGAAGAAATTAAGCCAATGACATTTCTTATTATGATTATTATACTGATAGCACAACTATCTTCACATTCCCCTGTATTTCCAGCTACTTTATGAATCCTGAGGCTTAATTATCCAAGCTGTTGTTCAAGATGTGCTCAACCAAAGGAACTATATATCACATTATTCATGTAAGGAAATCAGGTAGAATAACTACACTAATCTCTAACTATATCATTGTGAAACTCGCAGACACAACCTATCTGCAGTGAACTGGAGTTGACGGCACATCAGCTGTGTTCAGTCCTGCACAAGTGTTTCACTGCTCTAGTTGGCACCACTTTATGCATCCTTCCAGTAAACATAGGGACTTTTATAACTGCAAAAAGTGGGAGCATAAAGCTGAAATATTCAACCAGAAAGCACATGTGTAGGGGCAAGCAGACTGCTTCAAAAATGAATGCCATAGAAGAGTATAAATTTGGTCATCTCATCAGTTCTCCATGCAGCATGGTGAAACACAATATATGTTGTTTTGTGCATTGTTTTCTGTGATGTATTAAACTGTCTCTGGGAGGATTAGCATGCTTTCTGCTTGTGTGATCCTGCAATGTACTGAGCTTCACATATATTTCCTCCTTGTTGGAAAATACTTTATTTTCTTTAGCTATGTACTTTTCCATATTACTGTAGATCCTAGGTAGACCTGTCTTAAGGGTTTGTAAATAGAATTAAATTTCACCTGCTTCCTTGGTTGTGCTAAGAATGATGAGCACGGACCTGAAACAGCAGGACAATTCTGCCAGAAGGGCAAAAGGGAAGAGCTATCAAAACAGGCTATGGAAAATTGGAAACTTCTTGTGATTTCTCAAGGATTAAGAGGATGCAGTGGGGACTTGTGCTCCTTGGATATCCTTCCCCTTCAGGAATAACAACTCATACATTCAGCAGGTATAAGCCTGGTTTTCTTGAGACTGAACATAAGCAAAAGAGACAGTGGAGTCATGGCTGTTGTAGTCTTTCTGCAGTGTGATGCCTGATCTTCTTTATAGTGTCATGGTTCTGTAATAGCACCACCTTACTTATAGGTGGCATCTATAAGTATTCTTCTTGATGCCATTGGTAGGTTTGTTGAATGGATAGTCTTCTGACTTTTCTTTCTTGAAATTTTTACACATTTCAAACAGGCAGGCCTTGGATATTTTACTGCATGGCCTATATTTTTGAACTTCAAATGAGCATAAAGCATTTTTTGCTATTTACTTCACTTAGATTTAGATCAGGCAAGGAGGTGAGATGTATACATACTTTAAACATATAGAGTTTTGCAAAATCCTGTATTTGAGTAAAGAGAAAGTAGAGGATGATCCCTTTAGATAGTTACCCATTTCTAGTGAGTCATATGAAGGATGGTCTCTGCTCTGCTTGGTGCTATACTCTGTATCCGAAAATGCCAGCTGGAATATAAGGTGTTTTTAGTTCCTAAAAATGTGGTTGTAAGTATGTCAGGATGACCCCCAGTTTTCATGTGAAATTGTATCACTAGTGGAGGTGCCGAAGACAAGAGCTCCCGGATTTCACCCAAAAGATTTAGGGATGACAACTGTTTTGAAAGAAGGTCCTTCCATCCCCTGCTTAATTCCCCCTATTGATTTGTTAAAGGCTAGAGTTTGGGGAAGGGATTGGCTTTTTTGCATGTTACAACACACCTATGAACTCTGGATTTTCTTAGTGGTCCAGACAGGCAGAGAAAGTTGGGTAAAAAGGAGGAAAGCATAGATAATATATGGTGAATAGCTAACATGTGCAGATAGGCAGGTGACTAATAACTGTAATTCTGTATAAACTGTATAAAACAATCCAAAATTTTGAATGAACTTTTAAATCTTTTTAAATATGTTAGTATTACAAACAGGCATTTGTTATATTGAAATTGAAGAAAACAAGCAAATACAATAAATCTTGTTTCTAGATTGTGATTGGCAGGTGTAAACTTCTGACAACCTAAGGATTAATGTTTCTTCTTTGGAACCAGCTGGTCCTTTACCCAAAGAATTGAGTATCAGCTTGAGAATAAAAAGAGAATGGCAAAGGGAAAAAGGGAAAGGGAAAGAAGGGAAAGGGAAAAGGAAAGAGAAAGGGAAAGGGAAAGACAGAAAATGATAGATTGATTTCTGTTTTTGTTTTTGTTTCACTTTTCTTTTTCTTTCTTCTAAGTCCTTCAGGCTTTTATTTTTTCTCTCTCTCCCCTTCTCTCCCTATATTCTCGCTCCACCACTTGACTGTATCATACTGTGTTGCTGGTTGCTGAGGTGCTGCTTCACCTTCTGCAATGTTGCTTGATCTTTGATTTCCTGTGAAGCACAATGAATCTTACATTAGAGTGTGCAGAGTCAGGTGGTGTGCCATCTGTTCCCAGGCTCTGAAAACACTGAGTAACAGAGAGCAACAGAAAGCAACAGCTATACCAGTTTCATCAGAATATTCATATTCACACAGTAACAAACAAGCAGATGACTGTTTTCAAGCACAGAAAAAAAAAAAAAAATTAAAAAAAAAAAAAAAAAACTTTTTAGTTTTCCAACAGTTACCTATTAAATCTAACATGTTGAGGGTTTTTTGTTGTCATTTTTTTACTTATTGAAATACATTTATTATCAATTAACATGACTCAGTCATAGGATGTTAAAAAAATCATCCTATTTAGGTGATTTGATGTTATAGAAACCATGTGACATAGTTTGAAAAGTAGTTTTAATTTAACTGTATTTATCATCTGTGCATGCAGCAACTGAAAGATAGCTGGAACAGCTGCAAAACTGGTACTGATACTACATAGTGCAGGTAATGCAGAAGATCAGTGAATCCCTCGTTGCCCACTTATGATAACTCTGTTTTCTTTTTGTTTGTTTGTTTGTTTCCTTTTAATGTGGATTAATATTCTGTTAAGAAAACATTATATGTATATAGTTTGCAGTTAGAAACCCCCATGATACCCTAATAAACATTGATTACAAGCTACCACTATTTTACTTATATATTTTCTTAACTGCAGTTTAATCAGACAACAAATAAATACCTTGAGTGCCTTAGCATATCCTCATTGGTTGTGAATAGTTCAGCTATAGATTCAAAGTTGCTAAGACGTATGCCTCTAATTCTTTAACGTTTCACCCCATATTAATGCTAGGACAGTTTAAGTCAGATTTACAGAAGCCCAGAATTGCTTTAACTGCTTTACTAAACATTGTGCTTATTATAGAAGAAACTAGAGGAAAGATTTATCACATTTTTAGAAACCATTTAAAAAGCTTCATTGATCTTCCTGCACTTTAACTTTCCAACACACTTGTTTTGAAGCACTATATTACAAAGGGAATATAAAAGCTCAAAAAATATGATTCTGCCAAAAAAAAAAAAAAAAAAAATGAGGGAAAGGAAGAAGCAGACTTGCAGTTCATGCTGTATACTGTTTTATCAGTGCCCCTTTCTAATGCCCTCCATCTCTCAAAATACAGCACTTTGGTAAAAATAAAGTGTGTCTAATGGTGAGGTTCTCTTATTCCCAGTTGTGCTCATGATTTGATGAATGATTTAAGCAAGTTACTGTGTGCTATATATATATATATATATATATATATATATATATATTTTCTGTACATGAGTGGGGACAAGAACACTTTCATTTTTGAGTCAGGTATGTTCAAATATTTTACAACCATGCATTTACCTTGCTCCATAACTTCCTTGAAAGATTACATCTGTCTAGCTGGCACCCACATCTAAAGTTGTAAAATTGTATAATACATTTACATACTTTTATATGTATTGTTTTACATACATATACATATGTGAATTATATACAGTGTATATAAAATATAGCTATATGAATAGGCATACAAATCCCCTTTGTCATGAAACAAAGTAACTGCATGATGATAAAGCATTGAATATGTCTTGATCCAAGATATTGTACTAGCATGAAGAAAAATTTTCTTTCTAAAAAGGAATGCTGAGCCATTCACTGTTGCAAACAGGGCAGTGGGGAAAAAAGTCAGATGACTTAAAAAGCTGACATAAAATTAGTCGGTGGGCTTGGCAAATGACGGAAGCAAAATTGATTTTGCTTTGTCTGAGTTTGGAATGACTTATGTTAACATCTATCTGTTAGTTTGCAGAGGAGCTAAGACTTTTTTGCAGATAGGGGTAAATTCAGATTATGACAGTAAAATGCAGAAGAAAAACAAACAAACAAACAAACAAAAACAGTAAAATGAGACATGACTTCTGATTTTCAGCCTGGACACAGTTCATTGACTAGCTGGCTCAGCTCTATGTTTCATGTCTAATTAGAATCTATTAAACAAAATACTTCTCATTGCTTAACTTGCAGGTATGTCCTAGATCTATGAGACTTAGAAGTCCTGTAATCAGATATCTTAAGCTTTTAACCTCCGATAATTGATCTGTAAAAGATGTTTCCTTCTCATTCTTCTCCTTGAAGCCTTCAGGAACATGCATCAGTTTATTCTTTACCTGTTAATTATGTATCTGAATATAAGAGAGTCTAACCCTACATTCACTGATCTAAGAAGTGATATTTCTATCAAACTCAATAGATTTGACTGCACTGTTGATGGTTGGAGGTCAGTCCTCTTTGAACTGCATAGGAAATACATAGGTGTCAGACTTGTACTCTCTAATTCCCGGTATGTTGAAAGACATGAACAGATGTATATAGATAAGCAGAAGGCTACGTCTGATGTTTTTCCCCAGCCCGTATAACAATGTCTGTAAATATAAAGCATGGTGCAGATAAAAATGAGCTACCTCTAAAGGAAGAATTAGGAGTAGTCCAGCTGCAGGTTGCATCCTGAGTAATTTATTTTTTTCTGCAAGGTAAATGAGAAATCTTAAAGATCTTAACTAATCCAGCTCTCCTAGAGTTACAACATGGCTGCAAAAGATTTACTCTTTCACATGCAAGAAAGCACAGTCCCTGGTCTGAAAACAAGCTACTGAGACAGTTTGGGCTGTGAATTTGACTACATTCACCTTGGAGGTCTCTGGCAAAGCAGCAAAATCAATAACAAAACTAGAGCTTTATCACAGTGACTGAAGGCTTGTTCTTCATACATAATACCAACTTTAGTCTGGCTAAGGGTTATTATTTTGAGCAAATAAATGGAACCCCCATATCTAAATCACATGTTCATGCATTCAGGTTGGCCAAGCAGGGGTCTCATAGCCTGATGTTTGTTCTGTTGGGGTCACGTTTTGAATTTATCCTATTCGTACTCCTTCAGATATGAAAAGCATTTTCTAAACAACAGTGATTACTAGACCTCTTAATGTTTTTCAGTAACTAGCCTCACAGACAATCTGTTTAAAATTAACTGCAATATTTGTTACTATTTTTTTTCTTTTTTTTTTTTTTTTCTTCTTAAAGAGAGAGTAGAAAGGTATGCATTTAGCTGAACAGCAGCCTTGTACCTCTAGGTACAAAAAGCAGTCGTGGTAGTGAAAAGAAATTGTCCTTCAGTTCAAATGTTTTGGATGTCTGTAAACTTCCCTTTGGAAACTACTGGAACTGCATCATGTCAGCAATTGCTATAGACTGACCTGAACTGGGGTGCATGCAGGATAGAGGGGAGGTCTACAAAGGCCATCAAGCTGCTAGGATATTGGCAGCATAGGCAGCTGAAAGTGAGTACATGCATCTTGGAGAACCTTACAAGAGTTAGAGTTGGAAGGGGGAAATGGGATGGTGTGAGATTGGACTTACTCTATATATCTGTTTGGATTTAAACCTTTAACTTTATAATCTCTCTGCTGCTTTTTAAAATTTCATTATCCATTGCAATTATGAGCCTAAATTAAAATTAATGCTGACCCATTGACTTGAATAGGTGATGGCTCTAAATTTCAGGGAGTTGAATTTGCCTATGTTCACATTTCCTTCAATTACAATGACAGTGGTTTTAATTTAGACTAATATTATCTGCTACATATTTGTCTTTCTACTGCCAGCTAGGGTCTCCATGGAGAACCTGTGAGATTGTGACATAATTACTAGATATAATTTCCAAAATGCCAGAAGTTGTAGGCAATTCCTTTTCATTTTTTCCTCAAATATGTTGTCATTTCTATTTGTTTAATATTTATATATAATAATAATAATAATAATAATAATAAAATAAAGTATATTCCAGCAGGTATACTCTGCTTTAATCACAATTTTACTAAAATACCAATGTTTGTGAAGTAATGTTTGTTTTGTAACTTTATTATTGTATTAAAGGCATTTTTTTAAAGAAAGTGATGGTGAAACATTTCAAGGCCCATATATAATTGAGATAGATGTTGCCCATCTGTCTTTGTAATATACTACAGAAAATTGCAGTGGCAAATACAACCTCAAATTATCACAGATTTTAAAATCTGTCATGTAATAGTTTTCAGAGGGTTGCTGGATACAAAATGCTAGCAATCTTTATTATTACATACCAGCCTATAAGCCCTAGTTGAGATTTCACCAAACTGGGCATGCTCAGTCTGAAACATCAAAATGATGTGGTCTGAATCACAGTTCTGACCACATCACATGTATTTTCCTGTATTCAAACTACTGCAGTGCACAACCCTGTTCAATATGAGATTTCTGAATTCAGAAATACATGCAATGATCCATGCATCTACATTAATATAAATACAGGCTGACAACTGGTTTCTCAATGACAAGAACAGTAGAAAATATGTTACTTTTGACCAGATTATGAAATGATTATTACATTAGAAATGTCTGATACTACACTCATGTTTTAGAAGGTAAACTCATATGACTTTTTTACTTGGCTACAAATTATTCTTGAAGATATATACACTCATTTTGTGCTCTATCACTTGCACTTAAGGAGAAAAGTGCATCTAGGTATAAGCCCAGTTATGAATATATATCAGTCACGGTGTTTTTGTCACACAGATGACAAAAAAATTTGTCAAGATCTATTTCCCTTATCCAAAGCTAATAACTAGTTTCATTTGCATAAGCTTCAGACAAATATGTACGAAGCTGACACTGAGATTTTGCCTTTTGTAACTAAAAACAAGAGGACTCTTTTTTGACCTGTCATATCATTTTTTTGAGAAGACAGTATGTCTTGAAATTGATATTGAAGCATAAAAAACTATAATGCTGTTTTACTGGGGGCTGAAGTAGAGCAACAATTTGCAATAACTTGGCAATGCCTAATAACTTGTCGGCTATGTATAATGTATATTTTTATGCCTTCATAGATGAGTGGTAGCTTAACCTCAAGCAAGAGGGTGCCATAAGATGTAACACACTTTTTTTTTTTTTTTTTTTTTTCTTAAAATGCCTAGAGTTATGTTGGATTTTTTGGACCTAGTCTGATAATATTTGTTGCTTACCATATTTGAATATTAAGTATTTTTCTTTTTCAGAAATTAAAGCATTTAGAGGCATTACAACATCAGTATGTACTGATGTTTGAAAACTACGTAATTTTCATTGTACTTGCTTGAATTATTTCAATGACAGGATTGTGAATTAGCATTCACAGCCATTTAGTAGTAACAATAGTGTTGCATATATAAGAGGACAGAAAATATACATATTTTTTCACCATTTGTTAAAGCATTACAGAAATATTTTAGCTCTGGTATATCTGACAACTTGTATAGGTTGGAAAATTTCTTGAACATGAGCACAATTTAGAGATATAAAGAAGGATCATGGAACCCCTCTCCCACTCGCCCTATTCCTACCAGCAGATGAAATAAATGCTATAGTAAATAGGAAACAACAGTCCTTTCATATTTAAAATATATGGAATAAGGGTAGGAAAAGATAGGGCAAACTCTTCAACTTGATAATGGTTTTGTGAAGTTGTCTACTCATTTACAGGAATATTGACACTACTCAGGTTCCCTTATAAGAACTGGGATGACTTGAGTCCTATATATTTGTGTGTATGTAAATATTTGGTTCATTGAAAAACAAAAATAATGTAAGACTTCACAGTACTATTTCCCAGATTTTGAGTGGCCAGTAAAAATATTCTTTTGAACTTAAACTATTTGTTCAGCTCTTGACATCTCTAGACATGACCACCACCACCAAACCAAAACACCATTCCTCTCATACATGCTTCTCCTGTTGCAAAATGTAACATAGGTCATCAGGAAAGTGTATTTTTTGCATTACAAAACAACCAGAGGTTATAACAGAAGTTCAGCTAGAAGCATCCTTTGAAATTTGCACCACAGGAAACAAACCCACCAGGACTTACAGAAAAGTCATGCAATTACAGAAGTTTACAGTATCTGGGAAAAAAAAAAAAAAAAAGTGTTGCTTTTTTCAGGAGTATGCAGGTCAGTACTCCTTAAATTCATAAGCTTTTAACATCTGCATGTGTCCTGATGTTCCCTTCCCAATTATGTTTTTTTTTTTTGTTTTGTTTTGTTTTGTTTTGTTTTTGTTTTTGTTGTTCTTTTCAGACTATCTTTAATTGGAAAATTGTTTAATACATCCTCACACTTTATGTCATCAAAGTGAGACATAGCATGTGTAAATATTCATTACCACTTCATGTTTAAAACCACTTTGATAAATTAACTTCATAACCTTTAGAGAACAGGAAGAGACAGGAAGCCTGGATGTAACAGAGACAGTGCATTAAAAAAATGAAATAAAAAAAAAAAATGTAATCCAACACAGTCTTTTGAAAATGTGCTTAGAAAGATTTTGATTGTGTCTATTAGCAGAAATGAGATTCACATTAGGTCTCTTAGCAGGGAAGAGAAATTATCTTCCTAAACTGTCAATCTCACTTTTCTGTCTGTAGGAGTTGCTTAGGCCACTGGATTTATAAGATCCCTGTGGACCTAATTCCTGTGGATATTTAGTAACCTAAAACAATGACATGGAGTGGGAAAGTTCAACTATCCTAGACAAGTTACAGACAATATCCCTGAATGTTGCTCAGTCCTCACATTTGCATTCCAAGTACTAGTCATCCAAGACTTTAATGATAACATGTCTTCGCCAAAATTTCACAAGATAGTCTGGTCTCACTTCATGTAAAATGCTATTAAGATCATTTTCTTAACTAATTTCTTTGATCAAATTGCTCTTTTCTTTGCTTCCTTTCCCACGTTTTTTGTGTCAGAGTTGCACCGCTTGCCTTCACCCTTGAGGTTCTCCAGAGGCTCTTTCCACTCCTCCATATCTTTCCTATTCACATCTGAGCAGCCAATAATGACTTCTCTATTCTCTTTTTGTATCTTCAGTCACCTTTGCACTTTCTCTCTCTCTGCTCTTCTTGCTGTGGAAAAGCTCCCAGTAACTAGATACACAGCTATTTTATCATCATTCTTTCTCTTCCTCCTTAGAAACCTTTTTTGGGGGGGAGTCATAAATCTTAGCAAACAGCTGACAACACTTAAAACGTGAATAGGCTTTGACCCCTATCAGTCTTAGTGACAAATATTCTCTCACTCTCTCTTTTTTTTTTTTTTTTTCTTTTTTTTCCCTGGTATTCCTTCATATATCTGTATGCATCTGTTGTCTCTTATCATACACAATGGTGTATGATACATAATATTAACAAGGCTAGCTGCAGAATAGAGATAAAATATTTGAAATAACTATAATTGGAATGGTATGGTCTTGAGCAGTCTTCTGTGTCTTATGTGCAGTGTTGACATGTCCTTAAATTGTAATCCTTCTGAAGCCAGGACTGTATTTTTGGCAACAGAAGCCTAGCCGCAGTTTGTAAATAGGTCTCCTAAATATGAAGGCAATATGAATAATTATGAATAATGCCAACAAAAAACATCCTGTTATCAGACAAGCTGATTAGCAGCTGTAGTAAAAGTAGAAGTTTTGTCTGTATGAAGTGCTGAGAAACAAGCAAATAAAATATCCTACATCACTTTGTACCAGCCTACTTCAAGGCTTACTTGTGCTAACACTTAACAACATATGCACATCATGCAATTTCTTCTGGTTTAATTAGAGATCTGTGAGGAGTGGATTCTCTGGAGACAAAATCTCCTGCTTATCCTATCCACTAATTATCTGGTTTTTCTTTGAACAGATATTTTATATTAGAATATACTGTTCCTGAGTAGGAAAAAAGTTATTCTGACCTTTGATGTGACATAATGCATAGGGAATGAATATAGAGAATGTGATGAAATGTAGTTAGATTGGTCTTTGGAGTGCTCAGGTATAAAACATAAATAAAAAGAAGCATATGAGGAATTCTTAAGAGAGTGCTACCTCTTGCTTTTAAAGCACTAATAACATTTTAATTGCAAACCACTAGATGTTGTTATTCACAATCCAGTGAGTTTTGTTCTCCTAGCTAATTTGGTTCATTTTTGTTGCTGAATAATATGTAAATTGTTTTACAGTATAATGGTATATTATTGTGCCTCTCTATTTAAGCATTGTGAATGAGAAATATTACAGGTGCCAATTCACCTTAACAGAACTCTCACAAAACTGAGGAGGTGAAAGTGTGTAAATAATCATGAAAAGCAATAAGAATGGTCAATATTAGAAAGAAGACAGTAATGACACAGTAACGAGTAGCAGCTTCTAGGTGCTACTGTTCAGATGTTATCTGTCAGTTTTGGAGATGTTACTATTTCTACATTTTCCTTTACCACGCTACTGGATTAATCAGGTTTGACTTTTGCTGTAAGAAATATAACTGCAAGGTCCCTTGCTGCAGTGTAACAGGTAGACTGTGATGTTGTATTATATATTCTCATTTTGTGGAAGTCAAAACAAGAAGGTAGGACAACTTGTGGCCAGCCACTACTTTGTTGGTTAGAGCCAAACTAAACAACATGCTGTTCAGCGTTGGCCTCAAAAGCTGTGCTTGTTTTGCCCTCAGCCTCATGCTGCTCAGCTGTGCACAACATCAGGGGAGGTGGGAGGAAGCAGGATCACTTGGGCCTGGTGGCTGGAGCAGCTCCTGGAGCTGCTAATTTGATGCCCCCTCAGGCTGAGGAGATCACAGTCCCTCTCCACTCTCTTAGGAGAGTGTCTCTAACCGCTAAGCTATTACATGTGGTTCCTCCTTTGGATTTATTTTTGAAATAAAGCAATGAGATCTGCTCAAAGAGCAATTGCTAAGGAGAGGATTTCAGGCTTAGAGCCCCAGGTGGAAGAGGGGTGTCTTTTCAAAACCCTGACCTGGGGAACTGAAATTCCATGGGAGAGAATGGATTGCAGACATGATTGGCATTTCTTATTAGCTAGACATAGGATATTCTCAGCCTCTTAGGAACCTTTTCTTTACCATATAAAGCTTTGGGGGGCATTTTTTGTAGGTGTCTAACTTTCCACCTAAATGACACTGACAGATTAGACATCTGTGTCAGGTTTTGGAACTCCACTTGAGGGGTTAGAGGTGCCTGGCACTAGCAATAGCATGAATAGTAACAACAGCTTCTAGCCTTCAGTCATGCTCTTTTCCTTCACCTAGATTTGTTAATTATATTGGATTTGATAAAATATGACTCTTTTCAAAGGGCTCAGGGAGAGGACATTAAGATACAGGGAAATTTTATCTTTATTATTGGATGGTGTCAGCTTGTTATTACCCTGAGAACTGAACTGTTTTTACATGGCAGCCACTGACTTCATAAATTTCTAAACTCTCCTTAATACACAGCACTTATGGAACTAGGCAGAGGATCAAAACCGTAATTTCATGTGTAAGAAATCTACAGCCAGTGGCCTTGCATCAGTTTTATGCCAGTGTAACTTCCTGGAGTTCCAAGGAGTTGCTTCTGATATGTACTAATCAGATGAGATCAAAATCAGGCCTATAATACAGTAGGCAATTCTGTTTGCTGCCCTCACTTCTTTGTATTACAGTCTTTATTATAAAGTTAATGTATTTATGAGGAAGGAATAAATAAAATACTGTAAAAGTACTTGAGAAAAAATATTTTACTTTAGACAAAGTATATATGAAATAAAACAGGCATGGTGACTTGGCTAAATACAACAATAGAAACATCAACACCAGTATTGCAGTAGATTTTGATTCCTCACTCTTTTCACATAAATGACCTTCCACTTGGAAGTTAGAATTGCTCCTGGAGGTCTTCTACTAGCCATCACCAACCAGACTGAATTCTCAGGAATTCTGTTTTGCATCATTGGCATATAGGGAAATCATAGCTTCCCAATGAACAGGGACAACTAATGACATTTTTACAGACAAGGCCAGTCAGTCTGATAAAACATAGATATCTAAATTCTAAAGAGGATTCAGAGAGTCTGCTTTCCATCACTGCCTAACTTTGATGGCCAGAACAAAAACAGATAAGTGGGACAGCAAATCTTTAGCTTATTGATTGAGGACACTGGCATGGTGTGTGCTAGATCTGGATTTTTATATGTGTTTACTGGATTGTTTAAGCCTTGATACCTTCAATGGTCTCAGTAAATAACAAACAGACAGACAAATGAGACCTGACCCTGAAATCAGGCCCTCCACTTCTGCTCAGATAGGCATTGTCAGAAATCACTGAGGAACACCACTGCCCTACAAACTGGGATGCTCATCCAGCCCTGTGGTTACTGAGTGCCTGCCTGTTCCCAGTGGGGCAGCAGGGATGCTGCAGTGACTCTTCTTTGCCTTTGGGACTCTCCTAGAATGTTGCTTCTGGAGGTGAAGATGTATATCTGAACACACACGCACACATACACATACCAAAGACTGCTGAAGGGACTGAACCACTATTTTAGTGCCTTACAAACAGAACTGTTATGCAAATGATGTGCTGTGCTGTGAGAAGGCACAGATTTCTTAGTAATTTTGTATTAACCAGAATGACAATTCTGAGGGCTCCTGTAACACGGCAAGGCCTGGTCTCTTGATCTTGAAAGATCAGAAATAAAACCAGAAGTTTGAGGCAAACCCTTGCACCCAGGTCTTGGCTCTCTACTAAATTTGCAGGAGTATAGTCCCCTGCCCCTGCCTTGCAAGCCACCTGCTTTTCTTCAGAAACTATACAGGGAGGATGGATATCTGTCTGTGTACTTTTATTTATCCTCATAGAGTGAAAGGTATCTTCATAGCCATTCACATGCTTACATTTTATTCATTATTGTGGTCTCAGTGTTAAACTTGAGGTTAACTCTACATTTCAGTTGGGGTCTGGAAAACTAAACCCTGGATTAGTATTTTATTCTGCCACTGGAAACAGTGTAGTCTGTAATAAGCTGAGGCTAATTTACCATGGCTAGTTTACCTGGTGTTTGAGCCAGATTGCTTCCAGCTACATGAAGGTATCTTTGTATCAGTCTGAAGTTTTTAACAGACATACTCAGCTGTGGAATCCCCCACAGATTCTAGTTAATTCACTTCCAAATAACAGAAAAAAGGAAACTTGGATTACTATTTTTCTAATAACATTTCTGATTTAAAAACAACACAAGCAAACATAGAAACAAACAAAAAAAAATAGATCACCTTTTGTGATGCTGACTTAGCTACTCTAAAGAAAAATAATTTGAAGTATAAGGGTTTTGTTTGTTTGTTTGTTTTTTTCCACTGAGGAACTTTCAGACTCAGAAAAATGTGTAAGAAAGGCATGACAGATAAAAAATGCTGACTCTTTGATAGCCTTGGTTAGAAACTTTGTAATCGGGTATCATGTCAGTTATCATGTTACTGGCAGCAGTCATTGGGAATACATCTAAATCTTTCTTTCTTTCTCTCTCAAACACTGCCATTAATTTGGGTGCCTATTCATGCATAATGTGATAGCCCTGGGGCGCAATAAATATTAGCATCTACAGAACTTAGTATGACAAAAAACATTGGCAGAGTCATCTATGAAATTTGTATGGATTTGTATGGTATCACACACACAGAAAAAAAAAAAAAAAAAAAAAAAAAAAAAGGAATTAGCCAAGGACACAAATATATTAGTTAACTTATTCATATTTTGCTAATGAAGAAAATTATGTTTTCCAAAAATGCATTCTACTATTTTGTCGTTGTCCCAGCTGTTTCAACTATTTTGGAGAAATGCCTAGCAGAAAAGGTGTTCAGTTCTGGGGAAGCATGGAAAACAAATAATTCTCAGAGAAAGTTAAATCTAATTAAAATGGCCATGATATTCAAATTGCCACTTAACATAGGAACTTAATTACTTAATTTATATGTTTGTTAAGCAGATGTGGAAGAGATATTATATAACTTAAGTTAGTGCATGAAGTAACAAATAACAATTTTCTCTGGAAAATAAATAAAACCCACCTATCTGCTAAAATTTCAAGTTTTATACTAACAACTTAAAAATGATTTTACTTTCTTATCTTCTTTTTGGTTACCAGTGGCAGTAAAAAAAGTCCCAGTTCACTCAGTTCAGAGGTTCTTACCAAAGTAATAAAATGATTAATAGAAAACTGGTACAAGGCTGAATTCTTTCTCTGCTAATGGAGAGAGCAGCAGCAACACAGTTGCTTTCATGGATGGTACTTCCTGACTCAGAAGCTCCAGGGTCCTCATTGTTATCCTGTAAAAAAAGCAGTTCTGTTCCACAATGCCATTCTAGGTGTAAATTCTACCAGTCTGACAATTTTCAAATTATTTTTCCAATGTGTCTGTTTTAGGCAAAGCAGGAGCTGAGGAACAGAGAGGAGAACAGAGAGGAGAACTGTAAAACTTCTTGGATTATATCTCCTGACCCTTTCTCCAAGAGATCAGGAAAATGTGAAGAGTCTTCCCACCTCATTGTCAAGGAGAGAGATGTTTTCCCCCACCATCCTGTTGTGGACACTAAAGAAGCGAGTTCTGTGAGAACTGGTCTTATTTTTCCAGCTGCTACCATTATTTTTGAGGAAGTTCTATTCATATTACCAAATTACAGAATAGCTGAGGTTGGAAGGGACCTCTGGAAATCTTCTACTCCAACCCTGCTGCTCAAGCAGAGCACATTGTATAAGATCATAACCAGTCAGGTTTTGAATATCTCCAGAGAAGTAGACTACAGAACTTCTCTGGGCAACCTGTACCAGTATTCTGTCAAACTCACAGTAAAGAAGTTTTTCCTCATATGGAGATGGAACATCCCTGTTTTATTTTGTGCCAATTGCCTCTTGTCCTTGTCACTGGGCACAACTAAAAAGAATCTGGTCCCATCCTCTTGAAACCCTCCCTTAAGATATTTTTATAGATTGATAAGATCCCCTCTCCGCCTTCCCTTCTCCAGGCTAAACAGGTCCAGTTCGCTCAGCCTTTCCTCATAATGCTCCAGTCTCCTAATCATCTTCATAGCCCTCCGCTGGACTCTCTCCAGGAGTTCCATACCTCTGTTGTACTGGGGAGCTAAGAACTGGACCCAATACTCCTGGGCTGAGAAGAGTGGAAGGATCACATTCGTCAACCTGCTGGCAACACTCTGCTGAATGCGCCCCAGGATGCCTTCTGTGCCACAGGGGCACATTGCTGGCTCATATGAACTTCTCCTTTCCTTTCTCAAGACACACAAGGCCAGACAGAGACATGTTTCCTACAGACAGACATGGTAGAACTAGCCATCTCTTGCTCTATTTGGTTATTTTATTTAACAAAACAATTATTTGCAAGGGCATTGGGAAGGTCTTCAAAACTGGGAAGAAAACAACTCAAGCTGTGTATTGAACTAGTGCAGAGAGTTTAAAAAATTGTAATAATATGCCAATTATAATAATTTAAAATTAATTAAGATTCAGTGATCTTCTAAAGGGCTACGAACCAATGATATCATCCAATATAGTGATAATTATAACTGTTTTTTTAGTTCTTTTTTCCTTAAAAAAAAAAAAAAAAAAAAAAAAAGGAAGGAAGAAGAATCAATTATTGCATGGTTAGTGCTACTAAAACTGTAAAGGCCAGATGGAGCTCTTCACTTGAGTAAAGTCTGAAATACAAAGATTTAAGTAAATTATACAGTAAAAGCTTGTTAATTTTCATTCTGCTAATCTGCCCAATGCATAATTAACACACAAAACGACATTATCTTCTCAGCTTCTCAACAAGGATTTCAAGTTTCACTGTTATATTATAGTTCTGAATCACTAAGTCTTTGTTAGTTTTAAAAGTTATAATATATAAAATTTAATCTGGGATAGCATTATAATTATTATATGTTAGTATACACTATGTTATTGTATTGCTATATTATTATATTATAGCAGTATATATTGTCATAAGTTTTATGTATATATTATTATATATAATAATACTACAGACTGTAAATGTTAGTGTTTTTTGTTTGCTTTTTGTAAAAATGTGTCTTCTTCTTCTACTTTAGTATTTCCCTGCCATTAAATGAAGGCATGACCAGAAACTCAGAAATTTCATCTCCTACATTGTGAACCTCTCTCCAGCTTTTATTCATGAAAATGTGAGACCATAAAGATGAATGAGGTTAATGAAGACCAGTCTCCCATGTTGTCTTTTTCTTTCCTTTCTTTTCTTGAGATATGGGAGGCCACTTAGGAACTGTGTGTCCCAATGCCATAATCAGACAAGGTAAGACTTTGCTTTCTTTGCTTCAAATAGTTATTTTTGGTAACTGTATTGTAGGCTACTAGCGAGGATATTGTGGAGATTTTTAAAAGTAAGATGAGAATAGCTTAAATTATCTACCAAACTCTCATAGAAAGATTTAAAATTCACATCATTAAAGTTCAGTGATCTTCTGAAGATATAAGGGCATTTTACCTATGTAAAATTTAATTGTCATGCTGTTATGAGACCTGAATATTATTGGCTTTAATCCAGAATTGACTTCTTCTAAACCCTAAATATTTTTATAATCTTCATTAACAGAGCTGCCTCCAAGAAACAGGTCTGTATTCAGAGAGCTGAGATTCTTGTCGCTCAAATGTTGGACATAGACTTGAGTTCTTCCTCTGCATTTATTTCTTTTCAGCTGAGGTATAGATAACAAACAAACAAACAACAATTAGATCATTTCAAGAAAAGTTAACTCTGAAATATGACTTTAGTTCTTCCACATCAGTGATTCATTATAATCAGTGTCTCATATTTTCAAGAACAATTAGAAAGGCAGTGAACAAAGTTTGAAATTATTTTTCATGACTGTGTCATAAAGCTGGTTTAAAAACATCATGACATGATTATACACATGAGCTCAAAAAATAGGGTCTTTGTACACCATCCAGAAAATGTGTGTGTGTGTGTGTGTGTGTGTGTGTGTCTTCTATAGCTCTACTTAAAAGTGATGACAGCAGGAATATTTATTTATTTCATTTGGGCCAAACTGTCTACTTTTCCAATAGGAGTGACATTGTGAAACACCAACCAAATATTCAATGACATAAAGAAGGCATTTGATGAATTATAGTGCATCTTGTGATATATTTTCAAATGCATAAGACCAAAGAACATCAATAAGTCTGAGTGGTCATCATCTCTCTAGAGAAGCAACTACTGTTGCCTTTCTGTTAGTACATTCTCTCTAATAGAGAAACAATTGACTGACAATGACAATCTTACTTGCTGTCCACATTTTATAGTGAAAGAGGTTGTGATAAGACAATCCAATCAGTCCAAATGCCCCGAGTCTTCATACTGCTTGGAAAGCATTTTGGCAGTTTGGTAGAAGACACTATAGAAAATCTATAGGGTGCCTACTATTCTGTAACTTCCCACATGTGATTAGAAAAGGGAGCTTGAAAAAGTCTGTTCTGTTTTTTCAGCAAGGTGCTTTTTTTTTTTTTACTTTTTTTTTTTTTTTCCCTCTTTTTACTGAGTCAAAAATAGCCTCCATTGGTTCCAGGATGGGAAAGCCCCTTTAAGGGCTCCATTACAAATTTCATGCCAAATACAGTAGTGCTCTTAGGGCTCTATTAAGCTGAAATTATACACTGGCTTCTGTGGATCTGGCTTTTGTATCTAGATGAACCATTCAGCCAGGAAACCAGATAGGACAAAAATACATCTTTGTTGAAACAAGATGGTGTCTCCCTGGCTTGGCCACATATATGTATGCACATGTATTTTTCCTTCCATTAGTGATTCAGTAATCACAGCATTGTAGAAGAAATATTATTCCCAGGTATCTATAGCATGGCTTAATTAAAAAAAAAAATAAAAAAATAAAAAAAAAAATCTTCTCTTTCAGATAGATTAATGACGATATATTACTTTAACCATTGGCACAGAAACTCAGCACAGACACTCTTATTTCCACATACTTGGATGAGATGCTGACCTATTGTACTCAAACGTGATGCACATACCGATTCTCAACATGCCAACACTCATGCCCATCTGCCAGGATGGCACTATGCCCACCGCCAAGGTGGGGCACTGTTCTCAAGAGACCTAGGTGCCAATTGCCTATAGATTTAGAAGAGTAGTTTAGAGAAAAAAAATGTGTATTTCTTTCTTTGTGTGTGTCCTTTCTGATGCCACAAACTAGTTCAAACATTCTCTACACCAGAAAAAAAAAATTAATTCCACATTAAACATGGTATGAACAAAAATATGGTTACTGAAATGATTCATAGATAAAATTCCAGAGGCTTTTTTTTTTTTTTTTTTTTTTTTCCTAGGCAGAGTCAGCAACCATAAGGTAGAAATTCCCTGAGTTGCCCCTACTTCTAATAAGAAAAAATTAGGAAACTGCTGAGGGCATAAAAGCCAAGAATCAAGTATCTTGAAGGAGGAAAAATACCCGCACCCACTGCTGGGACATGTAGATTCATACAGCTGTGCCTCTCCTTTCTCAGCTCTCCTTGCTTTATTTTGGAAAATGTAGTTTCTTTCAAATCAAAGTGGTTGCACACAAAGCTCAATCTGCAATCAGGCTGATTTGCAAAAAGACTGTGTATACCAAAACAAATGCCCATGTTCCTCTCTGGGAGGAATAAAAAAGCACTGGGGCGGGGGAAGAGAGGAATATCCTACTCAGATCATTTTATCTTGTTTCACCTTTTTCTTTTGTCTTAGATGGCTTTAAGGATATGAAATTTCAGTTTACTAAAATCTTTTGTACATCTAGAAAAAAAAAAAGTCTTCCTAACCTTTCTAGAAGCAAACAGATAGCACACTCTGATATTAGATGTCTGGGTATTGATAAACTTACATCAGAAACATCCATCTGTGGGAAAAATGAGAGATGTCAGTGGGAAGTCACAGAGGTTATAGTACTGCTAACACAAGCAAGGGGCCTCTGCAGAAGAAAGAATAGTAAGAAGTCAGCACTTATAAAAGTGAGGGGAGGCAAGTATAGGTGAATCTTGTTGGTGAGTTGGAGCTATGTACAGAACAGAACAGAAACACTAT
This sequence comes from Heteronetta atricapilla, assembly GCA_011075105.1. Taxonomy (NCBI): domain Eukaryota; kingdom Metazoa; phylum Chordata; class Aves; order Anseriformes; family Anatidae; genus Heteronetta; species Heteronetta atricapilla. The sequence goes on along the minus strand of CM021732.1, from coordinate 29,903,617 downwards.
TTGAGTCACTGCCTAGATCACTGCCTTATCTGGTTCAGTGTTATTGTATTTAACTCCTCAGAGCAAGCCAGGCATGTTTGACTGCCCATTTACTGTTGTGGGAAGAGTGACATCATACAGAGTATCAGCTGATTTAGAAAGGGTGTCCACTACTTTGCAGGAACATGTCTACCCGGGTCTGGGTACATAAAGTCACTTTGAGTGCTTGGTAATACATGGGCATTACTACTGAAATCTGAAGAATTAGGCACTTTCCCAGTATCACACGATTGACTGAAGTTATTCTTTTAAAACCCATTTTTCAAGGAGGAATCCCTTAACTCCAGACAGAATAGTATTTCATGTGACATGGAAAAGGATAACAAGATTCACACATCTACACTAACAGGGAAAAAAATATAATCACCAATTAATCTCATATATTAATTTGGCCTAGAAAGTTTCAGAAACAAGTCTAAATTTCTTTTAACTCTCCAATAATTATGTTGCACACTTCTAATTTTCCAATTTTGAAAGTATTACTAGCTATCTTTCTGGAGTGGTTGCTGTGACCGGACATTAACACACATTATTGAGCTCAATACGGGGTTAACTAGATGAAATGTAATGGCCTGTGATTTACAGAGGTCAGACTAATGCTCCCTTCTGGCCATCAAACTTTATGAATCTGATTTCCTCTGAAAGGTTTTGGTCTCATCAGAACATTATTTATAAAATAAACTAACTGGAATCAGAAACAATTTGAAAAAAAAAAAATGCTTACTTCTCATTTCTGTTTCTGCTGCACATCTTGGTGATAGCACAATCAAGATATGGAAAATAATCTACACATTAAGCATGTACACTTAGCTAATTTAACAAATAGCCTTAAGGTTATATTTGTTAGGTCTAGCTTATATATAATGAATGGGTTTATTTTCCTCTTTTTCTTCCTCTTTGTTTTCCTGCAAATACTGTGCAAATGGCCTATACCCCCAATCAATGGTGTCTGCACAATTAACCACTAGAAAAGAGCCAAGCCCACTAGGTAGCTGACAGCTGCTTGAATTTAGGCTGACACCTTTAAACAGGAATAGAGATAGCAAATGTAGCTGATGCTGAGATGTCTCCATGGGGAATACGGTAGATTAGCTATCTCAGGATGTAACTTCTGTTACATAAATATAAACTACTGAGCATTTTGTGGGCCTTATCCTTTGAAGCACCAGGCTGTCAGTATCTCCATATCCCTCTGAATGTGAGGTCAAAATGAAGGTAACTGTGTTATCTGGAGCTTTTCCTTACATTTTCTGCTCTTGTGAATCACCAAGTTAATAGGAGAAAAGTCTTTCAGATGCTTAATTATGTAGAGAAAGGAAGAAAAACAGACAATGGACAAAAGAGCCTATAAATTGATCCACTGTCTAACCACAGTGAAGTAGAAATGCAGGACTGAATTGAAGAGCAATAGTGACTGGACGAACTCCAGAAGGAATGCAAACATTAGCACGAAATATTTTAACCTTCAATAGATACTCCTTCCTTCCTTTCTTCCTTTCCTGTTCTTCCCACCAAGTCACAGTTTATTGAGAAAAGAGCTCTAGAGTTGAAGACACTCAGAATAAAGGAAGACGGTTCCAGATGCATTTTTCATGCCATAGGTCTTTCCAGCATCTACTGAGAGAAGCAGTGATAGATATTAAAAGCACCACGCCTTTAAAGACCAGCCCAACTCACTGTGCTGTCACTTTATCGTATTCAAATTCAGTTTAATCTTCTGAAGAAGTAGCTAATATTTCCCAGGTTATTATAATAAACAGAATGCTGAGATAGGAACTGGAGTATTTATTTTAAAACTATGTGTAACTGATCCTACTAAGGCTGGCACATTTGATATTAAGTATTGAACTGATACATGAGAAGCAGCTTTTGCACTCAGAATTTTATGATTTAAGGAAACAAGATAGAATCAGAGAGGAAAAGAAATATCAGCATCCCTATTTGAGAGAATGGAAGGCAAGGCACTGAGATTTTGAGCGGTCAGCAGTGCACAGCCATGCAGGAATAAGTAGCAGATGTAGGATTTAATCTAGATCTCCTGACTTTCCATCCAATCCAGCTCTATAATTACTCATTTCATCAGAAAAATATGCCAGCAGCGAAGTCCTGTATTACCTCTGGTAATAGGTTGAGAATGTAAGTCTTTATACAAGAAGGTTTGTAGTCACTGCTAGCATGCAACATGATTTCAGCAGAGCTATAATCTGTTTTTTCTTCAAAATTACTTAAAATAGCAGAAATTACTGACTGATGATAAATTCTCATGGCCTCCAGGTTCAAAGACTGAATACTTTACTCCCTGAACCCTTACTTGCAACAAGGGTTGCTAGGGTTTTGGCTTTTTTTTTCTCTTCCTAAGTGTGCATGAGAGAATAAATCTGAATAAATCTGGTCAAGAGCAAAACCAATATATATATTATAGGCATTCATGGTCTATTCATGGTATATATGTATAGCTATTCATGGCCATAATTAAGTTTGTTAGTCCTCATAATTTTTGGCATGAAATAGTCCTTAACTGTTAAATCTGCCCTGGTTTTGGGCACGACACACGACAAACTAAGAGGTTTTAATCAATATTGAAAATAATAATAATAATAATAATAATCTCCAAATAAGAACAGCTGTTCCAAATATGTATATATATATTCTTAATTTAACCAACATGCATCCATTTTTCCATGCAGTTTACTGTTCTAAGAGCTGTAATACCCATATTTAAATGCATTAGTCTTAATTCCATAGCAAATGGAAGTGCTATATAAAATCACATCTCACTTTTGCTTTGTAAGTGAAAACCTAGAAACACATAAATTTTGTTTTGTTGAGTGATAGGAATGAAGCACTTATACAGGATGAAGACACTTAATATGTATGTGGTTGGATGTCTTATTTACTTTCTTACTGAGTCCAAATTTCCCTTGTTGCTTCTAGCTCCTCTTTCCCTCTCTCTTTTTGAGACTTGCCCTCTTTTTCCTACACTTCTCTACTCACAGTCTACAGCAATGAGCAGTGAATGTATCTGAAGCTGATATTTGCAGTAGGCAGCATCTCTCTCTCTTACCCAGTAATAAGATAAGGTATGGATTGTTTTGAATTTAATGTAACTGGGGAGGTATCCTCACCAGAGGCCCAGATCAGTCCTGCTAATTTGGATCCAGGTAACACACCCAAGAAGAGAAAAAAAGTGCCAAAGCTGAAGTCCACTTTGTTATTGCTTTGTAGTGTTAGCTATAAGTGGTTATTTTTCATTCTCTTTTCTCTGTTGTGGAGAGACGGCATAAATGTCTGCTGCTTTTCTTTTTTTTTATGTTTAAGTGGTAGGTAAATGCTTTCTGTGTTTTGCAAAGAAAAGCTAAAAAGCCATGTTCTGTTTTGTGTCTGTTGTGCAGCATAAAACACACAGGCAGAAAGTTCCCTTGGTACAGGATTTGGATGAAGCTCATATATGGTCGTGTCCTCAGACCTGAATATCAAAAGGACCTGAGTGGAATCCTTGAATGCAGTTTGGGGCTGGAAGGGGCAATGTTCATAGTGTTGAATGTCATTGTACTATGATTATGTTAGTGTTACCCTGGTAGTATGAAGGCACGCCTGCTCCCCACTGTGTGGCTGTACCTATGTCTGATGTGATATTTAGCTGTCTTTTCAACATGTGGTCATCACCCAGTTGCCTGTTCTTTAAAATTACTCCACTTCTGCTTTTCGTGAAGTCTCCTAATCAACAAAACCAACTACCGTTGTTCTATATACATTGGCAAAACTGAGATTATTGTTAGCAGCTGTTATTTTTTATAAAGTGAAAACTATATATATATATAAAGATAAAAATAAAAATACCTACAGTAAAAATTAATATTTAAAATAATGGAAGATGTAAATAGAAGAAGTAAATTTGAAGATGGTGTTAAACCAATAAAGAGGAAGACTCATGTCAAGAGAAACACTCAATGGGAACTACTGGTGAGGCAATTAGCCTAGGACCTGGGAAAGATGGACTTCTTAGCTCCCTGCTCTGCTACCAGGAGTTGGTGTGGTGCTGGGCAAGCTAAAGATTCTCTGCCATCAGAGCATGATAGTAGGAAATGTGGACAATAATATATTCCACAGGAATACTATTTGGATAGATTTATCACAAATAGTGAAATACTTAGGTGTCATGGTGTTAAGGAAAAAAGAAAAAAGAAAAAGGAGGAAGGGAGGAAGGGAGGAAAGGAATCCTGGTAGACATATGCCACAGATGAGCAACAGAGAAGCTCTCATGTAAAGCCTTCCTCAAATAAAAATGGTCTTGTGTCTGTGAGTTTGAGGAAGCGCAGAACATTCAGCATAAATTGGCTCCTGAATACTGAAAATCTATACTTTCCACCCAAAACTGATAAAAGTAATTTTCTAGATCTTGTTTGCTATTTCTTGATTCTGTCCTGAAGGCATGCCTAACTGCTCCCTTACAGACTGAATTCTGCAGCTGTGATTTGGGAAGGTATAACAGGGGAGCAGGAAATGTAAGCTGTATAAATCTGGCAGGAGACGGGGACAACTTCCAGACACTGCAGTGTATGATGGGACACAGTAGGAGTCAGAAGACTGAATGTGGGATCTGGACAGGAACTCAAACCATGAGGCTCCTTATTTGTTCTTACCACAAAATGCAGGCTTGTACCTTCAATTTTTGTTTTAGGAATTATTATGGCTAACTTACTTAATTATTAGGATAATTACTTAAGTAATGATAATTATTATTATTGTCATCTATTGTCAGTAAGACAGACATTTTCCTTTCATGCCCTCATGCCCATTAGTTGCCTCCTTAGCAGCAATGTTCTCCAGAGTTAGTAGCAGCAAGAAAGGAGGCACAGCTCTTTTCTAGATGTTCTTTCTGAGACCTCAAGCAGCTTCCTGGCTTGATGAATGCTGCTTCTTCACTGTAACCCTGTGAGGTTTGTTGTGAGTCATATTATTCTTGGCCTTCACACAGCCAGCAGCACAGCCCATGCACAGGGCTTTCTCCTGACCTCTATTGTCTGGTGAAGGGCCAGCCACGTTCAGAGGCATTGTGCTGAGAAAAGCACGGGAAGTTCTTAATCTCCTTTCTCAGCACTGGGGGAGGGGGCAGGCTGAGGAAGGAGGAAAGAAGAGATGGTAGCTAGAGGGGACGAGGGTCTCTCTCTCCAGGATTTTATGTGCCTCTTGGAGCTGTACCCTGGTAGGAGTGCAGCAGTCTTGAAGGTTACAAGGAGTGTTCTGCCTTTGTAACCATGAGGAGACACTTGAATTAATTTGTAGATGAAAGAAATGGAGCATAGGGTATTCATAGGTCATGATTTTCCAAGTCAGGCTTCTAAAGGTTTGCATCCAAATCTGTTCTAAACAAACTAAATAGGGCCTTTACAGCTTGACTCACTGCTTTGTGAATAAATAAATGTATAAAAATCATAGTAATAACACATGCTTTAAAATATCACAAGGAACACATTTCCCTCTTAAACTACATCTTGAGCTAAAAATTTTACTCTTTCCTCCTAGGTCATATTTATAAAACAGACCAAGATTTCTACCCTTTGGGTCTTGAAGAGTCTTGAAATATATATATAATATTATATATATATATATATAAAGGTAAAACCATAGAGAAGCAGTTTTTTTGTTTGTTGTTCATATTTGATGATAGTTATAATCACTAAATATGAGCTCTAATGATAATTTCCAGTGAACTGTATGTTCTATACTTTATACTCTTTACAAGCACTGGAAGTATGTCAATATTTATCTTCAAAATACTAGTTAGCTGAGGGAAGGAAAAATGTATTCCACAATCTAGGTTTCATCTTTTTATTATTATTATTTTTTCTTTTTTCCCCATGAACTCAGTTTCATCCTTCAAACTTTCCATGATGAATTTGGATCTCACTCTAACTGAAAAGGAACCAAACCTCTTCTTTACTGTCTGCAAGAAGGTCTTGATATTTCATTTTTTTCTTGTGACTGAATCTAAATAAAACGTGATTTTACACAGATTCCTTTTGTCAGACATCCCCAGTATTCTACCTAAACTGATCTGTGCATTCACGGTGAAGCTTCATTAAAGATCAGGCCAAGCAGTCTTTAAAAAGTACAGGGCTTCAATGATAGACAGATGGTGGCTTTCATGATGTCAGGAAGTGTCAAATATTATGGTTGGCTGCAGAATGATGGCTACTTTCCAAACAGATTGCGAAACAGACAGAAAGAGCAAGAACACCATTTGTTGTATTTAGATACATTGTGAACAGAAGGAAGCACGACAGAGCATACTTTTACACATCTTTTTTCCACTCCTTGTGAAAACAGTTTAGGATTTGTTATGTTATATTAGCCCTATCATTATGCAAAAACATGTGAAAGCCAGAGATACTGATAAAAATAATAATAATAATAATAATAAAAAAATCCATTGTGACTTTCTCTGTTTTTATTTGCATTCCCATGGGTAATTTTTTTAACATTATAGACAGAGAAATCTGTGATCTCACTTTATTATTATTATTATTATTATTATTTTGACCAAAGCTGTGGTATTAAGATAATGTGTAAAAAATGCAAAACTATTATTTTAATTTGTTTATTTTTACTAATTTATATGATCTTCAGAGCCCCTCCTTGGGAAAGCACCTAATTAAGTATTTAAACTTACATACTTGATTTAATGTTTGAATAAGGGCATTTTTTGTTTGATATCTGTGATTATTCTGGAACTGGGATTCAAAATGGGGCAGTTTTGAAACATAATAGATGAAAATAACTTTGTAGAAGGAATCTTAAAAGCATTCCAAGATTGTGCAGTGGGCTGTGCTAAGATTGGTGGCTTAAATGGCACAAAGCATGAATGGCATCATCAATTAAGAGATGGCTGGTGTTTCTGAGGGATGGGTCAGATTTTTTCCCCCCAAAAAATATATATATTTTTAAAGATATGGAATTCTGTATTGGAATATTTGTTTTACACAAATCATTCAATGTGAAAAATGCCAAAATGAGTAACCTCAATGAAGAATAGATTAGATTAGATTAGATTAGATTAGGTTAGATTAGGTTAGATTAGGTTAGATTAGGTGAATAGCATAGCATAGCATAGCATAGCATAGCATAGCATAGCATAGCATAGCATAG
>CM021732.1:29870116-29896419 GCA_011075105.1 Heteronetta atricapilla | reverse complement strand
AATAGAATAGAATAGAATAGAATAGAATAGAATAGAATAGAATAGAAAGAATAGTTCAGTTGGAACAGACTTATAAAGATCAAGTCCAGATACCTGATCACTTGTTTTAGAATATTTTACCTTTGGAGTCTGTCAGGCCAGAAATTTTGTACAGCAGTCTGAATGTTCCTTATGTCTGTCATCTTGAAAAGTACACATCCTATATGAGCTTTATGTACCCAGTAAAATTACTACAGTGGCTATAAGGAAGAGCAGTAAAGATACTGCTTATATACACAGTCATGGATTAACTAAATAACACTGCAACTTCTGGTCCCTAGGATCACACCTCAGGAAATGTGGTGCGCAAGCTGGGAAACAGCTGAGCAGAGCCTGAAAAGTTGGGAGGCAGAACAGTTGGGCGGCCTGTGCTTACCGACAGTCTTGGTTAGGCCGGTCTATTTGTTAGATGGTTGTGCAATGGCTGATTTAAAGAGAGGGGAAGGAGCTGACCTAGGTCAGGAGGGATAAAGAGGAAGAGAGGGCCTGTAGGGAAGAGACATCTAGAAGATGGGAACTAGGACAGCTGCCCTGTGAGTGTTCATTTTCATTTTATTTATTTATGAGTTTTTCCATGATGCTATTCACTATCTGCATATAATCACTCCTTTCTTTCTCGTTGCTACCACAGAAAATCTATTTGTTTCTCTGAACTATCAAAATACTTAGAGATAAAATATATGCTTATATTTATAATAATTAAAGTCTTGTAAAAATAAATGATCACATTTGGGAATATTCTTTTATCCTTTTTCTTGTTCTCTGTTCAACAGTGGACTAGCTGAATCCATGGAACCATCATGTGTGAATAATCTTACACTTCCAAATTATATCAACATTTGCAAACAGCATAGCAATTACAGTCTACAAGGAACCACCTTAACAAGAATCCTGTTGCTTTGTGGAAATAAAATAGAAAAAGTAGATTGGAGTTTATTCCTGACTTGTTAAAATACAGTTTTTGATAAATAGTGCACAATAAGAGGGGTAGAATTTCTCATATTTTTCTGCTTTTGCCAAATTTTCTGTAGGACTCAAGAGTCACCTCTCTGAATATTAGATACATTTATTTATTTTGTATCTTTTTCTTATTTTGGTCCTTTCCCTGTCTTTTGTAAGAATGTGATGTGGATTGCATGCAGTTTTTGTCTAATCCATTCTTTGTCTATAAACAAGCACTTCATGAATAACACAAAAAATGTCCACAAGTCAAGAGTTTAAAACTCTTAAATTAATTCTATTTTCCTATAGTCACACAGAATATGAGTATGTACTCATATTCACTTTTCTGTGAAAGAACAATCAATTTAATTTTACTTTTAGCAGAGAGGTTTATAAAAAGCAATAATGTAAATTTGTTTCATATGAACTTTTATGGAAGAATGATTTTGAGTGAGACCACACAAATGTTTGCACAAGAAGTGGTGTTTCTCAAGCTCATTCAGTCAGAGAGAATAAACAGTGTGACCTGATTTACCAATCAATCCGAACTAGGCAATGCAACTTGAATTTAAAATATTTGCAATCAGTTCACAGGCTAAAAATTCAGATATATTTGTTGAGCACATTTAAATGAGAAAATCATGATCTGCTGATGGATATTCCATGAGAAGAAAAAGAGGATAATTTAGTCAAAGAAATTATAGTCAGAGAATTACTCACTCAGCGCTACTGGCAAATAGTAAATGAGTGGCACCAAGGTTTTAATTCCAACACTTAACAAAGAAGAAACTAATAGCGTCTTCCTTTTTTCATCTGAAGTACTATAAAGCAAAGGGCTAGCCAAATTGCTTTTACAGAAATGTGACTTCCGTATTCATTATTTTTACTCAAATTGCTTTAGTTAATAAACTAACGCTCTAGCCTTGTCTTTTATCTTGTTCTAGACAGGGTGTGCCCAGGTTCATCTTTATGGACTTGCTGATGTGCTGCTGGATTCAGGTCAAAATTACAGTATACTTGTTTAGAGAACATTTATCTAATCAATACCCATCTAGGAAAAAAAAAAAAAAAAAAAAAAAAAAAAACTTGTTTTGATAATGTTCTTAATATTTATTTAAAGGAGAAAGTTATTAAACAACCTCCTCTAATATCCTGCCCACCCCCCCACCACCCACGTTTTTTTTTTTTTTTTTTTCTTTTTAGTACTGTAGTATGATACAGGAGCTAAACAATAATTTCAAAATCTCCCATTTCATTCTCCCATTTTTTTTTTTTCAAGCCTAGAAAACACAGGTAAACCTCTTCTTTCTGGAGTTCAAATCTCCTCCATAGATAGAATTCAAATTTCACCAGCTTCTGCTGTGACTCACACAATGAGGTACAAAATTTGCCCCGTTCCTGGAGGTGTTCAAGGTCAGACTAGATGAGGCCCTGAACAACTTGATCTAGTGGGTGGTGTCCCGGCCTATGATGGGGGTGTTGGAACTAGATGATCTTTGAGATTCCTTCCAACCAAAGCCATTGTATGATTCTATTATTCTATGAAATTCATTATACACAAGAACATACAGATCTTTTAATATGTACAACGAATATAAAATAAATTATGGTCTTTACACTTTATTTAGCAGGTATAGAGAAAAACTTATATTTTATAGCTACTGAAAAATTAGCCATTAGGTGAGCTGCCTAAGCTGTTGAAGTTCCCTGGGCCATCCAGTAGCTTTTCTACTTTTTGCATTCTTGTAACACTGGGGGCTTTGCCTCAGGTACACTTGGACATTCTCAGCAGTACATTCCATGATTGCTCCTGCAGTGCCTATCCCGATCAAAGTGTTCCACTATGGACTGATTTCTTGTGTCATTCGTGTTACTTTGCTTAGGATATGAATGTTGATTAAAATTTCATTTTTTTTTGCCTTGTTTCCTAATGTTTAGTGATGTCATGATTTACCAGTGACATCAATTCTAAATAAATAATGTAGGTAATAGCTACAGCAGCATGCTAAGAAATATGATATATTAATAGACTTAAATGTCTGAGGAAATACCCTGATGATTGGGTTAGGATCTGGCAAAGTCAGAAATATGATTTTGTCTCCAGTCTAGTGGTGGAAATTACTGAGTTTAACCTCTTGTCCATAAGAGAACACTCTTGTGATAAATGCTTGAGTCCCAAATAGGATTAAAATTAAAGTTTGTAATTTATTAAGCAAGTAGAGGCAAGCAAACAGCGCTGGGTGCACCGGGAGTCTCTGCTCCACCAAGATGCACACCTGTTACATCAGGAAGCTGATTTTTATGCTCCTAGACTAATACATATTCATCACTATTCCTAGAAAAGGCAGGGTTATTATAATTAGTTCCCAGAATCCAAACCCTCTCCAGATGCATGTGTATCAGTCTCTGGTGGTCTTTCTGGGGGTCTCTTGTGCTGAAGGCTCATAGTCTTCCTCCCAGGCTTTGTCCTTCGGTCGTCCTTCAACTCCCCCATTCTCCTTATTTGCCAGACATCAGAAGCTTGGGCAGCATCTCATGCAGAAGTCAGTAGTTTCCAAAAAAAAAACCTCCTTGGTCCTCTTATCTCCCGGACTCGAGTCTCAGTGTTCGTCCTCCAAGCCCTCTATTTACACGAATTGCTAGACTCTTATTTTGCACAGTACAAGAACTATGTACACTAATCACTCTGTTTTTCTTAGATAGAAAGTTACATTTCATCATGCTGCCTTAGCATTGTTTCATACACGACATGAATCAAATGGACATATTTCACACTCTCTAGCTGTGAACTATGTTACAAAGAGACGAACAGCTGACCGAGCCTCTGAAAAATGTTAATCAACTAGTGGAAGAAACAAGTTTTATTTACTATCTGAAGATGGGACTTCCCAGAAATATTCTATTAGAGTCCTTGATTTTTGTTCTTTTCTGAGGCATCTAGGTTCCTATAGGAATTCTCTTATTATCCTTACTCTATTCATACCTGGGAAAAGTCTCTTTTCCGCAGGAGGAAGGAGATGGAATGATGCTCTGCATCTAAAAGTCTTTGCAAACAGTACATTGTGGTCCCCGTCTCATTGTTTAACTGGGTGATGGATATCTTCCCTGGGAGACCTGTAACTGGTGGTGTGCATAAACATATAACATCTTCTGGTTGCTCACATTGTTCCAATTATTCACTTTCAAGAGTTAAGGTCATGAAGCAAAAAAAGAGCTTCCTTTTATGACCAGAAAACCTAAAGATCCTAATTGCTTATGATCAGAAGACCACTGGGAGCAGGTTCAGGAAGTGGGATGCAGTTCAAATACATTGGTTTTCCAATGGGCAATTTGTGTCTCCTGGATATCAGCAAGGTCCTCTAGACCTAGAAAATACCAAAGAGCTGTACACAGCAAAGTATTATAAAACAGTCTTAAGCAAACTTGGTACCTTCTGCTTGTGACACATGTCCTGCTTGTGACACATGTCTAGATATGGCAAAAACAGACTTCAGGCTGCTCAGGGAACTAGTTAGTAAGGTCCCTTGGGAAAATATTTTTGAAGGTGTCAGCATCCATTAGTGCTGGTCAATCTTGAAGCACTGTCTCTAAAAGCACAGGATCAGTCAATTCCAAAATATTGGAAATCAAGCAGGTGGGGCAGAAAGCCAGCTTGGCTGACCAGGGACATTCTTCTGGTGCTTAGGCACTAAAAGAAAGTATATGGCTGCTGGAAGCAGGGTCAGGAAACATGGAAGGGCTACAGGGATGCTCTTTGCTTTCGTAGGGAGAAAATTCATGAGGCCAAAGCCCAATTAGAGTTGAAGATGGACAGGACTATGAGAGAAAATTAAAAGGGCTTTTTAAAATATGTGAACAGAAAAAGGAGAACCAGAGAAAACAAGTCTACTACTTGATGTGGATGGTCACATCACAAACAAGGACATAAGGAAAGAAGAAATGTGTAATGTTTTTTTTGCCTCTGTCTTCAACATTGATGATGGGCTTCGGGACCGCAGGTGACCTGAGTTGGAGGACTGTGATGGTGGGAGTGATAAATTCCCAGCCAAACCTGAACTTTCATGGGATTTACTGCTCCACCTGGATCCATACAAGTCCATGGGGCCTGATGGGATCTATCCCAGGGTGCTCAGAGAGCTGGCTGAAATCATTGCAGGACCCCTATCAGTTACTTTTCAATGGTCTTGGGAATCTGGAGAGGTCCAAGTTGAATGGAAGATGTCAAATGTTGCGCCAATTTTCAAGTGCAAGAAAGAAGACCCTTGTGACTACAGGCCTGTCAGTCTCACATCAGTGCCTGGTAAAGTTGTGTAGAAGAGTATCCTGGGAGTTATTGAAATGCACCTTGGGGACAATGCAGTCATAGGTCACAGCCAACATGGGTTCACCCATATGTCCTGCTTAATAAATTTAATTTTTTTTTTATGATAAGTTCACCCATCTAGTCACCCAAGGGAAGTCAGTAGATGTAATCAACCCAGGGCTCCATTTTAGGGCTAGTTCAGTTATTAGGGCTTCAGTTATTAGGAAAATAATGTTCAATGGGAATCTATCTTGATCAAAGTACAAAGCATTATTTTATTCCTTTTCAGTGTTGTGTCAATCTAAAAAAATATGCACTTTCTGACTTGCTATTGCAGGACTACTTCAGGGCAACTTTTGGAGCAAGTGGAACTCCTGATCATTGTTCTTTCTGTTACAACGTGCTCCAAAGGACTCAGGCATAAATCAGCTCATCCATGAGAATGCTTAGTGTTAATCCCATCATTCCACAGCAAAGGGAAGGGGAAATAATTTAGTTTAAATCTTTTCCAGATAAGCTTCTCAGGCTCATGCCTAAAGGAAAGCTCCTATTGAGCCCTTAGTGTTATACCAGTCCAGAGACCCTTGCCTCCTATGGGTTACGAGTGAAGATAAGGGCTGGAATCTCCACTCATGCTTGCTGAAGAGTACCCAGCTAGCTTTGATTTACTTCAAGGCTTTCAAAAAACATGTTAAAATTTGTCTGCTGAATGTTCAGCTTATTTTATTGTTGTAAAGCAGAAGCTGTAATCATAAATAACAGTATCTTAATCTATTAGTGGACTTACTAACAGTTACTTAGAACATTCAATAATAATAATTAAAAAAAAAAAACATTTCAAGCTATAAATACTAAATCAAGATGCAAACAGATTGTCTTATACCTCAATATAAGTTGCAGATACAATATCACCTAAAATTCAAGCTAAAAGATTTAAGATGATTCCCAGATACTTAAATTCCAAGACATAATTTAATATGGGTTTAGCTAAAGTACTAATGTTTAATTGCTCCTTACAAGAGCTCTTTCAACAAAAGACTTGATTATGCCTAAACCAGGCCAGAATTATATTAAAATCATGCTGCAGAGTAATATAAATTTGACCTATCACTGATGCAGTTCCATAAAGAATGGCACCATTTTCATGGAGAGCCATTTATTTATATTTTCAACAAACTTGATAGCTATTGAAAAAGTCTTAAAGGAAATAAGCTCTCAGAAAAAAAGCAGATGATACACTGAAAGCTTCTGAATTTGTTTAATCAATGCACTTCTTCTGCAATCAGATAAAATGAAACTGATCTACCTTAAACATCTGTTAATACAGATAGTCCCTGTTAAAATAAATAAATAAATAAATAAATAAATCCATAACATTCCATTATATCCTGGTATATCCAAGTTGGGGCAGGACAGTAATCACAGTCAGCAAAATATAGGGCCTGAGGGGATCTCAGGAGGTCTTTGGATGCCTTCTGCCCCCTTGGAGACAGAAACACCTGCACCTCCATCCTTCCGAGCAGGTGAGCATTTACTCACCTCCACTGCATCCCCAGGAAACCTGTGTGTGCTTCACTGTTCTTATTGGACGCTTACAAAAAGCTGTCTAAGTTAAATTTTTCTTGTAGAAATTTAAACCTGCCTCTTGTCCCATCCTCTCTAAGCATAGATCATTTTCTGTCTTAAATTGCTTTGAAAGTTTTCTTCATGGTTACCTTTGCTCCACAATTCTCCAGACTGAGCAATTCCATTTTTTTTTTTTTTTACTCTTTTGTTCCCAATTTCAAACCAATTTGTTTGGACTCATTTGTACTCTCTCATTTGAATCCTATTGTCTAAAACTGTACACAGGTAAACTGGTGGAGAGAAACTCTCCAACTGTGGTTCATATTCATATATTAAACATATGTTTCACTTCACTTATTTGGCATACCATGGCAATTCATCACACAGCCTAGGGTATTATTGCTAAAGTTATTGCTAAATTATTGTTCCCTGATAATTTCTGAACTGATTCTGAACAAGTTCCTCATCCTTTGTTTGCACAGTTGATTATTCTTGTCCAAGTGCAATACTTTACACATGTTCCTGATGAATTTCTTCTGGTTTGTTTTACAAGTTGCTGTTTTGTTTGTCAAGATTGCTTTGCTTTCTAACCCTGTACTTCAGCATGGTTATTGCTACACATCATGTTATGATGAGCAAAGGTCAAAAGTAAGCTCTGATCCTTCATCCAGGCCATTAATGAAGGCACCAAACACAATCACAACCAAGACAGACCTTTAAGAAACCAATTCCTCACATATTTTCACAATTTTTGTAAACTGCTCTGTTGGTGTATTTATCACTCCGTTTTATAACTGTTCTCTATTAATTAAATCAAGACCATGCTCTTCTGTCTAAATAATATAAAAGTGTCCATAAACTTTGCCAAAGTTATCTACTGCTTTTACCTATTTGCATAGTCCATAACTCAAAGTAAGACAAAATAAGACATAAACAATGTTTGAAGACAAAAGTTTGACACAAAGCATAGAATCATAGAATCATATAATATCCCAAATCAGAAGGGACCCACAAGGATCATTGGGTCCAACTCCTCACTCCACACAGGTCTACCCAAAAGTCAGAATTCAGACCATATGACTGAGAGCACAGTCCAAATGCTTCTTAGACTCTGATAGGCTTGGTGCTGTGACTACATCCCTGGTGAGCCTGTTCCAGTGCGCAACCACCCTCTTGGTGAAGAACTTTTTCCTGATATCCAACCTCCCTTGTCACAGCTTGACTCCATTCCCCTGGGTCCTATCGCTGGTCACCAGATAGAAGAGATCAGTGCCTGTCCCTCCAGTCCCTCTCATTAGGGAGCTGTAGATAACAATGAGATCTCCCCTCATCCTCCTGTTTTCCAGGCTGAACAAACCAAGTGATCTCAGCTGCTCCTTGTATGTCTTCCCCTCTAGGCCCTTCACCATCTTTGTAGCCCTTCTCTGGACACTCACCAACAGTTTCATGTACTGTGGTGCCCAAAACTGAACACAGTACTCACGGTGAGGCCGCATCAGCGCAGAGTAGAAAAGGACAATCACTTCCCTTGACCAATTAGCAATTCTATGCTTGATGCACCCCAGTGTATGGTTGGCCCTCCTGGCTGCCAGGGCAAACTTCTGGCACATACTCAACTTGTCATCAAGCAAAACCCCCAAATCCCTCTCTGCGGGGCTGCTCTCCAGCATCTCATCCCCCAGTCTGTACATATAGGAGGGTTGTCCCTTCCCAAGTGCAGGATAGGCACTTGCTCTTGTTATGCTTCATGTGGTTTGTGATTGGCTAGGTCTCCAATTTGTCCAGATCTCTCTGTAAGACCTTTCCACCCTCAACAGAGTCAACAGCTCCTCCCAGTTTAGTATCATCACCAAACTTTTTCTATCTCAAAACTCTTTCTAGTCCTACAAAACTCTTTCTAGTCCTAGGAAAAGCTTTATGCATGTTATGGTAAATTTATTTGTAGATTTATTTTAGAAGTAATAGCATCCATAATTTGTGTTTAAAAAAGATATGTTCAATTTATGTCAGTATCATTTTGATCATTGAAGCTTATTGGTTAGTTTCCTCATCAGCACAGAGACGTCTCAAAGCATTAGGCAAATAAGTACTTAAAAATACAAAGGAATAAATAAAAATAAAGTCATTTACAACATTGCAAAGACAGGTCCTGCAAATTTCTCATTTTGAATAGGTTATGTTTATTTGGGCCAGACTGGATGAATATGAGCTGCATAATTTCCATGTCACTTTCCATGTAAGAAACTGTTCAATGGGTTCATAAGGAAAAAACTGAAATCTACTTGCTAGACCATACATTCTTTGTTTAAATAAACAACAAACGTTATAGTACACGATATTCCCTAAATATCACTACTCTGATGATGAGAACTAATTTTCCCATACCTATGGTCTCTTCTGACAATTCTTTTGTGTATTTGAGGGGGAGTTTCCCTGCTCCCAATTCTGAATTTATCAAGAAAGAAACAGAAATGACGAAACCAACCTTGTTTCTGTCTGTCCCTACAGGACAAAACCACTCATGTGCTAAGGTCTAGCCATGTTTTTGAGAATTGTTTTGCAAATAAAAACTGCAATATTCTGCTTTGAAAAAAGATGTAAGGAGTACTGTAAGCTGTAAGTACTGTAAGCTCGAAGACTTTCCTAAAGACAGCCATATTTGAGCCTGTGAAATTTGTCTCATTCATAAAATAAGTTTTCAGGAGACTGGAAGGAAAAAAAACAGCCTTCATTTTCTTAAGCACTCTATGATTCTGAATAAAACTCCTTATTGTATAATCAACTGACCCAAAGAGCAAACACAGTAATTATTAGATGATGTCTCAGTCACGTATATTAAGACTGCATTTCATTTGATAATGTTTAATGTCAAGTTTTCAGTCACTAGAAGGTTTATGGTAGTTTCTGATAAGACCTTGACAGAAGGCAGTCTTCCATCAATTCTGGAAAGTGATGTAACCAAGTCTGTGGCTACTACATCATTCAGGGACAGGCTCAGAAATCAATCCAACACAGGCACTAATATTCATGGTTGAGGTAGAAAGAAATCTGTTCATCTTGCCTAATCTATTCAGTATGGTATTTATTGTTTTTGAGTATTTGAGATACATATCTATGTTAAGTTACCAAAGTAACAATGTCACTAGAGGTTACTCTAATTTCAGAGATGGGAATTCTCTCTCTCTAATCCCTTATATTCAGCTTTAACTTTTATTTCTGAATATCACCCTATTTTTCTTAAATCTAGTAATTCAGATCCTTTTACATTTTCAATTAAGATATACCAGCATTCTAGCTACCCAGGGGCATGGGATTGAGAACAGGGGAAAAAAAGTACATCATCCTAGTGAATTTAGTATTAGAACAGCTGGGGAGAGACATAATTACTGTAGTCCTATCCAAGCTTAGCATAGCTGAAAAACACCAAGGATGGCATTTAGCTGAAACTTTCCTCTGTATAGTTTCACTGCTTTACTTTTATTCATAGCTAAAAGCTTAGCCTATAGCAATCTGTGCCACTGTTAATGAAAATTGAAGCTACATTATATATCGTCCTTCAGGGTGAAAAAAAAAAAAAAAAGAATAAAATTAAAACATCAACTTTATCTACAAAGACGGTTTCATTCCAGCTGCTGCATTTAGGGAGAGAAGTGTACTCTAGGCGTATGCATTATCCAAGTGCCTGTGTCCCAAAAGATTGGATGAAAGAATGTTTTCTGGGGATGGATCTCTTTTTTGGAGAAGTGTTTCGATAGTTTGTTGTTTGTACTGCACTGCACCATGAGGAATGTTTTACATGCAGTGTGCAAACTGAGTGATGAAGTCATTCACAAATTCTGCTGGAAAGGGATAGATACATGAAGCCCATTATTTAAACTCTTTCTTACTTGAGTGATATTAAAAGGACAAGATAGCACATAATTTCATTGTCAGTGGGAGCCACCCTGTCTTTATTTAAGAAATGAGACACTATGGCTTTGGTTCCTGACTGTGTCTGACACAGCATACACAACAATAAGCAGTGGTCCAGGGAGTGAATTGCAACTTTCTGAAGCAATTTCAATCCTGCAATATTTGGTCCCCAGTCAACTACTTTTTGTATCACTAAGATAAATTCCTATATACTTACATTAATGGAAGGTAACGCATAGCAAAACTGACTCCAGTACCTGTTCTTTCCCTTGTACCTTTCCTGTCAGAGCAAACTTTCCATCCTCAGTTCTATGAATACAAGGTAGTGATTATACTATTTGTTAATCCCCTCTTGCTTTAATGTGCTTGCAAAAGACCCACTATAGTTTGTGTACAGCTCTTGGGGATTTGATCTTGGGCAACACATTACCATGTTTACGAGGTCAGACATGCACAATCCAAATACCTTTTCCTTTAGCAAAAACCTTGGTTCCCTCTTTCTCCTTTCAAAGAACAGTTTAGATAGACAATAATTCTCAAAAACTTGTGATTGAATCTATTTTTGCAATAAAATCCCTTTTTGGTTATGTTTAAATCTTTCAGACAATGCATGGGAAAGATTTTAGCCTTCATATCATATATCCTTGAAGATGAAATTTAAAACTTCGCAATAACTCCACTGTACTTAGGGGCCTCAGATATGCATCTTATCAACCCTGTTAGAATATTTTCAGGTTGCATCACTTCCAAATCCTGAAAATGCTGCTATTCCTGCATTAATTCATTAATTTCAATGGTGCCAGAGAGATAACTGTGCCTAACTTTTTTTTTTTTTTTTTTATGCCATGGGAATCTGTCCCACTCAACTGAAATAAAATATAAATACAGGCCTTCAGGCACCAACTCATGCTTATAGAGGGAGTTGAAGGTGGGATAGGTTCAAACAAAGAAATGTGGTCTGAGTGTATGTGAAGATAGTGTAGCAATAAAGCTTTATAATTTTAAACTTGAGAATCAATTATCCCCTAAACCTACTACTCATACCCTGTACTTACAAATGCAAGTGCCTACTTTCTTGTGTTAGGGAAGAGACTCTTAGGAATGAAAGCCTGTCCTTGACACCTTTGTTATTAACCCTTTCAGACAGAACCTTCTTTAGAATATTCCTTCTCTTTTTCTCATGTGTCAGCTTTAAACCAGAATATTGTTTTCTAAATACCTGTTTTCAGTAATTGCACTTCTTGCAACTTTTGGTGCTTATTCCCTAGTCTGTCTGCTTTGTTGATACTAACTCTCTTTCCAATATTTTGTTGTTCTTTCACCTTAAAACCAGTCACCTACCTTATATTCTCTCTGGATTCCGGATTCCAGTCTTCACTTAATGCTGCCCTGTTTCTGTGTTTGCACTCTGTGCAGCTTTTGTCTTAATTCTTTCAGGGATAAATTTACACTACAACTTAGTCATGAAACGTCAAATATGAAATGGCCCAATTAAGACATCATAAGCATTTGTGATAGCTATTTTAATGATTACATATCAAGGTAGAGCATTTTAGGGAAGGATTTGGAAATTAGTCTGCTTCTGGGAAGAGCTGGAGAATGATATTAACTGTGTCAATGAATAAGCATTCCCAAGTGCCTCTTGGGAAAACCATGGCTAGACAGAGAAGTTTGGTTAAGAATATTTTAAATGCCTCAGTTGCTTAGCACATCTTCCATTCCTTCCTGAAAGTGCCAATGTAAATGGAAAGAGACAGATGCTGCCAGACTAAACTACTGTGACAGGAGAAGACTGCATGTTTTTTTTTTTTTTTTAATTTTTATTTTTTGACAGTTGTCACCAGGTGATGTTGCTCATATGTTGTTCCCTAATGAATAAATAACACATATGTTACTTTCAAATGTGTATATAAATATAGTGTAATATTTTGATGTTTAGGAATCAACTGTAATAAATGCAGCAGCTTCAAGACGTCTCTTTGTGACGTTTATAATTTATATGGGATAAAAAACAAACAAACAAACAAAAACAAACAACAGCTTGTTCTCTAAACTCTTCAGTGTATGAGAATTTGTCCAGTATTTAAAGGGTCTTTTGATTAGTTTTAGCCCTGTAACCCTTAAGCTAACTGTATAGATCTCTTTTCTAGTTGATAGTAGAAAATGAACACCTTCAGAGGGAAATTTACCTAAACTATCTTGACAGTTTCATAGAGATGAGGCTACCCTAGCTTTTATCATCAAGAAGGGCAGTCCTATCTTCTACTATTCTCCTGCTTCTTATTCTCAGAATTTTCACATCGTCTCTTTCGTTTTGCACTGTATAACTGCGTGCCACATCAGGAGACTGATCTGGATTAACATTAATGTGTTGTTTGCAAGGCTTGTCTCAGTCTGGGTCAATCACCTGACCTGTTCATCATGTTACTGTAATAACACTTGTGACAACACTAGGAGTGGTATTTACAACATGAACAAGCAATAGATACCTCAGACAGAATGAGAGATGAACCACACCATCTGTATGCTACTGTTCTGCTGGGTTACAGTCAGAGCTTGCCCAGCTGTACAAGTTACTTTAGAGATTAAATTTACGTGAGATGAACTCTGCTTGAGATGAAGTAACAACCACATTGCACTTTTCAAGGGATCATGTATTTCTCTGAATCAGAGAGCTTGACCCTGCACATTGCAATATGCGGAGATGTGTGCATCCTCTAATCAGCTTTTGGGAACCCTACACTTTGTTTCTTTAAATGATGAAATCAAGGAGTTATTTAAATGACTTCTCACTGGGATTTAAATCAAACAGAAAAGAGGCATGAAAAAGTCAAGTTTGAATGAATAGGCAAACTTTAACCTAGAGCTACATTTAAGAAATATTTAGTAGGTTCTTGATTTTCATAATCAAATACCACAGAAAATAAAGGTATGTTACAGTACAAGTTACGTATACCCACAGTTGTGACTATTTTGCAACTTGCTGCTAGTGGGCTTATAATGTCTGTAATATTGATCCTCTCTTTTTACATGAATGGCTACAATATTTTTTTTTTTTTTTTTTTTGGTAGCAGTTAGGTAAATGTGATGCCACCTTATTTAACTTGTGTACAATCATGTTTCCATGTGCATAGGAGGAAAAATGTAGAAAAAAAAAGTGCTATTTAAAAAAATATGCTAAAAAAAAAAAAAAAAAAAGATACTTATGGTGAACTTATTTCAGTCACAACTCAATCCCAAAAGCCAAAAGCTTGGATACATGTATTTTCTTAGGAAAATGCCATTGATTCTATTATATTTTCTGGTGTTGCCTTATTGCCATCTTTTCATAAATCTACATATCTACCTTTCTTATGTTTTGATGATCCACTCACAAAATTGATGCCAGAGGAAACCTCAATATTCACAATATAGTTGGAAGCAATGCTATTGTTTGAGTTTATTGGTTTTATAATGGACCATGGTGACATTCATAAAGAAGCTCTTCTATTCAAGAACTTCAGAAAAGTACATCACAACCTCCAATGATATTTTATCAATTTGTCTGATGTGTATATAATGTTTAAAATACCTTACTCAATATGGACAAGTGGAACCTCTACATAAATTATTAAATATATATATTACAAAGGTCATTAAAAGACACAACATACATCAGGAGAGATAATCATAGTAACAATTAAATGGTATAGAAACTATAAATTTTTACAATCTCTAAGCTTTACAAGCAAGAGAAAGAAGAATGAAAGTAAAAACTATCAAAAATATATATAAAAAAATCAGTTACCATTTCTTGCAAATTTATCATGTGCATTGTGATAACTGATTATTTTCTGAAAGTCTCTTATCCTGTAGTACTTGTCTTTGATTTAAAAATAAAGTACATTTCTAGGCCTCATAATTGCACACAAAACTCTGAAAAGGAAAGCTGTATTCATTTCAGCATACCAGAAACCTGTAGTTAGATAAGAAAAGGAAAAAATAAGTCCTTAATGTTAATTTTCTGAGTTTTGAAAGGTTCTCTAAAAATTAAGGTTTATTATATTGAAGTAGTATGAATATTACTTTTGGTTTTAAACTTTAGAATATTGGAATCTTAATGCAGTGGTAGTCAACTGCATTTTTAATACAGGAATGCTGAAGAAAAATCATTGGATCATATAAAAATGTAGGTTGTAGTGAGCTTTGGAGGCCATATGGTCTAGTCTTCTGCTTGGATCAGGGTTAATTTCAAACTGGATCATGTCACCCAGGGGCTTGCCCAACCAAGTTTTGAAAAGTCTCCAAGGACAGTTTCCCACAGATTCTTGGACAACTTGTTCAAGTGTTTTATCGTCCTTATTATGTGTTTTTTTTTCCCTCAAATTTCATTTTCCCTTCTGCATTTTGTGACTATGGCCTCTTTCCTTTCACTGTGCACCCTTGTGAATTATCTGTCTCTGTACTTTCTATAACTCTATTTTTGGCAACAGGATACTGCTAACTGATACCACCCTAGACTTTAGGCTGATCAAACCGTTTCCTCAGCTGTTCCTTGCATGTCAACTGCTCCAGTTCTCTCTAAATCCCCATCACCTTCCTCTGGACTCTCTCCAGTTTTTGAGTATCTCTTTTGCATTAGGGAGCCCCAGACTAGTCTATGAATATGAACTCACAAGGGCTGAGCAATGGGAGATAATCACTTCCTTAGAGCTGCTGGCTCTTGTTAATGAAGCCCAATTTGCTGTGAGCCTTCCTCTCTGCAAGGTGTTTAGATCATTTGTGTTCAGCTTATTGTCTTCTAGAATGCCCCAGGTCTGCTTTTGCAAACTGCCTTTATAGCCAGCTTGCTCCCAGTCTGTACTGATGGATGCATGGAGAAGTTGTATCTCAGGTACAGAAGTTTGCATTTGTCTTTGCTGAGTTCCAAGGATGCTCATGTTGATCCATTCCTTGGTAAATCTATGTTCTTCGTATTATCTTCTTACCCTTTATGGCTTCCAGGAGGTCTCACTCCACAATTTTTCTTGGGATTGAAGTGAGTCTGATTCAGCTGTAGTTCCCAAGATCCCATTTCTTATTTTCTTTTGATCACAGAAATATTATTCTGGTCATCAGGGATCTTTCCTAGCTGCCAAAAATTTTCAAAGATGCCAAAGAGTGGTCACCTTTCTGAATGTCCACAGATGTCGTTTCTGATCTCATAGCCTTGTGTTTGCCTTCACGTATAAGTAAGCCATAACTTGTACTTTCATTACTTTGCATAGTACCTCTTTCTTTCTAGCTTTGCTATAGGCATGGAACTGTGAGGAAACTTGTAGCAGACCTTGTCACTAAAGGCCAAGACAAAACACTGAGTTCCTCAGCCTTTGCCATATCCTTTGTCTTTAGGGCACATGTCCCTCAGCAACAGTCCCACATTTCCCATTGTCTGCCTTTTGCTTTTTACATATTTGCAGAAGTCTTTTCAACTGCCTATCACATGCTATTCAACAGTTACATCCAGCAAGGTTTTGGCCATCTTAGTTACATACCTGCAAGCCCAAGCTAAACTCCTCTTTGGTAGACTGCATCTTGAACATTTCTTTTTTACATTTCTGTTCAGTCAAGGGTTTCCTGTTCAGTTGTACTGTCCACCTCTTATGGATGCCTGCTTTTTTGCAGGTCAGGATGAATCACAGCTTCTTGTGATTTGAAGAAGTTGTCTTCAAAGGTTGATCCACTCTCCTGGAATCCTTTTTACTCTTCATGTCAGCCATCCCAGTAGGATGTTCCCTGTTAATTTCTCGAACAACAAATTTTGCTCTCTTGAAAAGCCCATGATAGGAACATTTCTTCCACATTACCTACCTCTTCTATTTCACTGGGAGTTCTGCAACTCACATCCATTGCAGTATTCCCCATTCTGGTCTCCCACTTTATCCTGGCCCCAATTCCTCCATGTACCTCTTACCCATCCAATGGAAGAGGTACATGCATGCACCATATCACTTTGGTATTGTCCTGGTTTCAGTTAGGACAGAGTTATTTTTCCTCCTAGTAGCTGCTAGGGTGCTATGTTTTGGATTAGGATGAGAAGAGTGCTGATAACATGCTGATGTTTTAACTGCTGCAGAGTAGTGCTTACACTAAGCCAAGGACTTTTCAGCTCCTCGCTCTGTCCTGCCAGCAGGCAGGCTGGGGATGCAGCAAGAGCTGGGAGGGGACAGACCCAGGACAGCTGACCCAAACTGGCCAAAGGGGTATTCCATACCATCTGATGTCAATCTGAACAATATATAGGGGTGGCTAGCCAGGGTGGGGGGCTGGCTACTCGGGGTTGGGCTGGGCATCGGTCAGCGGGTGGTGAGCAATTGCATTGTGCATCACTTGTTTGTACATATTATTATTATTATTATTATTATTATCTATCTTAATAAACTGTCTTTATCTCAACCCACAGACTTCACTTTCCCATTTCTCTCCCCCATCCCAGAGAGGGAGGGGGGAGAGCGAGTGAACGGCTGTGTGGTGTTTAGCTGCCGGCCAGGTTAAACCACTACAGGTATGAGGAACACTGTTCTGCTCCTCATCTGCCCTGTTTTTCTTCGAAAATCTGTATCAAACCTTTTCAGATGCTTAAGGTGGTCCACCAGATCTCCATAATTTTGATGACCTTGTAAATCTGTAACAGCAAACAAACATTACTGTTCCCTGAGCAGTGTGTGTTAGTACAGATGCATTTGAGATGACTTTCAAGTAGCTTCATTTTCTTAAATGACGCGTAAGTTCCTTCCGTATTGCCTTGTTCCATGCCTGATTCCCCAGTCCATGCTCCCTCACTCTCTCCCAGCTTCAGTCTCTGTCCTACCAAAAATCTAGTTTACATGGAGTTGAACTCAAACGTAGACCAGATGAAACCTCAGAATAATATGTGAAGAGATTTTTTTGCCTGTACATGATTAAATTAATTTGATCATGTCTAGGTTTTTAATTCTGTCTAGGTTTTTGAACAGATATAATATGATTAAAAGAGACCCAAATTTACCTCAAATAAGGTGGTAAAATGCCTGATATCAGAGCAATTATGCCAGGTCAGAATCTGACATGATATGTTGATTAAGCAAGGGGGGGAAAAAAAGGTAATACATTAGAAAATATATACTGGAAACCATTAGTCTATGCCTGGAAAGCTTTGGGCATTTTTTAAAACGATGAATATCGGTGACATTTTAAAAGATGATTTAAAACAAAGTTTACTTGCAAGCTGTAACTTGAGACTGTTGTGAGTTATACCACTATTTTATTATTCTTAATAGCACCAAGTCAATCCACAGATATTTCATCCTGCAATTTTCTTCTGTTATGAAAATGCATAATGTTAATCTTTGTAATACTTTATAAGCTGACCATAAACCAATGTTTATGGTCAGTTAATCATAGTATTACTTTGCTTTAGGTAATTTAGTACATTACCATAATGTAACAATCTACTAAATATAAATTTTAAAGTGAACACAGTGCAAGTTGCAAGGCATTAATATATTATGTCTTTTAACCAGAAATTCAGAAACACAGTAAAGTTTGGATGTGGGTATTTTCTGTTTTGATTTTCTGTTTTGATTGACTTAGTGTTTTGCCTGGATGAATGCTATAATTTTATGAAAATGACTACATTATTATTTAATATTATGATATGTCTTACAGTTTATTTAGAAGTCTCCTGAGGACTGGTGCAACATTTGCAATAATTACGATACTGCAACATCATATGAGAAAGTCTCCTTGATTACCACACAGTTCTCAAGTGTAGGGTACTATTTCCACAAACATTGAAGCATGTAAAATCCCACTGAATCCAGTGAAGATTTGAAAACAGTTGCTAGTGGGTGTCCAATTGAAAAGCATTATTGCTAAGACATGATTACATTCATGATCATATGGAACAAATGAATACAGTAGGTGAAGAATGATGTAAAATTAATAATTTGTCCTTAAGGAAGCTAATCTCATGATTTTTAAACACTATGTATATTGACTGGTAGGTCTGACCTCTACTAACTACCAGAAATTTATAAGGGACCACTATGCTCCTTAGGGGAACCAGGCAGCTGAAACATAGGAAACCAAAAGATCTGAACTTTCACCATTCAAAAAGCAAACAAACAAAAAAAAAACACCCTAAAAGCTAAAAACAAACAAAAAAAAAGAACTCTCCTAAAACAAAACAAAACAAAACAAAACAAAACTAATATCACTGAAGACTTTGAATATTAGTGACATATATTTTTCATTGAGTACTGCTTGATCAAAGCTCTGTATGTGTAAGCAGTGTAGAAAAGAGCACAACAGACACAGACCACTCTCTCCCCCCATGGAAAAGAGGAAGAGCTTGTCAGAAGGACACAGAGAACTTTAGAAAAAGTGAAATAAAAAGATTAAGGGTTAAGAATCATCACTGAAATGATCTGATTATGATTTCTGTTATGGTTAGGGGCTACCATTTATTTATTTATTTATTAAATAATAGCCAGGTCCTCTTTTCACAACTTTCTACTGCATATACCACAACTCCTAGGCATCAAACTTTACCTGAGTACTCTGTTTTTAAAAGGGTTTTATTACACACATTAAGAATCCTATTGCTTCTTTGTGTAGCCAACAACGAAAACAATACTTTTTTTTTTTTTAATGTAGTCTGCTACATGAGATGATATATCATGTAGTCACGAGTCTGCATTCTAGTTTGAGGTAGCTGCATTTCAATGTGATGGAAGTAATTTGTTCACCTGCACAGCTAACCCTCTGCTGAAATGAACTGGTTGCAATAAAAGAAAAAGACATGGCAGGAAAAGAATCCAAGCTCGTTTAACCACTACATGGAAAAGAATTAAGTTTATAGATTGGGCTTAATTATTGAAGACATGACACCAGCAAAAGCATCATACTTAATTATAAAGAATAGCACACTATATGAACTTAGTCTTTCAAAAAAATACCAACACTACTCATAGAAATCAAACACTTTTCCCAAAAATAATTGCTGCAAGGTTTTGACTGCTCTTGAGCCCTGAACAAAGACAAGCATATTTTTGCATTGCCTTAAAGTAAATGGAGAGGCAAATTATGTCTCAAAGACACGAGTCTCCCTCTCAGTGCCTAAGCTCTCACATGCTGGAGCAACTAGGTCACGAAGTGCAAGATTCCCTATTATGGTTATTCTTTTTATTCGCCCCTTACAGCTCCCTTGGGTATTAGCAATAAAGGAGTGATTTATTCCTTTATTCTCCCTCCTATCCCGCATAGGCATGCAAACTGGGTCACAATTTGGGATTATAATTTGTAAAACATCTGTGGATCACTGTAACACTTTATAATCTACATACACTTGACCTGCCCAGAATTGCATAAAATTTTAAAACATTTTATTTGGGAGCAGGGAGGGAGCAGTTTGAAGAGAAAAGGTCTTACATTTTTTTTAAATACTGTAGGAGAACAAAAACACTAAAGTGGTTTCATTATAATCATATTAACTGCATGTGTGTCACTGCATAGCAACATCAACAGAGCTGAGATAATCAGTATGATTTCATATTTTAATGTAATGTGATTACATTGAAGTTTAAACCCTGTCCTGATTTCCCAGATTCATTACTTTTTATCTTGGGTTATTTAAATTACTACTGTAGTATATCTGTCTATAAGTTACTATATGTATCTGTAATTTTAAGTTTATATAAGTTAAGTTTTTATCTGGAACAGTATCTACATTTGATTTTATTAGTAAAACATACTATAGCTTCCTTTACTGAAATATTGACCATCATTTAAATGTATTATTTTAAATGTATTTATATCATAACCTCTTGAAAATTTATGTTATTTAAAAAAGTGATTAATAGAAAAACTGTGTTTTGTTTTGGTTTTAATATCCATATAAAAAAAATTTAGTTGCTGGCTAG
Source organism: Heteronetta atricapilla (assembly GCA_011075105.1). Taxonomy (NCBI): domain Eukaryota; kingdom Metazoa; phylum Chordata; class Aves; order Anseriformes; family Anatidae; genus Heteronetta; species Heteronetta atricapilla. Next base: position 29,875,737 of record CM021732.1, on the reverse strand, counting down.
GCAGTTCTATACTTCTCATTTTAACTTTAGCTTTCCCCACCCTCAAATATTAGAAATGCTTTTAAATGGCATAGACTGAATGTTTTTGTGAAAATATTAAACTGAAGATTAATTGGAATGATATATGAGTCCTGACTTAAAATATGATGTTGCATTGATTCCAGTCGTTCAAGGAGTGGTAATAGGAAAGGTCCAGATACATCACATAATCCCAGTGTAAACAATATAGATTTAAATTCCAGGACTAAAATATTAGACCAAATATACTTTATCATTCTTCCTCTTGTACGTTTACATCAACATTACTGAAGACATTGTTCAGGTAATAGGACTTGCACCAGTAGACCGTTTATTTATTTATTTATTTATTTTCTAAGAGGATCTGATTCCCTTCCACCTGAGGTAAACTAGCCCTTTCTGCTGTTGCTTCTGGTCTGCTTGACTTCTCACAAGCAGTTGGACAGCCACTGCTTTTCTCTCTTAAACCCCCAGTGTAATGCTTTGGGGTCTACCCTCAGCAGGATATAGAGAGCTAGGAGATGACAGCTGATATGCTTTTTGAAGACTGAAAATTCATCACATGGACTTTCAGTAACAAATCTGCCTCTGATGACAGATAGATAAAAATCCCACATGTGTATGTAACTGGAGAGGTTAAAGATGGAATTGGTCAGAAAAATACTCTTTTTTTTTTTTTTTTCCAGTGAAAAAGTGTCAACTTCTCAAAGAGTTATTGAGAACAGACATATTTTGGTTAGAAATAGTACAAGTCCTCATGGGAGATGAATATTGAACAACACAATTTCTGGTTTCAAAAAATCCTCAAGTTTTCCATCATAAGAGCAGTTCAGACTAAGTGTTGTAGACCAGACATTGCAGTGAAAAGGAAAACCAAATTTAACCCACATCTTTGTGCTATTATTTGTGTGACACTGACAATGAAGAATGTGCATTATTCTTGAGAAGGTTCTGAAAAACAGCATTGGAGACTGATTACTGTTATCCATTCAGAAAACTATTGGCCTAGTCCTGGCATCTCAAGAACTGAACTATTCTCCACTTCCTGTAAGTACTGCTGCAAATTAGAAACAAAACTGGCATTTTTTTAGAGCAGCATTCTCTGAATCCTGTATTTATTTATTTATTTTCAAATCCCGAGGGAAACACGAAGATCCTGCAGAAACTACTGAGACAGTTCTGTTTCCAGCAATAAATGTCAGAGCTGAAGGAGTAGGTCCTGAGGCCTGGGGATAAGAATAGATAAGTGAAAAGGGAGGTCATTTTAACAATGAAATGTTGTCTGTGCCTTAAGTTCAACATATATCCCTTGTAGTATACATGCTACTTCCGTTGTAGTGGAAGGAGCACTGCAAAGCAACCCATTCACAGGGATTTAGATGGCACATACCTTTTTACATGGAACTGTTGTCAATTAAAAAACAACACTTTAAAATACTTTAATTAAAAAAACAATAATAAAAAAAAAAAAGAAAAGGAAGCTCAAGGTACATGATTTGGTCTGTCTGCTCCCAGGCAGATTGCTTCCAGTTATTTATAAAATTTCATGAAAATTAGATAAAACACAATGTAATGGCTTCAGATATACTATTAAAAACAAGTTAAACCATCTGGATTCTCTTAAAGTAAGAGATAAATAAGGTAATCAATATAGAACAACCTTTTCTCTAGAACATCCTGTATTAACGTGATAGAAACTTGGCTAAATCAGCCTACCTGGATATAATGAACTGCCTTAGCTACATCAACCAATATAAATTGTGTTAGTTTTTTCAATTTATTCAACTCATTCTCCACATACTCTTACTGGTACTGAATTTTTTTCTTTCCTTGAAAATCCCACAGTCTACCCCTCTCTTCATCTCCACTCCCTAAACCATTTGGCAAAGCAAATTCTCTCTCTTCTTCAAAACATCCTTATGGAATAGTTCAGCACTTGTTCCCTAGGTTATGCCCAGTCATAGCCACTGAATATGGGAGTATTTACCTCTTTTTCTGCTTGTGATATTACTCCCACGTAGTTTTTCTTTTATATGCTTGTATTAGATGTTTAGCTCTGTCCCATTTGTTTAGTACTTGGTCCTATAAGATTCTTCTTACATTTGCTTACAAGTGCTTGGGTTGAGCTTTCTTTACTTGCTGCCTGCTTGTGGGTGAAAATCCCAGCTGTAATCACAATACCATTTCTAAAATCAAGGTTTATTGGACATGAGGGCAAATTCTTAAAAGCATTCAGGTGAGAAAATCTTGTCTCAGAAAAGGCAATTGAAATTATTGAGGGATTGCTGAGGTCTGTGGTTTTTTGTCATCCACAAATAATTTTTGCCACAATGTACACAAGCTGTGAACTCATTAAAAAATATTTTGTAGAAGCTCAGTAGAAATTTCTCTGTTTGGCGGCAAAATTCTCTTAGTTTTCCATAAGAGCCTCCCAAAGAGTTGAGCATCCCAACTCTTGTGTGGTAGAGATTTTGCATACCATCACAAAGACAAAACATTTTCTTACCCTAACATATATGTCTTACAAACATGTGCCACCAGCATCTCTCCTATAAGGAAAGATAGCACTATGAGTTTAATTTAACTAATAAAAAAAAATATACATCCTAATCAGAGTTGTAGCAAGGATGAGAGGAGAGAGGAGATGAAACAGAGGGGGGTGGAAAGAAATTCCAGTCCCTGTCCTAAACAAGGTGGCTAATCACTACTTCCTACCATGGCACAATGACAAGAAAGTGAGAACATAGCAGCAAAATGAAGAAAAATGTTATTTCTTTGTCATCTTCCCCCTCCCAGCCCCTCAGATAAAATCCTCGATGAAAGTGATCAAATCCACAATAAAATTATATTATGTTCAGCTACAGAAAAAAAATTCTAGTGCAGGGAACTGTATTGTTGGGTCCTGGGAGTAGAATGTAGTGAGAATGGCCAGCAATGTAGTCATTACTAATAACTTCTGAATAAATGTGGCAGATATATTGGAAAAATATTTCTCTTGTTGACTTTATAAGAGAAAACCCTCCCACCTTAATATAGTAAGGTCTAGGTCTACTTTCTATATCATGCAATGAAAACATACTCAATTTTACTGGAAGCATTTGTACCTATATATCTTATAACTGCCACACATGTATATGAGCACATATAATTTCTTGGTGCTCAAAAATTAAATCCTTGCCTCTCAATGACAGCAACAATAATAATAGGAAGATGTTTACATTCCATGGAAAATAAAGATGGTCTATTACTTTCAGTAGGCTCTGGAAGGCATCAGGCACAGGTCACAGTATGTAAGCTATTAAGATTGAAGGCATCTGCACGAACAGCCTCAACTGCTTTTTAAAGGCTAAGCTGCACAATTTGTCTTTCACTAAGAGCTGTTGTGCAGTTTTGTGATTTGTAGCCAGCTCAGTTGAGCTTCCAGAGTGTGTACTTCTATTTTGAGATCTTGTCAATAAACAAATAAGACATATGCTTCAGTGAGTCATCTTAGCAGAGCAAACTATCACAAGAATCAGTTGACCTGCACTTCCTTCCTGCTACTGAATCTTTCTCTACCTTTTCTTGTTAGCACAAAGTGTGCCCCTGAACACCTCACAAAACAGAGAAGCCAGGGATGGGAAGACAAGGTCTCTTTAATCCATATGGCTTTATTTGTGTTCTGCTGGCACCGTTATAGTCATACAGTAACCAACATAAATTTTTAGTTTTATTATCACCTCTAAAAAGAGACAGAAATGTGAAAATTGAAGCCAGAAGGTTTGTATCACAGGATTAATTAGGCAGGGCCAAGTGGAGTCACACTCCTCCTGGCAGTGAGTGCCTCAAGAAGGTGCCTGCCTTCAATTATGGAGCACACAAAGCAATTAAAAACCCTGTTTCTTTTTCCTGAGGTGTTACTTGTTACTTGATAAATCTCTCTCTTTTTTTTTTTTTTTTTCTCCAAATTCTCTGAAGATCTGAACTGGCTTGAGGTGTAATCTACTATGGTAGATATTCATGAAAAATTGATTTAGCTGGAGCCTAAGTTCAATAGGTTTAAAATAAACCTGAAAGGAATGAACAGTGTGTTTCTTGGCTGATATTTTATTCACGATTTTTTAAATACACACACACACTCAAAAAGACCAGATAATTAAGAACCCAGACATTATGGATCTCCAGGAAAGAATTTTGTCACTGGGACATATAAATCAAATCAGTCAGCCACCCTATGCATTTCCGTAAGTTGTACAGCACTGTTGATTAACCTTTTCCTCAGTACTATATATGAAAGTTTTTGAATGGCAGGGTTGTGTGCACGTCAGCTTTAAACATATGTTTCAGGCAGCCGTCCTCCCTGGCCCATTGGAAATTAGTACTCTGTTTCACCTATTTCTAGTTTATAGGATGTGATAGCCTTTTGCTGGATTTACGAGCCTCTTTGCTCTCCTGGTATTACCAAGAGCTCTACCACCATCGCTGACTCTGACCCTTTGTACCAGGACTCCACATCTGATTTTGTGCAGCTGGACCCGCATGTTAATGCTTTTGCCATATTCATTTCAAGCACCCAGCTAACTCCTTCCTCTCCTGTTATTTCCCATGATAGATAAATAATTCAAAATATGATATAAAGTATGGTGCATATCTGGTTTGAATAGTGCTCTATCAAGACATGTTTGAGCTATAACAATGACCTCATACTTCCTGTTGAGGAGGGAGAAGCAAAAGGATATTTAAATCAATAGAATAAGGGAGCCATATCTGTGGCTATCACAGTGTGTGTGATACAGGTATTATGTGGAAAAAAATATACCATACAATTTGACATTATATATAAGGATGCAAATAATGGCCATTGGCTTATTACTGTTTCTAACACTGTAATGCCTATATTCCCAGACTTCCTCATTAATGCTACCTAAGAAATAATTATATAAAAAAAAAAAAAGGTAGTGAGGAAGGCAGTTTTTTTTTTTTTTTTTCTCCCATTGTGCATTTTATTTTTATTATCCCTAGTTTAAATATAACCCACAGAAGAATGAGAAAATTCTTCATAAAGGTCATTAAATAAATGCTGCTGGAACAAATCTTTAAACAGGATCATCAGTGAAGTGAGAAGTTATGCATATGGAACATTTTTACTTGTAGTACAGATTAAACAGTTGGCGAAATAAAGCTTTAAATTGCCAGGCATTATATGTTACTAGAAATCAATTCTGACATTTTATTGAGCTTTTTAACAATATTATTGCAGTTTGTTTGTTTGTTTGTTTGATTTTGTTTGTTTGTTTGTTACAGTGGGGAAGGAAGAAGAATAACTTTTTCATTACAGGTCAGCCCAATGGAAAATATTATTCCATCACATGACATACTTTTATACTGATTTTGATTTAATGTGCATATCATGTTTATCAGATGTGAATGTCAAGAAGAACAATAGTTTCACATTTCCGAGCCACTGCCAGAAGAACTTTGAAATATTCTTTCATGGGTGTTTCAGGAGATTTTAAAACTTTAAGTAATCTTTCAAAATTACTTAACAAAACAAAAACTTCCTTCCTTCCTTCCTTCCTTCCTTCCTTCCTTCCTTCCTTCCTTCCTTCCTTCCTTCCTTCCTT
>CM021732.1:29696604-29865622 GCA_011075105.1 Heteronetta atricapilla | reverse complement strand
GGGGGAGGGTAATACTATCACTTTAAAGTAGTATAAAGAAATAATACTATTGATTGAAAAGAACAGAACTTTGGAATAATTATCTGTGGAATAAATTATGTGTACATTTTTAGATACCAAAGCAGATGGCAACAAAGAGATAGTATATTAAGGAGATTTTCAAAGCCAAAATGTTAGCTAACAAGCTTTGCTTCAAAAGCACATTACTAAGGATTACGAATTCCAAGGCTGACTTTGACACTTTGGAAATAATGTGTAACCAGAAGAAAATTAATTCACACACAGATTTACAAATATATAAAAATATACATTTCAACTTTTTTTTGTTGTTTATATTTTACATAGAAGTGTAATAATATAAAACAGACATTGAAATCTGTGTTTGTGGACTTGTATGTTGCTGTTTGATGACATTTTTCATAATGGTAATTTTCATAATGTAATTAATATAGTTACAGATATCTGTCTTAGGTGATGCAGAGAGATGTTACAGAGTTTTGTCTCATATTCTTCAGCTGACTCTTGACAGGGCTGAGAATATGCCTGCAGAAGTGTCAGCTTCAGCAGAGTTTCCCCCCACACTGGCAATATTTGCATTCTTCTTTGAGCACACTTGAACTCAGGCTGCCCTTTCCACCCCACTGCTTGGAATGGCACAAGCTGTGCTGCAGGGATATATTGCAGGGCAGGGGCCATGGGCCAGCTCTAGTCCCTTCTCTTTTGACAGTTGTACGCTTATTTTTCAGCATGAACTGTCTGGCCCTTGATGTTTCTGCCCAGCAAACTCCTTTCCCAACTTGCATCAGTGTTGTGCTGATCTGAGGTAGACAAAAGAATCGGTATCCCTTTTACTTCATAGGACGCATAGTCAAGGAATTACTGGCAAAGGAGCAACAGGTGCCCACACTAGTGACATGCTTGGCATTTTAAGCACAGGCATAACGCCAGTTATTTGCAAATAAGTGAATAATAGGCAATGGACATTACTGTTGTTTATGAGCTACAGAGATGGAGATATTTTATGTGTGTGGTGAAATAGTTCTGCTTTCTTTCTTTCTTTTTTTTTTCTTTTCATGATATTTCATCACTTCTCATTTCCCTCAAAATTAGATTGTAAACTAAATTGTTCATTTTTTATTCCAGTCTCACAGAAAAAGAAAGAAAAAAAAAAGAACAACAAAAAAAACCTGCAAAATAAATATTGCTGGTGTCTACATAATGTATAGACCTCACTACACTGTTTATACTTTTTTACACATAGTTATGATATGTTGGTGGAAATAAACCCAGTAATGTTGAAAAAAGAACAAGAATATTGTTTAACATGTAAACAAAGAAAGATAGGAGGTTTTGAAAATGAGCATAATGTTTTTTTCAGACAAAATTTTTGATATTTCCTTACCTTCCATCCAAAATATGAAAAATAAAGACATAAAAAGTAATAAAAGATGAAAACTAAGTTAGCTGTCAAGCTTTCATCGATGGATGTCTAGATTTTAACTAAGAATAGTTTCCCAGTCAAACCAAAAAGTGATTCCTAGACTCCTATCCTTTTTTCTTTTTTTTTTTTTTTTTTGAAGACAAACCTAGTAGCATACTTTAACTCATTAGCTTTTTGTTATGCCACACAGATATGCCTGATGGCTTACAAAATATTTGAGATTACTTTTGTTCTATAGACCACTGACATGATAGCATTCTTACCCTCAGTGACAATTGACAGTACTGAAATTTTCAGCAGTGGAACAAACATAAAACTTCACTTTATGTGAGTGTGTGTAACTATTTTGTTATGATGTTCTCTGGTAAGAACATTTTTTTCTTATTCTAAGATGAAAAGTTTATCTTATAATATCTTAATGTGAATTTTTATATCAAGCTGATAGCAGAAAACCAGAATAAATGCCAGCATTCACCATTAAATCACAGAAAAGGAAAGGGAGGGGAGGAGAAAGGGATAAATTCATCAGTTTTGTGGAAATGCATATTTCAAAATATTTGTTATTTTGCAGATCACTGGCACATGGACTATAATTTAAATTTCTCATAATCTGTAGCAACATTAGTGACAATTTCAGCAAAAGCTTAGGAATGTGAGAGCAAAGGCACAAGAACACTAAACACTAAAAAAGAATGGCATATATAACATTTTAAAAGTATATATATTTCAGACTGAACTATATATATGTAGTCTGTATAATATATATATTATACATATGTATATATATATATGTAGTCTGTATAATATATATATGTATCTAGTCTGTATATATATATATTATGTAGTCTGAACTAAATATAATTTATGTAGTGTGAACTAACCTCAGTATTACCTGAAAAAATTTAACCCATCTTAGTTTCTTGCATCCCATAAACATAACAATTCTGTTTGAATGTTAGATCCAAAGGGATGTTTTGTGAGCTTGGAACATGGAAATTTAAAGGGAAATAGTAACTTCAATTTTAAGCAATAAAGATCTCTTCTAGAGTACCCTGCTGATTAACAAAGCTGTGTGTAAAATTCATGATGCTACCGCAAGATCAGACTGGAAGAAGATAAAAATGTCCATTCAGAGATCAGAAAATTTACTTTCCAGGCTAGAGGAATGTTTTCTGTCATTGAATAAATATATTGTTAAATATATTATAACTCGGTTATATTCTACAGGCACAGTATTATTTATTTATTTATTTTCTGGTACTAATTAGTATTTCATTTTAATTGCATGCCTTTATAATATCTTGATAACATATGAGCAAGCTTATGGAAAGTTGATTGAGACAGGTCAGAGACTTTTCTAACAGACAATGCTGTTGTTATTCAGACTTGATTTTTCTTTTTCTTTTTTTCTTTTTTTTTTTCTTTTTTTAAAGAAGAATCAAATAAAAGGTCCCAAACAACTCATAAAATATTTTATATGTATATTCAGCAGCTTTCCTCTATTCTCCTTTTATGTTATTGTGGCTGAGACAGCAATTAGATCTAGATGAAAAGTTTTATCTTCTTATAATATGAAGCACTTGCTTCATTTTGTTCATTGAGCAATTAAACTTGAACATTTTGTTTCTTGTCTTCTTGTCTTCTTTGCAAACTACCTGCCACCCCTTTATGTTGCAGTCAACAGTGAATTTTAGGCAAAGTTTAGAATCTATTCAGAGATAAGCCTTAACCAGAAAAATAGTTTAAAGCATACTCATCTTGTTTTTAACAACGTTGCTAAGAATTGCAGCTGAAATTGCAACTTGCTTTATTAGCCCTAGTTAAAATTTATATCCTCAGACATATTGTTATTGTTGTCGTTATTCTTGGTGTTGTTGTTGTTGTTGTTATTATTATTATTAATTCAGCAAGTTTGTCATAACAGATCTTGAAGTAGGACTGGAAGGTCTAGAAACAGTACAATGGAGACAACAGTATATACACATGTATGTGATTAACTATGATACTCTTTCCAGTTATACAACAAAACCCAGACTGCTGTGAGCAGAGTCCTGCATCAAGTGGGACCAGCTGTAGCTGCTTGTGCCAGGACAACCCTCACCCCAGTTCTCAGGAGGTGTGGGACTTACCTCTCACTACTTCCCACTGAAACAGAGTGGGGAACAACACACTACCAATAGAAAAGGCAGTGACAGAGTATCAGCCTTTGATGCTGAGTGAAGAGATGAGGCAGACTAATGCCTTTGAAAATTAATACACCCGAGTTTTCAAAATATTAACAAAAGATATTTCATGACAGCAGACAAAATAAGCCTTCTAAGCTTACATGTTCTCTGGCACTACACTAGTCTGTCAGTTTTACATATTTGGAGGCAATTATTTATGATACTTTACTAGTGACAAAGGCAAAACTTGTCCACCTTTTTTTGCTACATGGTGAATGTTTTAGGAAGGCTCTCAGTCCTCAAATGATTTGGGTTGTGTTCTCCTATAAATTAGGCTTGCTATTTGCTTTGGTAAAAGTCTAAGGACAAGTTAGTTTCTAACCACACAGTGTAATCTCAATTTAAAGTGCTAAATTTTTAGAAGAGTCATATATATATGAAAATGATGGAGGCTTGAATAGATTGAAAGAAGGACTGAAGAACAGAGCTTGATTAGCTTATTGAACAAGCTTTGGTATTTTTGCATTTACTGCTTTTAGAGTATAAAACCTCAGCAAAGGGACTACTCAAAGATTCTTAACCATCTCGGTTAGGAAAAAAGACTGCATCTAGCATGATCAAAAGCACATGCAAGTGATCTAGTATCCCTAAGGTTTGTTTGGAGTGCTTCTTTTTCTCAGCTAGTGGCACTACAGTATCTATTTTTTTTTTTTTTTAGAAAAAGAAGGGTTAAATAAGTAATGCATAATTAGTAATATGTTGTAAAGATAAGATCAAGAAGGTTCTAAAAAAAAAAAAGAAAATAAATAACTATTACTACAAGAGAAAAAAGTATATTTATCTTTAGTGATCTCCGTGAACTCTGCATAATAAAATAGTAGTAATATGAACTAACTCTTGAAAACAATGGATCATTCTTGGTTACACACATGCTAAGTTTTATGTAAATAAATCTGCAAGAATTTTAATGACAGCGTCTGTTCTAGAGAATAGTTGGTTGTTGTTGTTGTTGTTGTTTTAATTTTATTTGATCAATGTTGGAGAGTATAAAAAGTCAGAACTATTATTTTCTATTAACTGTATCTGGCACTGGCATAAACAGTCAACATTGCCAAAGAGTTGAGTGGGTAAAGAAGTGAGAAAAATAGAATAAAATTGTCAAATTTAGTAAAAACTTTACAATCTATACAGAAAAATATCTCATTTGCTTGTACTCTTTTGTTCAAAAAACATTTTATAAAAACAAAATCCTTTTGATATTGTTCAGCTAAAAAAAATCTCACACATGTAAGAGTTTGAATGTCTGGCTCATCACAATTTTAATTGTAAATCCCAGGAAATGCAGAATATGAAAATTAAATTAGGAAGTGCTCAATGGATTGCAGAGTAGTAAATTTTATTAAATTTCTTTACAAAATAACATTTGGAAAATAATTTAATAAAAAGCTGTATGTGCCTTACCAAGAAACAATGAGAAAGATTTAAGCAGTTTTTTTAGTATATCTAGAATATTTTTACAATATCTGAGAGCCTAAGCAAATTCCAATTCAAAAAAAATATCAAAATCTATGTACTTTTAATCTAATCCATATTTTTGTATCCATAATTGAAAATATGATCTATGACGATGATTATTTAAAGCTAAGTTATATGAACTCTATGACAATATCACAGATTGTTTACAACTACTCTGAGAGTTGTAATGTGGTGTTTCTGACAGACAACACATTTAATTACAACTTCTTTTTTTAAAAAAACAAACAAACAAACAAACAAACTATAATATTCCAGAACTGATAGACTTGTGTAGTGTTTTTAGCAGAATTCATTGCCTGTTTTCCAGACCTATACTCTTCCACATTTCAAAAAAGGGGCAAGCTATGAAATTTAAGTATGCTTTTTTATATACAGGTAACTGGCACACCAGGAAACGCAAATCAGACATCTTCTCTTTTATTGGTCTGTAGTAGTATTATAAACTATGTTTGAAAGAAAACTTGAAAAATATATATTTTCTATTATCTTTGAATATCTCTACAATATTAGAACTTACTCTAGTTGAAGTCTGTGGGACTTTTGCCATTTGGATAAGTAAAAAGAGGATTTCTGCTTGGATGGGAAGATAATATTAAAACTGAGTTTAACCATTCTGGTCAAATCAATATTGCACTAATACATTTCCTGTTGCAGTCCAACAAAATACACAATAAAGACATGTCAAAAACATGTCAAAAACATGTCAATCTTCCTTTCAGGGCAGTTATTATCATGTAGGAGAATAGTAATGTTCACAGAGCTAGAAACCCAAATCTTCCAAGCCTACATGTTCCAAACCTATTCCACTAGGAATTTGTAGTAATGTTTTTGAAGTCACGTCATCACATGAGCCTACTGAGCCAACAGCACAACTACTTTTGATGAGAGTGAAAAATGTATAAGGTATTTACTTCAGATGAAGAGAAAATTCCAATGTTAAATGGCAAAATCCTACTTTCTTTCTACAGGAAGATGTCTAATACACACCACAACACTTTTCATAGAATCATAGAATCATAGAATATCCTGAGTTGGAAGGGACCCTTAAGGATCATCAAGTCCAACTCTTGACACCGCACAGGTCTACCCAAAAGTTCAGACCATGTGACTAAGTGCAAAGTCCAATCTCTTCTTAAACTCAGTCAGGCTCGGTGCAGTGACCACTTCCCTGGGGAGCCTGTTCCAGTGTGCAACCACTCTCTCTGTGAAGAACCCCCTCCTGATGTCAAGCCTAAACTTCCCCTGCCTCAGCTTAACCCCGTTGCCGCGGGTCCTGTCGCTGATGTTAATGGAGAAAAGGTCTCCTGCCTCTCGACACCCCCTTACGAGGAAGTTGTAGACTGCGATGAGGTCTCCCCTCAGCCTCCTCTTCTCCAGGCTGAACAGGCCCAGTGCCCTCAGCCGTTCCTCGTACGTCTTCCCCTCCAGGCCTTTCACCATCTTCGTAGCCCTCCTCTGGACACTCTCCAACAGTTTCATGTCCTTTTTATACTGTGCTGCCCAGAACTGCACACAGTACTCGAGGTGAGGCCGCACCAGCGCAGAGTAGAGCGGGACAATCACCTCCCTCGACCTACTAGCGATGCCGTTTTCAGAGTCCTTTAGCTTTTGTTCATGAAACAGATGGAACACTGCTGAGACTGATCCACTTAATAATTTTAATTAGTATTAAAATATATATATTATGAACAGAGAATTGCCCAATGCTTAATTATTTGTGACATTGTCACTGCACACACTGAGTTCAAGAAATATTAAGGAAGGATTAATGGACAGAAGGGAGAATGGAAAAGAAAAAAGAAAAAAAAGAAAAAAAAAAAAACCTAAATCCTGCAAAATCTAGATTTTATGCCCCTGGTATTGACAAGAAGAAAAATAGCATGTGAGGCAATATGTAAGTATCATGTGCATGTGTTCAGAGAGAGAGCTCTGCGGACATTGGTGCTGTCATCTGTTCAGGAGAGTGTGTCACACATATGATTCACACTCATTGTCTTCATGCCTTACTCAATGACTGGATGTTTCTCTTTAATCCATTGAGTTGCCTTACATTTCTGAGGATCAGCAAAGAGTGCATGAAAACTTTTATTTCAAGCCACATTTCTTCCAGTATCTTTGGAAGGACTTACCTCACTCACCTTCTCCTGGCAGCTACAGAAAAAGGAGAGAATTGCAAATGAATTGATATTTCCCATATGTGGGTATACAGGTGCAAACATCACAGCAACAGAGATGTGGCAATATTTTCCAGCAACAAACATTTTGTTGATGAACTTCATTACCTTAGCTGATTAAGAGGCACTTGGTTAGCCCACTTGTATGGACTGAGAGCTCATGGCTACATTTTAGTCAGTATTGATCTGCTTCAAAAACAACGACAATAACAACAAAACCTATTGATTTAATTAGGGTTAATCGATGGGTCATCAAGGAGGAAAGTTGCCTGCCTTCTATGCCCCAGATAGGCCAACATGCAGCCACTGTCTGAGATACTGTTGGTGTGTCACCCAATCAATATCTGTATCACATTTAACATCAAGATATTTTGGATGTAAGGTCCCCTCTCTCAAATGCAAAAAGAGGGCATATATGCCAATCACTTTTGCACCACGGATCTACCAAATCAATAATTTTTAATGAAAGCTACAAGGGTTTTACAAGAGAATGAGTGGCCTGTCAGTAAAACATGCGTTTCCTTATGTAGTCACAGGATAACTCCTAACGACTTGGAATTGGGTTTCATTCAGTTTTCAGATTTTATTTTAAGAATCATACCTGGAAAGCATCAACACCATCTATCAGACCGCTAATCAGTTAAAAAAATATATAATAAAATTAATACATTAGATAGCTCTATAACTTGTTTTAATATAAAATATAATATTGAACAATCAATGAGTATAAAATATACAAACACTGAAGAGTTTCACAATAAGCTTAAGTGTAGGAACTCTCATCTTTTTTACTTTAAGTAAGCTTCAGCCATAGTCTTTTATTCCCCCCCAGCAGTCCATCCCAACTTTTCATGATGAATCAAGGACCATGGCACCCCAAAACACACCTGTTGCATAACAAAGATTGCTTCATTGCCAAGACCTCTCTGTTACTGAGGGTTCTCAGGTTCCATTGGAGAGGGACATTCCTGGGAAGAGTTTCTGCTCAATTCAGCTGATTCCAAAAGGGGAAAAATGTGATAATATGTTTTTATGTGTCTGACTTAGTTATCATGTCCAATCTCAGCTGTACAAGGGATGGGATCAGTCTGTTTTCTCTCTCTCTCTTTTTTTTTTTTTTTTTTTTTTTTAGTCAGATGGAAACTCTGTAAATACACACAAAGGTGAGCAGATGGAAACCAATTCTCTACTTAAAACTGTGAAGTTGCAGTTCATGTGAGATTTCTCATATACTGCACATTAGCCTCAAAAAATAAGAGCACAGTAGCATTTAGACCATAAGAGAATGGCAGGGAGAAGATATGATAGGTAAGGGAGCCATAGTGAAAAGTTTTCCTACAGTAGCATTGTGTGACATGTCTAAATTTAGCTATGAGGTGAAACTTCAATATTTAGTCTTTGACTACATATTCCCACCTCCTGTTAGAGAATGTCTGGACAATATTCTGAGAGGAGAGAACATTTAGAAACTAACAAACAAAAATATAAATAAAATGCAAAACAGAACAACCCTTGTTTCTTCTTTGTTTCTTCTTCAGCCTTTCATATCCTTTTGTATTCTGTGTTAAAACTAGAATCAACTATGCAGTATTTATAGTGATGTTACTCTTCTGATAAAGTATTACAGAGGCTGTGGCAACAATCTAGGGCTCAGCAGGGAAGCTGTAAGACAGCTATTTTTGTAATGTTTAAAATTATACTAAATTAATAAAAATAAAATCTCCTGCTGGGCTTCCAGTTTTAAATAGCACATTGTGGTGTAAATGATCAGAGCATCAGGGTTCTGTTAATTTAGTACATATTATAACAGTGAAGACATTAAAATATCATAGCATTTTTCATTATAAAAACAACTCTCTGTGAACTGTCTGAATAAATCCAATAGATTATGCTAGGAATTGCTAATATATGCTCAATGGGATAGAGGGAAATGGGAAACCTGCATATGGTAACTTTTAGGGGTTTGAAGGTGCAAAGAAGGACAGTGTCTGCTCCCCAGATTTTAACAGTCTAACTCACTAAATTACTACCTCCTAAAGTTTGAACAGTCCTTAAAAATAATATCAATATTTAATCTTTTATTAAAGCAAGATGAAATATTTCCTAACAAAGAAAAAAAATGCTTTAGAATTAGTTTAGAGAACTTCCATTGTTTCATATTTGTCTGGAGTTTCTTCAAAGTGGCTTTAATAAAATAAAATAAATAAATACAGTAGATTAGATAGTCACTGCTCAAGTCTTTTTGAACCAGAAGAAGAGTGCCTACTTTTCCTAAAAAGAACTACATTATACATTAGGAAGGAGCTGAAATCCTTTAGTTGTGTGTTGGACAACATGAAGTGCTAATGTGAGTGCAAGACCAAGACCTAAACAAAATAAAAGAGAAGAATGTGATGACATAATTTTCCATAAAAAGCACATAAAAATGCAAGTATTTACTTGACAAGAAATATTGTGGAGTAACTGTAAAATGGGCCACTGACAACCAAACGGTGTAGTAGGCTTCAACAGCATTAGACAGATAGATAACAATATCAGTGCTTTGCATGTATATATTGCTACTACCCCCAGGCAAAACTATGCACAGAGTAATGACAGTAGAACACTTAGGGGAAAGTCCAAAGTAATGACAATAGAACATTTTAGGGAAAGTCCAAGCTAGATAATATACACTGCGACATTTCTTCCCTATTCCAGTTTTCTCACTCTCTGGTTTTAAAATGCCAGAAGCTGCATGTGAAAGCAAGGCAGACTCATGACTCAGTCTGTCATCATTTATGTCTTCTTATGTCAGACTATTTCTTTTCAAAAGTACTGTTTGTTAAGTGGTTAAAAGACAATATAATTTTGGTAACTATTATGTTTAAAAGAAACTGGAAGAAGGTGAAAGTCACTGACATTTTTGCTGAGCTAGCTGATACAATGAAACCTGAAATAATGTGTTACTAGTGAAGTCATGCAAAAAGTCCCTAGGGCAAATATACTAAGACCATGTCAGTTGTGTAAAGGGAGCAATATTCACTGTGGAAGTCTAATATGTGTGTGTCTTAAAATATTGAATAAGAGAATAGTAGCAAAATTACTACAACTTCTTGGGATGCATTTTAGACAGCAATTCATCAAAATAGACATTCAAAGCAGCCCACTTTTGCTAGACACCCTGAGTATGAGAAAAGCACTTTTCAAGCCAGACCAAAGTATTTCTCTTTTGCTGGCTCACTCAAGTTTTGATTCAGAGTGAGCTGATTTAGCACACTCTTGCATTCAGTACAAATCATAAAACTTAAATCAGTCTTGTTGTAATGAACAAAACTGAACAAAGACTTCACACACAGACCCTCCCCCCATCAGAAAGTAACAATTTTTCAAAAGCTGGAATATTTAATAGATGATTGTAATATTTGGATAAAATCTTGGGTAGTGGGGACTACCCAAGCAGCAAATTTAAATCCCCTTCTCAGCCATCCTTATGGCACCTCAGAAGTCCACTTGGTAACTGAGTTATTGAATTTTTGGTCAGAAGAGGAATTGCACCTGGATTAGTAGGCACAAAGAAGAGAGAAGAACACATGTAGATCCCTGAAGTCTTAGGTAGTTTCCATCTTAGATATATTCCCTCTTGACTCATGCATCACTTTTCTCAGTTTTCTGGTGAGCTGTCTTTTAAGGCCGTATTTTACTGTCCTTTTTCCAGAGAGTCCATCTGTAAAAGGTGTCCTCTCAAACTGAACTAATATTTTTTGTTAAGAAACTAGTATTTAGTAATATTTGGAACTGAGGTAATATTTACTGCTTTGAACACAACAGCAGGAGTTCATACATTGATGCAAAGCTTTATTCTGAAATTTAGGCCAAATATATATCAAAATAACCAGTTAAGACTAAGAAAACACTAGGAGTAGTTAAAACTCTAAAAAAAGCAGATATGTAATCAATGGCAAGGCATTGGTCCATATTTTGACTGGTTTGATGGCTGTGGGTGGTGGTTCTTTTTTGGTGGTGGTGCTTTTTTTTCTTTTTTCTTTTTTTTTTTTTTTCCATTTGTGATTATTGCTCATGGAGACAATAGTCTTTGTGTTCCAAAGCCTCTTCTTGCTAATCACTTGCACAGCATCTGCCTCACATTGTATACAACTGGAATAACAACTGGAATACAACTAAGACATGCCCCTGTGAACACACACAAGGACAAGTTTCTGTATTTTTTCAGCCACACATGCTGAATACGTGCGTATTGACAATCCTGGCTGCAGAAACACACAAATGCATGGAGGAGGTGATTTGCACCTTACCTTGCAGACACACACTGTAGACATAGAATAAACTGTGTGATGTTATATTTTAATCTTCATTAAATATGACTTGGTCTTAAAAAGACCTTCAGATCAGATGTTTTCTCCCAAAGCTTTGTGTTAGAGGCTTCTGTCCACCTCACAGGCTGGTTGTCCGAGTCTCCTTCACTATTTTGAAATACTTTTTTTTTTCTCTCTTTTCCAGCTCTTTTTTTGAAACTGCTTTATTCCTTGTGCTAGCCTGTATATGGATTTATTGTTTTACTGTTATTAATTACAGATGATGTTTCTTCTTCACACTTGACTGCAAAAAGAGGCTGAAATGGACATTTATTGAATAGAGATGTAATGCACTAGACTACCTAATGCACTAGACTACTAAGCAGCTCATGTGCTGCTTAGGCATATTCTGAGGCCTTCCTTCCCCCCTCTACTGCTCCTGTCTCCTTGTGACCGTAATTTATTAAGTTCAGCTGCTCTGTCCAAAACCTGACACTACAGCTCAGCAGCACTAATTGCCACTTCCATCATTAAAACTATAAACCATGCTCCCTTGATGCAAAGAGTAGCAAGACAAAATGATCTTACACTTTCAGAAAAAATAAGAGAGCTACCAATTCCACCAAATTATTTTACAAAAGCCCAATAAATACAAAAAATACAAACAACAGTAGGGACTATGGCTCTAGGGCTGACCTGACAGTATGACCTAGGGCTCTGAGACTGCCATTTTATTCAAAGGATGATGTAAACTCTGGAGAAATGTCAGGGAGGTCACAGTTAACAATTTAGAGAAGAACATTCATTCAAGACACCAAATTTGTTGCGGGGAGTCAGAATTAAAAAAGAAAAAAAAAAAAAAAAAAAGAAAAAAGAAAACAAAACAACAACAACAACAACAACTATGATAAGCAAATATACAGGATTCTGGATAACCCCGTGTTCTGGAGAACTGCAGGAATATTTGCAAACAAATATTCAGATTATGTGTTGAACTAAGATCTCCATGGAGGTATCTGTGTGTGTGAAACAAAGGACAGTAAAATACTTTTTTTTTTTTGTCAAGTTAAGAGAGTTTGTGAAGAACAAATACAAGGCTCACACAGGATTATTGCTTTTGTGACAATAGAAGAAAGATAAAATCCTCAAGCTAGAGCACAGTCAGTAAAACGCTGTGGAAATCTGAACAAGCCCAGGTGCTTTGCGATATCTCTACAACTTTTTCCAAATGACAGTATGCTTGCAGAATTCTTGCCATTCCCTAAATATTCCCACATCATGGTGAGTTGATCATGCATATTGATAATGCAAGTATGCTGTTAATATGTACAAAAGTGTGTGAAGAACTGAGGAAGGACATTATGACAAAAAGTGACAGTGGGAGAAATAAAGAAAAAAGTTCAATGCAGATGTTAAATGATATCCAAGGGGAACAGAAAAAAAGACATCTCTTCAGTGACTGCTGTCTGGAAAGGGACACAGCCCCTACAAGAGCTCCTGTTGCCTCTTCTCAGCCCCAGGAGAAGAAGCAAACCCAGGGATTCAGGCTGCTTCTCTTCTCTACAAATCTCTACCGTCTCCCCTCCTGCTCCAGATAACTACTACTGCCCCATGGACAACAAAATACTGTTTATACTACTGCAGTGCATCACTTCTGCATTTCCAGGTTGTGTCTTAGTCTGGATTTTGCAACAAAACAGTGCCATGGAAAATCTACTTTCTCAGCAAATCTGAAAGGTCCCAAGATTCATAAATGAAACTGACATTCAAATACTTGATAACATAGTCATGATATCATAAGGACAGTCTGTCTTTCTAAGTCAATGTCAGGACTAAGCTAGCTCACTTTTAGTAAGCATGAACTTACTGAAGCACGGACTATGTGAATTGCAGAGATGAATGGGATTTAATTCTCTCTGGTTTATGAAGCCAGGGTGGTCTGGTATTGTGATTCAGAGTTGAGACAAAAACAAAACAAAAACAAACAAAATCAAAACGACAACATCAACAAAACATAAAACAAATGAACGAACAAACAAATGAACAAAACCAATGAAGAAATCCAAGAAGTTCAACTTAGAATTTTATGTAAACAACAAAGCTTTAGGATATTATTTGTTCTAAGGGGTGCATTTTTGTCTTCTGTCATTCGTAGTTTAAATCTACAGGAGCAAAAGAAGGAAGTGGTGCAGTCAATAGAATAGAAGGAAGGAATGCCATTCAAAGGGACAAAGACAAGATAGAAAAGTAGGTCCAAGTGAACCTAATGTCTGATGACGTTCAACAAGTCCAAGTGCAAGGTGCTGCACCTAGTTTGGAACAATCCCAGATGAGTACAGACTGGGTGAAGAATTTGCTGAAAGCAGCCCTGCAGAGAAGGACTTGGAGGTTCTGGTGTACAAAAACTTGACATGAGCCAAAAGTGCATGCTTGCAGTCCAGAAGGCCAACTGTATCTTGGAATGCATCAACAGAAGAGTAGTTAGCAGGTCGAGGAAGGTTATTGTACCCCTCTGTTCTGCCCTCATGAGGCCCCACTTAATGTACTGAATCCAGGTCTGGGTCCCCCAGCACAAGAAGGATCTGTTAGAGAAAGTCCAGAGGAGGGTCACAAAGACGATCAGAGGGTTGGAGTTATGAAGAAAGGCTGAGATAGAAGTCAAAGTTCAGTCTGAAGAACAGAAGGCTCTGGGGAGAACTCATTGTAGCTCTTCAGTACTTAAAGGGGGCTTATAAAAAAGATGGAGAGCAACTTTTTGCTCAGACAGATAATTATAGGACAAGGAGGAATAGTTTTAAACCAAAGGAGGGGAGATTTAGATTAGATGTTAGGGGGAAATTCTTCATTCAAAGGGCGGTGAGGCTGGAACAGGTCACAGAGACAGGTTGTTGATGATCCATCTCTGGAGGTGTTCAAGATCAGGTTAGAGGAGGCCCTGAGCAACCTGATCTAGTGGGTGGCATCTATGCCCATTGAACAGTGGTTGGAAACTAGATGATCTTTAAAGTCCCTTCCAACCCAAGCCATTCCATGATTCTGTGAAGTGCAAGCACAGTGGAAGCTGAAATGATATTCTAGTGACTACTAGTTTGTAACAATAAATTACAATACTCTGTTCATAGCACACATTCACCAAAAAAAAAAAAAAAAAAAAAAGTACTTTGGAATATCAGTATTTACCATTTGTTTGGAACATATACACCCAAATGAGAATGAAAAGGGCAATATATATTTAAAATCCAAGTCTCTGAAAATTGTAATAACGTGGATAACAAGGGGAATACCTCAGAGAGGAACTTGTTCAGGACATTCATAACCAATTCTCTAGTCAGCATAAAAGAAGGTGTGATCCATCACTGGCAGAAAGGTATGTTAATTAAACTCTGTATATGGTTAATATGGTTAATATGGTTAATAATATACTACTAGGCAGATTGACACAGTTATCATAATTGTTTTGCATGACGGCTAATATTGTCATCATCTTCAGAGCTATCTTAGGCTTCTCTCATTTTTCCTCAGAACTTTTGAACCTCTCTTTAAACAAAAACAAAAATAAACCAAAAAAAAAAAACATCTTTTGGTGGCTTTTTAGATTATTGTCTTTGGTCACAGCACTGAAAACCTTCAACATTCTAGTTGTTTATTCCTGTCCAATTTGCACTGCCTCATGACCATTTCCATGAACAATGGTGTGCTTCCTATCTTGCTTTGGGTTTATCTTCATATCCAGTATCTACTTTTACCTATTTTGTATCTTTACTTCTGGCCTACTTTATTTCATAAAGCAAATTGCTTTGCATAAATAATTAATCCAAGTTCAGAGTTTTCTTCCTGTTGTAGAGTTAATGAGATAATTACAGCTTTGTCTATTTTTTAATTATTTTTGATTTTTTTCCTTAAATTTGTGTGAAAACTATTAACCCCAAGAACTTTGTCAGTATTTTGAGTTAAGTCTTATGTGGATGACTTAAAGCCAGACAACTGGGTGAACTTTTGCAAATACAAGAGTGAGAACCAAAAGTATTCTGGCAGGGTAGTAACTAGCTGGTGTAAAATGGTGTTGCATTTAAGCTAATGACCAATTTACATTGCTCATCCTTTGCAAAAGGAAGAACTATTCTTAATGAAAGTTATATATTACTTTATTAGGATAGATAATGTGATCATAACTACATGATGATTATAAATACCACGTACCATATGACAATGAACAAAACTAAAAAAAAAAAAAAATTAAAAAAAAAACACTGAACAAGGATGTTTTGTTGGTGCTAGCGTTAGAACTCTTTGGGTTTGGAGCTCAAGATCTTTCTTGTAAAGTGGCATCCTCATGGAAAACTAAAAACATATGCAATGTCAAAAATCTAGATTTTCTGTTCATATAAGTGAGAATACTTTTTTTTTTTTTTTTTTTTTTTAAGTAGTGAAAACTCAGGCTGACTAGGAAAGACAGAAATAGAAAAAACTTTATAAAGAAATCTCTGACAAAATCTCTCCCTGATTACTTTGTCCCTGCATGGAGAGTCCTTTTCATTCTGGTTTTAGTCAACTTGGTGGGTTTTTGATTAGCAGCAAACAGCACAGTAGCCTTTGATCCTTCAGAACTTACTGTTTCAGCCATCTCTGATGCCAGAGCTGTTTCATCATTGCTTCTCACAGGAGTCTCCAACTCTCTCCTTGAGAAACAGAGCACAATCTCTATTTTGTGACTCTCTCCTGTCTTCCATATCCTCTAAACCAGAAGTTTCCATCCTGAGCAGGCACTGTTACTCCTTCAGAAAGAAGGAATCTCTCCACCTAACCCATCATGGTTTCTCTTTCCTCTCCATGATTTACTCCTACTCAGTTTGCTTTTCTTTTCCCAGAGAACAACTTCTGATGATGCCTTGGATCTGCCTGAGCTGTCTGCCTTTTTCTGAGCTTCCTGCTGAGTTTGTCTGAGAGGTTCTGGAGCTATAAACACAGCTGCTTAAAGCACAGAGAAGCTTCCAGACACTGGAGGAGGTGAAATTACTGTGCAGGAAAAGAGTAATTCTGCTTTCAGAACACTAAGACAGAGACAAGGTAGAAAAGGAATAGAAGTGGCAGGAGACAAACCAAAATCAGAGCCCTTTCATACAAGACACTAGCGAATACCTAAATCTTTACAAAAATGCAGGGCAAGCATAGCTTCATCAGCTATGTGCCATGGAAAATAAAGTCTGTTGGATGTTGAAGTATTAGACTTGGCATCAGTTCAGAAAAAGAGGACAACTTTTGTTCAGCTAACCCAGAGCTGCTCTCAAGTAAACAAGATTCTCACCATTTTTCCCCACTTAGAGATTTCCCTCATAAAAATGGGAGGCAGCTTTGTATGTTCCTATTAAAACTTTCACAGAGAGCCCTTGGAAAGGTTGCTAGCAGTGATGTCTAAATAATGTAACAGACCTAGACCAAATAATACTTAGTTAAACAGATAGACACCCACAATGTCATCCAAAATGTTCAGTAGTCACAAGTCATATGAGAGCACACAACATGTCACATTGGTTACCCTGTTCTAGAAGCAAATTTCACACTGCAGTTTGCATTCCTTCTCTGTGCACTAGACTCGATGACCTCTGAGAGGACAAATATATAAAGATGAGCCACATTTGCACCAAAAGGGATAATTAAAGAGAGGAAGGAAATTAAGCACAGAAAAATACACTGCAAATTTCAAAAAATCTACCTAATAGTGGAATAAGTGGATTGAAGGATAAATGGTCTCCCAAGAGATACAACAGAAAGGCTATCTGCTTGGATTAGTACTAAATGGAATGAACAAAACACTAGAAATTACATTGCAAGAAATAATTTTGCACTGACAGGGGAATGGTCAAGATAATCTAATAGCATTGTTCATCTCTAACCCATAAAAACTACAGAAGAAATTATCATGAACAACACTTTTTGTTTTGCTCTCACTTTGGCACTCCTCTATAGTCAAAATTTTTTATCTTACCAAGAAATACTTATTTTGTTATATGAAAATGGGTCCAGTCCATAAAGAACTGTCAACTAAATATTTTGGGAAGAGCAGGTCTTTATCATCCTGAGGGTTTGGGGATGTTCTAGTATTTCAATAGGTATGACTGTTGTATCAGAGGGACTGTATTTTCCTTCTTTGCCGTTCACTGATTTCAAAGGATACCAGAGAGGGCTACAGAAACCTTTGTTGTTTTGGGGCAGCTGTTCTGATTGCTGTCCAATGTAGTGTTGGTCTGAGACAATCTGCTGACAAAGAAAATGTAGGCAACTCACATTTGTGGGTTTGGTTTCTGTTTTTCAAGGGAGCATGCCCCTTGGGAAACAGCCTTATGACAGCAGGCCAGAGGGGCGACATACGTGTGAACATATGTCACTGCCCGCTGGGGTAACGTACATGCAAACATATGGCACTGCCCTCCTGGTGCATATTAGTTGTCAACAGACACAGGAAAGACCTTGCCCTGGTTATGTTTTTTATCATCCATATGGTTTTCTATTGCTCCTGATAGCAGATAAATTAAAACTACTTCCAAAAACTCTGTCTAATAATAGTTTATATTTATTCCAAATATAGATGCTTATTCTTTCCCTTTTGTACTTCCACAGAATTCATTGACAAACAAGCAACATCTTTTCATTGCACTGCAGGGGCTCTGATGAATTAAAAACAGAGGAAGGAAAAGAGAAGTGTCTGCAAACACCCTGCCAACGAGGGGAACAGCCAGAAGAGGACATGCAACTTGAGCCCTGTAATGTAGAAGGGGCTCAACCTCGTGGGAGAGGAAAATCTCATTTCAACACTGTCTACACACCACTGCAGTCAACAAAGGAAAATAAGATAGTGACTCAATATTAAGGATCCAGTATTTCCCTGAAGACCTGTACAAAATTACATGATGTATCAAAAGCACAGTTGTAAGACAACGAAATGGACTCAATTAACATATGGACTCTTGCAATGGAAGTTCATCTACTGGAAGTTCTTATAGTCAAGGCTCCACTGGCAAAAGAACAGACCATCTCTAGATGATGTTGATGATTATGTTTTCAAAGACTAGTTGCATAAACCTCACAGGCAAGGAGTCTGAGGAGCAGAAGTGGTTCTGAGTTTGTTTACTACCTTACTGTCTCTTTTCAGGGCTAATAGTAAAACCACAGATAGCCAGTTCATCTACCACAGTAATAAAATGGCCTCAAAACTAAAGCATCTGAAATCAGGATTTGTTTGAAAGCATTACTGTACATTATGTTCCATTGTCTGAGATACATGAAAATCATTCATCTGTCCTGCTCCATAAAATCAGCCTCATCTCTTCCATTCCACAGCCCAAAACCTCAGGCACACCACAGGAGTTAAAGAAGCTTCTATTTATTTGCCATGTAGCAAACAACATACTGCTTGAGCCATAGCTTCTGCTGGAAAAAGAGAAGACGACATACATGTTGCTCTAAAAAAAGGAAATGAAATTGTTCTTGAAATATGGGTCGTAGCATATTGACATACTTGGAGATTTGATCCCTCTGTTGTTTGGCTGGCAGACACTTGACCCATAAGAATAATTGTGGTGCAGACTGAGTTTGCACAATTACAAAAGAACAAGGCAGAATTAATCATGACACCTTACAATTTTCATATATATATGGTGTGGGCTTGTAGTAACAATTCAGCATAGATGCTCTTGTGGAGTTGAGAAAAGTCTTTCAACATTACATGTCAATGAAACACACTTGAATACTTCTGTGTAGGAGGTGTCAGAACACTCTTTAATGGAGCATTCATAACATGACTGCCATTAAAAACCAGAAAAGAGCTCTGTGCAATCAAACTCTTAAACCATGGGTCCATAGGGTCCGCTTTGGAAAGTACTTTACTGGATCACGACCGTTGTTTTTTTGTTAGTTGGATTGAATAAGGTAATTAAGAATTAGTAAAATATGAGAATCATATGCAACAGCAACTGCTGCATGGACACAAAGATTTCTCACTTGGAGATATGGCAGAATTTGGTAAAGTCATGCTCAGTGACCATTCTAAAATAACCCTATTCCTAGCAGCCTAGGAATATTAAAAAAAAAAAAAAAAAAAAAAAGGAAAATAAAAAGATAAAAAAAAAAAAAGGAGATGCTTAGAACATGTTTAAACATCTTGCTCTTTCAGGTGGACAAAACTTTATGACAGGAAACAATAATAGGCTAAAGTAAACAACTTATTTTGCCTACCTTTGTACTTCAATACAGTAGTTCAATATAACCACATTTCTCCAAAGACTCATATTCTGTTATTGAAAGGTAATGGTGGGAACCTACTTAAGAACATGTAAAATGCAAGATTTTTTAATCAATGAGAAGCTATTAATTTAACCAAGCCTTCCTGTAATAATATTGAGACAGACTGTCTGCCTGTTTTTACATTATAGCTAGTTTTGCAATCTGTATAGAATCTAATGAGGTGTGTACTTTTTGTGAATTTATTGATTGTGAGTACTGCTTAGGAATTTAATGGTGCCAAAAACTTAGTATTTCTCCCTGATTTTCTGAGGGGTTGTTTGCTTTCTGAATTGACAATGTTACTGTTTTAGTAAGAGATGTTGACTCTTGCCACTATGTATGGAACTCGTTTAGATGGTCTCCACTAGATCATATTAAGCTCAGACCTAATTAAGCTCAAATTTGAGGTGACCCAATGCATCAGTGATCCAGCTGAGCAGGAGAACCTGAGTCAAGTGCAAAACCATACTGAAGTATCATTTGGTAGGCTCATTAAAGTTATGTTGTACATGTGTGGCCAAGCAGCACTGTGTGTCATGATCCCCTAAGTCCCCAGGTAACCACAGTGAGATTCTATGCAGTTCTTGACCCTACATATTTGTAGCTGCCAGGCTGGCAGCAAAGTCTTGTGGCTTTTATTTAAAAAAAAAAAAAAAATGGTTGGAAACAGCAGTGCTGAGGTACTAACAGGCCAACTCCTGTTCTTACCCCTGCCATCAGAGTGGTTCCAAAGAGTGTTTATCAATACAGTGATAGGTGCTTTATATAAATAAATATTAAAAAAATATATAAAGCAAAGCATTTTTTTGGCAGACAACTTATGTTTAAGACGCACAGAAACTCAATAGACCTTTCTAATCTTAAAACGTATCTTAGTTTAAGCATTTTTATCCCACTTTCATGATGAATCACTGCTCACTTCAGTAGAATAGTTCACAGTTGAAATCCAACATAAAATTACAGTATTTTTTGCACTGCAACTTTCTCATAGTCATATTTTATAAAAAATTAACATTAGCTTAGGAAGCATTTACATTACATATAGAAGAGAATCTGTAGCTAAATGTATTCAAATCACTAAAAAGTTAAGAAACTTTTTGATTGTTTGTTGATTCCCTTGATTTGGATTTATCTTAGAATTTTTTGATGTATTTTTTATTTGAATTCACTTTTTTTTCTGTAATATCTGGATGTCTTCCATTACAGTGTTAAACAATTATGACTAATTTCCAAAACATGCTACATACTCTGAAAAAAAAAATATTTTGGGTATGAAAAAACAAAATAAATCTACTGGTAAGTGGAAAAAACAGAATCAGTGAGATACATCCCTCACTCTTGAATAGGGCTAGCTGGAAAACAAGTATTATGTTTTGTGAAAATGTCAAAGTTTTACCACTTGTTTTCATCCTGAATTGGAAAAATAAATAAATAAAACAAAATAAATAAAATATAAAATAAAATAAATCCCATTTCATCTTATTCAAGATTTTATGGGAAAGATGGTTTTGATCTTTCCTTTGGAAGTGAGACACAGATGAAAAATCCATTAGTTACCAAAGACAACAGAGTTCTTGCTGTTAAGTATGCATATGTCATTCCATCAATTTGACACTTTTTAAATCCCAGTCTAAGAAACGAGCTGGTTGAATTTGCAGTAGAATTGAAACATCCTCTCCTGGGTTCAGTCTTCTCCAGAGGATCTCACTTCTCTTCCCACATGGCAACAACACAGCTCAGGCCTCAGTATTTATTTAGAAAGGTCATGTGTTATGCAGTCTAAAGGTGGATTACTTTTTTTTTTTTTTTTAAAAAAAAAAAAAGAATATACTGATTAGTTGGGGTACCTTGTATTATTAGTTGTCCACTACATTTCTTTAAATTTTGGGTTACACATCAGCTAATTGAAATATAGTAGAGAAGTGCAATAGTCTGATGTTTAAATTTGCTGGTGAAAATTATAGTTATAAAGGAGCTTGTAGTACTGGAACATTTTTAATTCTGTTTGACAGAAATAATAAAGAAAAGTTTGAGTTTATATTGAAACAAAAAATGTTCCTAAAATATTGTACTATTCTACATCAAGAGTGGAGCTAATGCTAACATAAAATTAACTCAAAGTTGAAAGAACACTTAACCATTGGCTTTACTTGCAATCAAAGGCAGTTTTATTACTGACATCTTTTGGGCCAGAAGTTTATGTTCTGATTTTAATGGGACAGCTTGTTTGTTTGCAGTTTAAATCTATCTATACACATTATATGCAATCAATTTTAACTTAAAAATATGGAAAGAAATCTCTCTACTGATTTTCTGTCCATAGTCTGTGAAATAGTGAGTTGTCTGAATGTCCTCTAATGGTCATCCTAAAGCTTTCTTCCTTACAAAAAGCAACTAAGAAAATAAAGTGTGTTGTCACATTCGGATACAATTCAGTATAAAACTATTCAGTTCTTCTGCAAATTGTATAGGGGCCTGTAAATTTATTAAGGTCCATACAGTTAATTTGCAAATTAAAATATATATAATTAGAATCTAGGCAATTCCAAAATGAATTCATTGACTTTTTCATTTTTTATGATAAGTTATTAATTTCCAGGTCCTCTAAGAGAACATAAATACAGACATTAAAAATAATTCATTAATCAAAAATATACTATTTGGTATAGCACAGTGACTTTTAACCCATTAGTCAAAGTGAATATAAGAACAAAACCATAACAAGACTTCAATCATCACAATAAAAATAAATATCAAATAAGAATGACCTAAGATTGTGTTTTGGGGAGAGGAGAACTGAGGTGACTGGATATGGATATGTACCCAGTAGCTAACAGTGTATGACAAATGAAACATATTTAAGTAGCCTAATTTTCTTTTTGATTTAATAGGATCCAATAAATGGAAACTGTATGGCCAGAATAATGAAAAGAGCACAAAATTTATCTCATTCTGTTGCGTCCTCTCTGTGTTCTTTTGTCCTTTGATTGCACTGGTGGATAATATTATTTTGTTCCCAAGGAAATATGTCCCTTTGATTAGGTTGCAGATATTCTCTCATTTGTCACTGTTCTATCAAGCTATGCCATGTAACAGCAGGAACCCTTGATTATTTAATTGCTTGTAAGAACTCATTAAATCTTACTATCAATCATTGGACATATGGCAAATATCACCCAATGGCATGAGAAGTTTTAACAGTGATCTGTCACTGGGGCATACCCTTTCCTTAGTAGCACAGGCCCTTTGTTTTGTTCTCATATCATAATAATTTTTAATTAATATTGATTTGAAAAAGAGTGTTCATGCAGTGGCCTTAATCTATGGGTACAAGGATAACCTTCTAATAGGAACATTTGTAACTCTATATAAGAAGCCAGAAACCCCATATAAGAGAGTTTAACCTCTTAACAGTGTTTTGTAGATGGTGTTAGTCTGATGATAATCTAATTTATTCTTCAAAGTTTATATGGTACATTAACAAAAATATGTCACATAATAGGCTTTGCATCAACACCTTGATGAAAGTCCATGAAGTATCTGTGATGATATGAAGGACAAACACATTTTTCAAAATATAATAGAGGTAGCAATCTATACAGGTACTTATTTTACTTAGGACAAAAAGCAAGTCAAAGAAATGTGAAGAAATCACAAAAATATTGTTAAGTTTCATTACAGATCTTTAAGATTTGAAGATTATACATATATCTCTGCAGAGATACAAAGATGGATGGAATTTAAATCATGAAAAAAATAATAAAAAAAAAGACTACCGTGTAAATGCTTCCATGGGTATATAGAGTCTAATACAAGCAAAATTTAGTCTTCATTCTTTGTGATCAGAACTTAAGTCCCAGCTAATTTTACATACAGCTATTCAAAATATGCAATGCCCTAAAATCAAATAAACCTTCAAAGGTGAAATTTTATAGTCATTGCCAGCTGAACTACTTCATGTTTACAATCATAAAAGTTAGAGTTACATTTGAACCTCTTCTCACAATGCACAATGACAACTCCTACTGTACTGGACTCACAACTTTTTAATATACTTTGCTTTTTAGTATTAAATGACACACATACACACACACACACACACACACAGTCATCCAAAATGAAGAAATAGAAACAAACAGACAGACAGAAAAGCAGACAAACTTGCCTCCATCTTCATCATAGGCTCCATTTTAGGAACAGTCCTCTTCAATGTTTTTATAAACAACTTGTATGAAGGACTTGAAGGCTTTTTGAGCAAGTTTGCAGACAATACCAAATCACGTGGAGCTGTTGACTCTGTCAAGGATGATAAGGCCTTATAGAGAGATCTGGACAACCAACAATATGAAGTTTAACAAGAGCAAGTGCCAGATTATGCACCTGGGAAGGGGCAACCCTGGCTATATGTACAGACTGGGGGATGAGATGCTGGAGAGTAGTCCCATATAAAGGGATCTGGGGGTTTTGATTGACAGAAAGCTGAACATGAACCAGCAGTGTGCTTTGGTGTCCAGGAGGGCCAACCATATCTAGGGGTGCATCAAGCATGGCATTGCTAGTCGGTCAAGGGAAGTGATTGTCTCACTCTACGCTGTGCTGGTATGGCCTCACCTAGAGTACTGTGTTCAGTTTTGGGCACGACAGTATAAGATATAAGTTAGATAAGTAAGATAAGTTAGACAGTATAAGATGCTGTTAGACAGCATCCCAAGGCGGGCAACAAAGATGATAAAGAGTTTGGAGGGAAAGATTTATAAGGAGTGGCTGAAGTCACTTAGATTGTTCAGCCTGGAGGAGAACTCATCATGGTCTACAACTTTCTCACAAGGGGGAGTGGAGGGGCAGGTCCTCTTCTCTCTGGGGACCAGCAATAGAAACTGAGGTAACAGCTTGAAGCTGCAACAGGGGAGGCTCAGAATGGTTATCAAGAAAAGGTTTTTCACCAAGAGGATAGTCAGGTACTGGAACAGGCTCACCAAGGAAGTTGCCATGGCACCGAGCCTGCAGGATTTCAAGAAGTGTTTGGAGAACACTCTCAGACACATGGTCTTATTTTTTATTTTGTTTTTTTGAGTGGTCCTTTGGGGACACAGGAGTTGGACTCAAAGATCCCTGTGGGTCCCTTCCAACTCATATATTCTATGATTCTATGATTATTGAGGCTGTACTCTGAGAGAAACCCATGAGGTCTAAGTTATTATTTTCTAATAACTTTGTCTAAACTATTTTACTTTTGATGATTATGTGTGCAAAACATAAAGAAAAAGAGAAACAGCAACTGGAAGTTGCTCTCTGAGTCAGGCTTCTATTCATGCAAGCTGTATATGACATATAGGTTGTCATATCAACAGTTTAGGTTTGGGTATGGTGGGCTAAGTTCTAAAATGGTATTTGTAGGTTCTTGGAATAATTTTTTTTGATATGGGTCACAGCTGGTGTCAATTTGTTTTGCAGTTTTGGTTCAGTGGGTGAGCTCTATAAAAGGCGAAGTAGAGATGTGAGTCTCCATAAATACTAAAGAGCCACAGACACTTTACTTTAAAAGAGTAGAAGGGAAGTTGTGAGAAGTAAGAAAGAGCAGCAGGACCTAATTACCTGAGATACGTATCTGGTTTTAGGCATGGAAATGATGAAGAAAAGACAGAAAGGGAAAAATGACTTTTGTTTTGTTTTGTTAGTATTTCAGGCTTCATTTTCATGCTTTATGAACAACTGTCTCTATATGTTTCTGTGTATCCACCCATCATGTTAATAGCAGTATTTACCATCCCTTGTTTTATGGCAAGCTGTTTAGGGATTATAGCACAGTTTTAGCAATAAAAAGATACCAGTTTTACATTGTCATGACATTCCCGTGTTTTCAATTATATTATTTTGATATAAAAACATATACTTATAATCTTAATTTCTTTATGCTTGAAACTCTTCCAAAGATGACTTATCTATGTCTAAATGAATGTATGCATACATATTGTCTGAGGTCAGATTATTCAGGTATGTTTTGTTCTCTGTTAAATTATACTCTAATTCATTCCTATGGAGGCAGAACAGAGACCCACAACAAAGGGAAAAATCTTCATGATGTTTTGCAGCATCTAGTACATTTAACACCATTATAGCAGTATAAAGAATACAAAAGAGTCATTTTTCTTTCCTGAAATACTCTATAGGACTGTTTTAAGATTTCTCTTAGCAGTGCTGCCTATGAAAAACTATTCCAAGGATCAAGCCAGAAAACAAGGCTCATGAGAGACTTGTTTGGGAAATCTTTCAATGACAATATAATTCTATTTACATACTTTTTGGTTTTTTTGTAGTTTACACGTATATCTTAGCAAAACAATACAGGCACATAAATCAGAAATTGCAGTAGTTTTATAACATCACTGAAGTCTTTATTTTCTTTCTACTTATATTCAACATATTAAACTTAAGCAAAATGGAAGATGTGTTTTCATGTCTTCTATTTGAATTCTGACCATACTCAGGTATTTGGATTTTTTTTTAATTATTTTTCAGAATTCAGAAGGACTAAGAATTTCCACTATGTTCCCCAAACTTATGCCTTTATATTTTTGCTACACTATCTGCAGGTTTCTTTTAGCTAACTGCATGCTCCGTGTATGAAAGGCTGGCTAATAAAATACTGTCTGGTATTATAATATTATCATGGAAGCAGTTATGACCAAAGCTTTTAGGCAAAAAATCAACCAAACAACAAAAACAAACAAACAAATAAACAAACAAAAAAGCACTATAAGGTGCTGAGGGTTCTCAGATCTTGAATTGTTATCTCAGGATATGTCACTATGTCCCAACAGAACTATTGTCTGTCTGGTTCATCTGCTCTGTCTGGACAACCTGGTTTCCTTCTGTGTAAAACAGATCCCCTTTGACAATTGACTTGACACTATGCAATCAAAGTATTTCCTTAGCTATTCAGACCAACTGAAAACATGTTTCTTCCCTGAAAACAAACAAACAAACAAACAAAAAAAACCTTTTAACTGAAGGACTTCACAGACTTAATTTATTAATGAGAACTACAATACATTAAGTAACCTCATTACTTCCAAGGTAGGCTTGAATCAAACATGTCAGCTCTGGAGTAATGAATGATGCTTTAGGGTAATAGACAGAGTTATTATTTATGTCCATAGTGATATTTTGGTGGAAGCATACCAAAGACACTCTGAGATTATGCCACAAATTACAGAAAGTCTTCCAGGAAGCAAATAAATAAGCTTAGCTATGTGAGTGTAGAATGTAAAACCCATTAAAACCCATTAAAGGAACCCAAACTGTAGACAAAAGGTAAAGGAGGATTGATTTGTTGTAGCTGTAAAGACAATAGAATGTCCATTTATTAATTAAAAGTACATTTTATGTATAGTGATGTGACAAATAGTTTGACTGTTTAGGTTAATTCCCTCAGAAATGCACCCAAGGCTATTAATGCTGATAAATTATGCACCACTACTTTTTAAATTTCTGATAGACAGTCTTCACAAATATGTTCCACTTTATTTGCAGTTTTAAACAGCAGTTTTGTCTAATCATATTTGACATTTAACTATTGCTGCTAAAAGCTTCTTAGCCAGAAAAAAAAAAAAAAAAAAAAAAAGCTTTCACAACAGTTTTAGCTCTGTTTTTTCTCCTTCTTTTCCTAACAAACATATGAAACAATTTTTCCTGTTTTGAAGGACTCCACTGAGAAGAAAGAATGTACTTTTGATTTCATACTCCCTTGACTTCATGCTCCCTTAACTTTAACTTGGGGATGCCAAACCAAGTAAACCTTGCATAGAATAAAAGTTTAAATTAAGACAATACATTTTTAGATCTAAAGAAATACAAAGGGAATATTGAAGGGAATATTTGCATGAATAAATCTATATATTCACACACATCAAAGTCCTGGGAAAAATATATATCTTTATCTCTGGTTCTTCTTATATTAACTAAACTAGCTATAGGTGAAAAACATAAAGTAGTTTTCAGAAAAGTTCTAGTTCTTTCAATATATAACGTTTTAAGTTCTGTATCTATATTTTGTACATGTATATATCTAAATACAGTGTCTGTGTTCTGATATAGACATATATCTACATATTCTATGTATTCTGAATATTTAGTGCTGAGACTATTTCTGAAAGAAAAAAGTCAATTTATTTGTCATTTTCTGTAAATTTGAATGTGCAATCATATGTATACCTGAGTGCATACATATATATGCCTCTGAATTTGTGGTTTCTTAAAAATGGTCCTTTATTGTCACACTCTGACAGTGGTGATAGAGAGATACAGATACCTGTATCCCACCGTAATTTCTAGAGGCATTAAAATGGTTAATTGTTTCAAATCAAACAGCTATTCATAAGTTCCAATAAAATGCAACCCATCATAATTTTACATGAGCAGAAGCTTTCAGCTTGGGCATATTTTGTCAGGAAGGCAATTTAAAGCTTATAAACACAAATCACATCTTTGGGTTTTAACCACAAAACATTTACAAAGTACTGACTTACCACCTACAGTGTCTCACTATACAACCAAGAAATACAGCACTCCACCTGGAATAGCAGGAAGAAACATGAAGTAAGAACTTGGAGATAGTATTTTCTTTTAGGGCAGAGCATCAATATATGGAAAATGGATACATGGATACCTGGCATACATTTATGGAAAATTGATAGAATTCCTGAATACCAGTCATAAGGCTAAGACAAAAAAAAAAAAAAAGAAAAACAACAACAACAAAACAAAACAAACAAAAAAAAAGACATCTGTTTCCTTGTGTTTATATCTTAATCAAAGTATTTATTAGACATAATAATTAAAAGTTATTTGGGTTGCGGACATACTCAAAAGAGTTTTCTATACCTAGTAAGGTCTATGGGACCATTTATTTACCCCTTTTATTGCTACTATGACCACTAGCTGATTTGGTTTAGTCTGTAAAAAAAAAAAAAAAAAACCTAACGTATAAAAGTGAATTACTCTTAGGAAGAATGTAAAGAAATATTATTCATTCCATTTTTACTGGAGGAAATATTGGAACATGGAGATGCTCTTTTGTTTGCCCAAGGTTACAGAAGTTTAAGTGACTTACTCAAAAGAGTTTGGATCAACCATCTCTATAATATGCAATTTTCATTTTCTGTGAGCTGCTGGCTGTGCATTTGTTAATGCAGTACCATATGGAGTTTAATTTCTTTTGTCTTTTGGTGTGCACACTGTTGACTCATGTTCAATTTGCTATCCACCAGGATCCCAGTGTCCTTCTCTATAGCTCTAGCTGCTTCCAGTCAGTTGGCTTCCGACCTGTATAAATTTTAAAACATCACTTCCCTATAAAACAACACAACAAAGGGTTGTCTAAAATACAGTTAGTTATATCTCAGGGGAACATATCTATTCAATGCCATGTTAACATGAGACTGCAGCCTGAAATCTACTAAACATTTCCCATTAAGATTAAGGGAATTCAACCAAACTCATTAGATATTAAAAAGTAAGAAAAGCAAGAAAAGCAAGAAAAGCAAGGAAGCAAGGAAAGGAGAAGAAAAAAAAAAGAAAACAAAATGGACATTGTAATATAAAAGTGAATATTGTGCTAGTCATTGTAATGTATAGTAAAGTATTCATTAACAGTGACATTGTTTCTTCCAAAAAAATGCAAGTCAACAACTTGATTTAAAAATGACATATTTACTGTTACCTATAATATGATTCTGTTACTATGTTCCTGGGAATTTTAACTCCCCTATATAACTGGCTCTTTCTCTTTACTACCATTAAATTGTGATCCTCTATTGTTGTTGTTGTTGTCATTTTTAGTCCATGTATTTTCGGCATTCCTAGATGGCTGCATATTGATTCTGGAACTGCTAGCTGTTGCTGGATTATTTGCACAATTAAATCATGGTCCCACATGAATATTTTGTGTTATGAAATGCCTTTCAGAATATTAAGGAGCCAATCAAAAAATGAAAAGGAATGGCTATTCTAAAATCTTTTCCTCATGTAATGCTAGCAAATTATTTTAAAAATTCAGAACTTTTTTTTTTTTTTTCTGTACACATACTGTCTAAAAAATCTGGTGCCAGCTGGAGTGTTTTTAAAGCACATGCTTTAACCTTTCTTATTCAATTTAAGTTTTAAAATATTAGTGTTTCCAGTTCAATTCATGCTGATCCTGCCATGGAAATGTGGGAGGACAATGTTTAAAATAATAATTCTTTCCTCTTTCAGACATTCAAGCATAGAAGAAAAGAGATCAGAGTATGTCAGGAGAAGAAAGAAGAACGGCCTGAATTCACACAGTCATTTTTTGCTAAAGTTGAGCCACATAGAAAATCTGTATATTCATAGTGGAAGTTTGGTAGCAGGCAGATGGCCTGATAAATAAAGGAAAGAAAGTAGTGCAAGAAAATCAGACTACTTCCACATTGTAGAACATAGCTGCAGAGGGAGAAGATGAAGAGACAGAGCCATTACCACTGGAGCAGAGACTTGTTGCCATGGGAGCAGTGATAGCTGGTACCCTGGAGGCAGCAACTGGGGCACAAAAAAAAAAAAAAAAAGATAAATAAGTGCTGTATGTATATGGGACATATTCCATCTCCAAGGTTTTAAGAAGCCTGATTCACCCTATTCTTAGTTTATGTAATCAGATATTTAAGAGGTGGCCAAGGTTAGAATTGTAAAACTTTGCAGAAAGATAAATTTAAGAAACATTAAGAGATGCAAGGTGAACATCTGTGCTCACAGGCCGGTACTTTGCAGATCACTAAGGAAACAATAGAGACATTTATCCATAGGAACAGAAGATGCACAGATTCTTGCCCTAATAAGTCATAGGTTGGCTCATAGGAATGCAGTAACAAGGGTTTGGCTTATGGATAGGTACATTTTCTAAAAACCTTGCTCAATATTACTGATATTTTACAGTAATTGTTTTTGGCTTTCACCATTTTTTAATATTTTTTTTTTTAGTATTAAAGTAAGTTACTTTTAATTATGTTGTCATTTCCTTTGTACAAAACATGTCTTGCATTTCCCATTATACTGAACAGCAGGTATTTTAAATAGAAAAAATCAGCAAAGGAACTTTTTTCATCCTCATTTTACAGCCAGATAATAGAGACACAGAGGGTACAAATGGTTAAATTTTGTAGCTTATTTAAACACTAAACTTTGGATTCTCTGTCTCATGATTATCATGCAAGATATTATTTCTTCCTCACAAGACTGTCTTGAATCATTGTCTCATTCTATCACTCTACAGTGTGATTTGGTTCAGTCTCTATGACCAAATCCCCACTTTATAACCTTTTCTGAAAGAGTAAATTAATAAACACAAGCAGGACTTGTCAGTGCAGAAAAAAAAAAAAAAAAAAAAAAAAAAAAAAAGAACTGCCTGTTATATGCAAAGTACATCTTTAATGATGCTTAAAAAGGAGCTAAACATCTCTATGGGAATTCTTAAAACACTTATCTCTTAGGCTCTTATTTAGTTTTGCAAGTCTTTGTTGTTTAACAAGCTGGAGAAATGGGTCATCTAATGTTATATTAATCAGTAAATTAATATTTTAATTTGATTTTCTTTATAGTTGAGATGCTTGCGGCATCTTCAGTGGTTTTTTCTCTCTACACACTGATGTTATGCAGTATCATTACCATATTGTACCTTGGGGTTGTGAGATAACAGGGTCCGGTGATAGCTCTATTCTTAGGAGAGTGGGAGGTTTATGATGACACTTATACATTTTAAATGGCACATAGAGGCTCTTATGTAGTGAAAAGTCTTACAGCTGAGTCATAAGCATTTGTACATTGGGCTTTTCAGTTCATATAGTGGAAATCATATAGTGGAAATCACGGCTTTCAGGTTCCAAGCAGGTGATACGTTTTGCTAATCTTTTGATAAGATCTTTACAGTGTGCTGGAGTAAATATCTCATTTTTTTAATATATTTTTATTTTTAATGAAGAGTCAGCATCCTATTTTGAAGGCTTTTGTTAAGTTGCAAGTGATATGACTTTTCATAAATGAAAAAGAGAGGAAAATGAAATTAATTCATTGTTTGAGAGTTAAATTCTATTTAAATATATATTTTTTCAAATATTTAGTAAAGCAAAATCAGAAGAGACACAAACTTTTATTTAGGATTATGAGCCCTAATTACCTTTTGAAATATGCATAGAAAAAACATAATTTTTTATTAGATCAGACCAGCTTGTCCCTGGCCCTTGTGCATCTATACAACAGCTGACAGAGGCAACTTTCTCCTTTTTGTGCACCCTTACAGCAGGTCAGAATGGTGCTGACAGAAATGGTCCACAGGTCACTGTTAGGTGAGTACAAAGGAAGAAAGTCTTTCTTTCTTTCACCTCCTTAGACAGGCACAATCTGACCTTCTTACCTTCTTCTTTCCCTTTAGACTTCATAATTGAGAATATTTAGTGCATCAAAGATCCCATGTCCAGCACCCTCTGTTACAAATACACAAATCTCACATTCCAGTGCACATTCACTCTGGTCCAATGGTAAGTTACACATCTGAGGGGGAAAATATGCTTGGTGATGCCCTCGCCTACCAAGGGCAAAGAAAATCACATTCACATATTCCATACTACAGTAATTTTACTGTCCACACTTCATACACAGATATGACTGTAAAACAGGCAATACTTTATAGTTTCTTGAATTTCACTGGCTTCATGATGCATTAACAGAAATGCATTTAAATGTGCATTCTACAATTCACAATTCACAATTATGCAAGTAAAAAACTGGCCCAGCAGGAGTGCAGGCATAGAGGCATTTTTCATCCTTCTCTCCCTCCCTCCCTCCCTTCCTCCCTCCATTTTTAAAAATAAATAACTTAAGGCCCAAAATGTGGAATAACATTTTAAACACTGCATAGTTCTAGGTACTAGGTCTGGGGACCCAGTCATGGCTCTGAATGTCTGGACATGCTTAGGTGCAGTCAGAAGTAGGATAACAAACCTCTCAATAGGTTTTAAGCAAGGATGAAGTTCTGATCAAAATCAATACCAAAATCCAATTCAATTCAAGAGTAGGTTTACCCCAGGAGACTTTTAGACAAATGTAGACCTTCAGAGGAGTTTGGCTTCATTGTGAACATTTTTTACACCTCCAGCTATCATGTTAAGGTCAATACTTGCTAGTATCGATAGAACTTGCTTGTGCTTCCAATTACTCTTCACTGAAAGATGCAGGGACAGGTTTGATTGCCTATATGATCTTTAAGCCCCACCTTCTATAGTCTTTACCCAGAATAAATAACTTCTTTCTTCAAAGACAGTCTGACCAGATTCAGAACTGCTGAAGAAGAGGTAAATTGACTACATGAGCAGAGACAGCAGAAAGCATTGTTAAAAGATGGGTGCTCCAGAAGTGAAAATGTACAAAAATTAAAAAAAAAAAAAAAAAAAAAAAAAAAAAGAGTTAGGAAGAAGTTTCTTGCTTTAGCTACTTAAAATATAGATTTAATTTCAAATTTTTCTGTCCCAAAATGATAGCAACATTATTTTACCTCTATTGATTATCATTCTACTTCAGCTGAAACAGTCCTGACTAAGACCAAAATCTGTTTGAAAAGCTGACTTTAAACCTAATGAAGTACCAGCACCATTGCACTGTGCTATCAGATAGGTATTTTTGGAAAATGAAAGTAAATCAATATTAATAATATAAACCAGAAATTGATTTAGCCATTAAATTATTTAATGGTGAAAAAGACCATATCTAATGACTTTTGTTAAAGTCTGTAAGTAACATATTAATTAAACTGGGTACATGAAAATATCTGAAGACATTTGTAAGACTTGCTTGGGTCAACCAATTTTTAAAAGCAAAAGTTCTACCATTAATAAAATGGAGAAAGATCATAGTCATTAAGCAATAAGGATGAAAGTCACATGAAAGGATGATTATGAGAAATTTGAAAAAAAAAAAAAAAAAAAAAAAAAAGGAATTTGCAGTCTTCATCATTCTCTGTCTCTTACAGTCTCATAAGTTAACTTGTACTGACTGGCAAGAGAGGTGATAAAAACTGATAATTCTTTAAATGACACTAATTCCAGGATGTATGCAAAGCCTTACCAATGCCTAGCATCTATCAAGGACATATTAAATAACTCAAGATAGTGGATTAACATTGTGTAACCATCTTCAGAAATTCTAAAACATCCAACATCCTTACTAGCATTGATTATGAACTATTGAATCAGTACTTTGTTCATTTCCTTTCATTTTACACCAGGGAATATTTGCATTTGCACTGATTCCTGCTTTAAGTCAAGCACACTTTAAAATTCATACCTGCCTTAATGCAACAGTAACTTTGGTTGCCTATTACTACCTTTAACAATTATATCCATCCCATCATTGACCCAAGGCCTAGTGCAAAATACATAAATAAGTGAAATAAAAATTGCCACCATAACAAACAAACAAAAAACTAGAAAACTAAAAGGACCATGATATCACTACAAAAATAATATATATACAGTTAATTAGGAAATTTTGAAATTTTCTAACATATGTCAATAAAGTTCTAATAACAACTTCCAAAATAAAGTTAACAAAAACAGCACCAACAAAATGAGGAGTTAGAAAGCACATTACAGCAACCAGTAAATCATTCCGAAAAAGAATCAAAATCGCTACACAGAACTGAAAACCACTAAGTCAATCCTTATTGTCAAGCCTAATGTGATCCAATGTACTATAGCAAGGGAATGGGAAGGAAGTGTCTACACCACATGTTGAATTAAAGGGAATCAACCAGCCATTTACTTTCATTTATTTAGTAACCTTCATGATGAGATCATCAAACACATTGTCTCCTCAGAAATCATAGAAAGCTACTACCTTGCTCTCTCCCTCTCTCTCCATCTCTTTTTTCACTCTTTTTTTTCTTTATTTTTTTTTCTTGCCTACCATTTCTAGTCTGATTTTTTTCCATCAGACTATTTTTTTAAAATACGTGGTGTTTTTTGTTTGTTTGTTTGTTGTTGCTTTTTTTTTTTTAAGGGGAAATGTTGTTTTTAGACTGTACATATGAGAAAAAGATACACAAATAATATTCTAGCAGATTAATTTTAAGTTACTGGGAGGTATACACTTTTTGGATCTCTGAAGATTATACTATCATGCTTGTAAAGAGTAATGCTAGCAGCAGATTACATTAACTGAGACCATTAGAAAACTATTTTACTGCAGGGAGTAAAAGGGAAGCAACAGTTTCCT
Organism: Heteronetta atricapilla; assembly: GCA_011075105.1. Lineage (NCBI taxonomy): Eukaryota > Metazoa > Chordata > Aves > Anseriformes > Anatidae > Heteronetta > Heteronetta atricapilla. The sequence continues at coordinate 29,830,452 of CM021732.1, read as the reverse complement.
GATCTGCAAAAACAAAATCAAACAAACAAAAAATATATGGATTATACCTCTTACCTGTAATTCTAGAGAGCACTCTGTTAACAGAGAGGACTTTTCTTGCCCCTTGTTTGATAAGCAAGTCACCTGCTGTTGAAGTAATTTGCTACCTAAGGTGGGTCAGATGAACTCTGTTCAAGTTTCTTCTGTTTCACTTAAATTGGGAACAGCCAATGTGTAGATATTTATTCTGTACTTACCTACAGGTAAGTGAACTGAATCTCATAACAGGTGAGGAGACGTCTGTTCCCAAAGGCAATTTTCATAACTGAAAATCAGTGGGACAAGGGTATTTGAATCACTCAAAGGCTTGCTAAAATTCAGGATCAGTTAGCTGTGCTACCTATCCACGAGTTAGTAAAACTTACTTAAAAGACTGCATCCAGAAAAACTTTATTTGGTCACTGCAGTCCCTATAGCATTATTCTATGTCTAGGTAAAACATAGAACATTTGTATTGAGTCACATTAACTTTCCAGGTGTTCATGCATGTGTTGAAAGCAACACATGAAGTGCTTTTAGCTATGGAGTTCTCTTCATCTACTTCAAATCTGCAGTTCTTATACATTCAAAAACCTGGTAATTTTTTCCAACTGTGGCAGCTGGTCTAATAACAGATGCTACCACACCTTCCAAATCATACCTCAAGTATGCCAGAGCACTGTGGCAAGATCGCTACTTTGAGAGGTTTCCTTACTTGAGTGTGTACACGTTAAAACTAAATATCACTTCATGTTACCTCTAATACTTGTACTCCTACATAGTTGAAGATGATCTACTTATTGAAATGTGAAAGATATATCACATAGAAGGGATTATTAATTAATTAATTATCTCATTATTTATTTATTTTAAAGAACCATAGCTAAATTATGTTTCTTTGCATAGGGATAAATTGGTTATATGTGTCCTGTTCCCTACCTCTTTCCATGATATAACATACCCTCAAATTTAAAATGAAATAAAGACAAAAATGAAATAAAGTTAGGAATGTACATTGTTGAAACAGACTAGTTTTAAAGGAAGGAAGACATAGCTTGAGTTCTTTGTTGCTTTGTGGAGTCAAGTCAGAGACTTATTTTACCTCTCCGAAACAGCTTCTGCACAATTCTTTGTAGCTTTAACTTGGTAGCAGTGCTGAAAATATATCTGAACTGAATAGACTTTTGAAAAATAAACTGTTCATAGAAATTTCAATCTTTTATCAAGAGGGGTCAAATTCTTTATTTTAACATAGAAAATTCTCAATTAGTGATAGCCGAACTGCTCATAATGCATAAATTGTCTTAAATAGGATATTATATTATTCTGTTTCAGATTGTTTGGTAAAGAATTTAAGTTCCTATAAAATTATTCATTGTTTTTATTAGAACTGCAAACAGTTTATGTATTGAACTTCAGTACTTGGGGTGATTTGCTGACGATTTACTTGGACTATTCACAATTTGTAGATCATAACTGCTATCTAAATCATTTGGTTTTGATTTTGGTTTCTAAATAGACAAATGTTTTTAAACATGAAAATAAATAATTCTTACCCAATAACAAATTAAAATAATGCATACTCTTTAGGTGATTTCTGATTCCTTTGTTCTTCACATATTCATGCAACAAAATCGGTATTGGTGAATGTTCACAAGTAACAAAATGAAAAGAAAAACTCACACAGGAAGAATTTCTTTTCAATTAGTTACTTAAAACTCTTCCATTAGGTGTCAGCTGCTTACATTTCTAAATATTATACCCCACAATAATGAATAAAAGACTTCCTAATAAAAGGGAGGCTTTTAGAATGAACATTGTGACTACCTACCAAAGTCTAAGGTTAATTTTGTGCCTTGCATGAGCACTTTGGCTTGCAGATACAGAAACAATTTGATTTAGGAATGGGTCACGCTCCTCAGGCATGCAATATTCATCTGTTGTATGAACAGTCATACTCAAGAGTGAATGAAATTTCTCTGATCAGATCAGAAGAAAGTGAGTATTTTGTGATATTTGATCTCTCCCCCAGCTGTGGAGACCTATTGAAGCTCTACTTACAATGCATTTGTCAGAATGCTAATTGAAAAAATGACTTCATTGTATGAGTCATACAGTCACCTCTGTGGACCTCATTAGATGTAAATGAACAAGCTGAAGGCCAGAGCAATCACTCTGAGCACAGCCATATGTTGGTGAAGAAGATCTCTCAGAAACAGGCTCATAGCCAACTCTGGGTACTTGCAATTGACTAGATGGAAGATGGAGGTCTCGGTGGCAGGAAATACATTGGAAATGTTCACATATGTTCTGTGTTCCCCTTCACAACTAAGAATAATTTAAAAATAAATCTTCTTTTGAAATAGGAGATTCTCTAGCTGGAAAAAATTTAAATCATTTGCAATGTTTTGAGTGAGGATGGTGATTTTTTTAGGTGGCATGTAGCTGTGTGGTTCTTTTCAGAACAGGCCATAGCACTGGTTGGAATTCTTTAGGAAGATAACACTTTTTTCTATGCAGTGATGTAATTCTAACCTGACTTCAAAACTTAGCAGCAAAAATCAAAATAAATTATTGATTGAGACTGCTGCTTTCCTTGAGAAACTAAGCTATATTCGTGGAGCTTCTGACTACCTGCATTTTAGAATTGGGTAGATTTGGATAAAGGTATTAACAGAAAATGAGAACAAGTGTTTCTCACCTAAAAGTTGAAAAGTGATGTTCAGCTGCAGAACTAGTGCAAAGAGAAAGAAATAATCTACCCCTTCCCTTCCATTTTCTCTGAGAGATTCTACTAAGTGGATTCAGAATGGCTGAGGGAAATACTATTTGAAGATACCTCACAACAAACAATTATTGATAATACAAGCTAAACTGAAAAAATGCGGGATAGTGATTGCCTTCTGAAGTCTTCTAAATTTAATATAAATTTGGAATGAGATTTGGGATGACTTACAAAATTTCATTAACAAACAGGGAAATAATTCCATATACATTTTCAAAGGAATAAAAAGTAAAGTATATAGTCATTAAGATTTATGGAATAATTTCACCTAAAACAAAGCTATTGAGATACAAGACTTTTACGATTACAGACATGTCTTACCTCAAATATCTTTTTGAAGCTATATTTTAAGGCATTTATGTGGATGTGAAAATCTCACCAGTCTGAAATGAGTTTTTTAATGAATTTTATCTCAAATACTCATATATATATATATATGAAGTTCATAGTCTGAACTTCAGAAAAATACACATTTTGCTTAATTTTCTGAGTTGATGTAAACACAGTCTTTCTTTTATCTGACCTTGAAATAAACAAGCATTAAGAAAGCATTTTCTAAAACTGGCATCTCACTACAAGCAGAAATAAAATAGAGGACGTTAAAAAACTTCCATTGTTACTACACCACCTAAACTGGCAGAAGTTCAGAAAACCATTTTAAGTAGAGCTGCAAACAAGACTGAAAATCCTGACATTCCCATCATCACTGAGACAGAGTTACTTCTACTCAACTACGCCTTTCTGCATGATGAAAAATAAATCTGCAACATGGCCTTGAAATACTACTCCCTACAAAAACTCTGCTCATATGAGTTATGTTCTTGCAACAGAAGTGTTTCCATTGCTCCTCTCAGTGTCCTAATTGGCAACATAGAGGTGAAAACCATCTCACATAAAAGGCCACAATTCCTAAGTTCCTGTATAAAAAGCAACTGAGTCACAACCAGTTTGTATGGAAACAAGAGGATAAAAGCTAGGAATCAAAACACATTGGCCATTGTGAGAGCCCTCAAACCCAACCAACACTGGCAGAAGTAGAAAACAAGCAAGTACTTGCTACTTCTACTTACCTGGGACACATTAACCTGCAACTAGGTCACAGGACTGGAAAAAAAACAAAGAAAGAAAAGAAAGAAAAGAAATAAAGTTTTTTCAACTGTAACAAAGTTTCACATCTGTGGTGAAGCAGTCCTTAACTCAGGTATGGTATGGGTCAATGAGAATGTTTGCATAGCATGCTTGCATAACCAGCTTATACAAAGAAACCTCTGAGCAACTGAATCACAGTCTAAACAATGTCCTCTTTAGGGACATCAGTTGACCATCTGATTTACAAATCACCAGCTACCTAGATTTTGTTCTTGGGTCCTTATGTAAAAGACATATCTCATGTCATCCTGTCAATCATGCAACTGGTATGGAGTCTTGATCCTGTAAAAAGAATACCCCAACGCCAACTCAAGGTAGTTGCTGACTCACCCCGGGGTGCTGGCTGGAGGAAGACACATCTAATGTCATGACAGAGAATATAAGAGGCTGAGAACTTTCCCTGCTTTGGTTCATCACTGGATAAGATTGATCATCATCAATATTGTGCATTGCCTACATGTCAGGTATTTTTCCCCTTTCCCTTTGTATGCTTAGATTGCTTGCATTCTGCTCAGGCTTAATTTTACTGGTAATCAGTATGTGTAGTTATAATAAAATCCTTCAAACATATCATACGGTCTGTTGCCACTATATAGCTTGATATCCAAAGAATCCTGTTGTGCTATGACAACAACCAAATTACCAAGCCAAAAAGTTGCAATCTGTAAAACTGTTTCTTCCTGACTTTGAAACCCCTTTTCACTTAGAGGTGCTGCTTAGAGAGTATATCTGGCATGCACAGTCACTTTCACCCTCAGTGTTTTCAACTTTGAAATTTTTCTAGAAACAGACCAAGGAACGAACATTGATATTTATAGGAGCCAATTGTTCTTCAAATCAATATGACAACATTATGGAAGTATCATTTGTTCAACCATAGTATACACAATGCCTGCTGATAAAATAAAATCTTTGTCCTTGGTGTACCAACAAATTTGTTTCTTTCTTCCAGTGTTCATCTTTGTGTCTGTCCTTAAATTATTAACAACTTATGGGGTACCTCCTTCTTTGAATATACAAAAACTGGCTGCCATTTATAGTGTTAGCAAAAATAAAAATGATATTTTTTTTTCATAATCATATTGTTAAAGAGAAATGTAAATATCTGTATGGTAGAACTGTTATTGTTAATGAAGCATTTTGATTTAAAAACAGCTGTTGTTTCTTGAAGTGAATGTCCATAGTGAATTTGAATATCTAAGTATTTATTTCAGTAATCAGTGGAATTTACATGAGAATAGGTGTTATTTTCTATATGAAATTTATCACTGATATTGTTTTAATTATGATAAGTATCAATAAAATGGAACCGTGGCTTGAACATTTCAAAACACAGGTCCAAGTCTATTCAATGTCTTATTCAATTGCACTATTTACCAATATTCCTCCAGTGACAGTAACACATTCCAGCTGCCTTTTCATGAAGCCTTTCTTTCTCATTTATCTTTTTGTCCTCTTGGCAAGAAATATCCCTAATGGTGACTTTCCCCAACCTTTCACTGACCAGGATAAATGGCAACATCAATCAAATGTTTTTTAGTTTAGGATTATTTGTTCCCCATATTGTGTAACAGATAACAGTGTAAAAGGTACTTTGTATTTAGTAGCTAGAATATTCACAAACTTTTTTTTTTCTCTCTGAAGTTAGCTAGCTTTTAGTAGCAATGTTCCTTCTGTACGTATTCTTCATATTCTTTAAGCATATTGCCACTTTGCTAATCCAGAACACACATTTGAAAATGGAAGGTAGAATTTAGGCCACTGATACAAATATATAGGTCCCTACCCAATTAACTGTATCTAAATTTCCAGTTGTTCATACTACTAACTCTCCCAAAATTGTTCAAAGCCCTTGAACTACATGAAAACTTCAATTCAATGGAGCAATAACATTGTTCACAGAGAGAATCAACTTTTAGAGACTAACCTGTACAAATATTTGGGCAAGTCTCACAATGCATCAGACACAGAGAAGACTACACATATACAAGCATGAACTCTTTCTATGATTTGAGTTTTTCTTCAGCCTAATCAGTTTCCACCAAATTTAAACAAATAGGAAAATGGAATGCAAGAAGCTAAAAAGTCATGCACCATTAAGGAAGTTAAATAGTTCTTTCAGAAATGCTAATTTCTTCACATAGCATATGCTGTGGGTTTAATTTAGTATTAGTTATGCTGTTAAATCGACTGAAAATGTATCATTCTACCTTAATAACCCTATTTCAAGTGCAAAACACATCCTTAACTGAGGAGCCACAAGTGATACTTCAAAAATGTAGTACAGATGTGTACTTCAGTAATGTAGTACATGTATATTTCAAATGTTCATAAAATTTCTAAACATTTGTAAATTAGGAAATGGTAATATGTTTTTGATAAACAAAAAGATGTAATCTTTTTCAAAGTTTCATAGATCATATGGTATTTTAAATAAAATTCCTCTGTGTAACCTTGGCTAAATATCAATATATATTTCAAAAATCTTGGAAACACTTGCTATAGTTACTAGAAAGTGTTTTCCAACATTTCATTTTCCTTTTTTGTTGTTTCCACATTATAGGACTACACCAAACAGCCATGTCTATAGATAATGTCAGTTGGTATACTTCCAGGTCTGTGGTCCTGTTCCCAAACTGGCTAAAACCTCTTTGCAAGCTCTGCTCCCCATACCCAAGAACCACTGCACCCACGCTCAGTTCTTCACACAGTTTCTCCTCCTCCTCCTCCATCTGCCCACCTAGGCCTGGCCCCAGGCATCAGCACCCTGCCATTGACCTATCCCACCTTCCCTCCAACTCACCTGCAGAGCCTGTTGGTATTTATTTGGCAGATTAAGACTTGGCAAGCTTCATGACTTTGGAACTACAGTATGGTGCTCAGGGCTGGCCTTATCATGCTGTGAAACACCACTGAAACCAAGGGGATTTCTTCTACTGTGTGGAAAGCATGCAGAAGGACTTTCAGGATTGGGATCTTACTTACTACAAAAGAGTGGAAACGGAAAATGGAAGTCTTTTCAGTGAGCCTGTTTGCTTAGTAACATAAAGCGTTATAATGAAAGCTCATTCACATCATTGTAATTTTCTAATGTTTTATACTTTAGTCTTATTTTTCATAGCAGTTTCTCTCATTTATCCATTTCAATTTTTTGTTATTTCTTTTTTTGTTGTTGTTGTTGTCATTGACTGTTTATTATTGGCATATATTTTTAGTATTTTTCCTTTGGATTTTTTTTTTTTTTTAAATTGACAAGATTTCATCTCTGTTTGTTAAAGAGAACCAGCTGTTTTCTTCAAGGATAATTTTCTGAAGCTGTTGTGCGCCATAATTACACTGCAATTACACAGCAATATCCATAAAAGCAGATGAGGATTCTATGTGTCCTTCTGACTCATTAGAAGTTACAAAAATGATGGATGAGTCTTTCCCAGCTTGAATATTGCCCTCTGTTGGCAAACCCAAGTCCTTTCATATCAAGAAAGAACCAAAGCAAGGAATAAGAGAAAACATTTAAAAGGGGATTAATTTCAGTTTTGGTAATGGGAGCAGTGAAATAACATTGAAGTTGAAAAATATTTTCTAGCTATCTTTTATGGAGAACACTTTTAAAGCTTTAGTTAATGTTAGCAATAAATTAACATTATATAAATTTAGCACTCCATTTTCTTTTTGTTTGTTTTTCTTCTTATAGGTCAATAATTTAAGCAATTATTCTCTTTTCAGATAAATTTAACGTTTATGTAATTTTCTTATGAAAACCTTTAAAAATTGCTTGTTTTTAAAAATATAATCATATTATTTTTAGTGCTCTTTAGTTATGAAGTGATTAGTTGCAAAAGTCAAAATATGTACCTATGATTTTAGAAGACCTTAGACGTTAACGTTATAGTTGTGGAGATAAATAAAACTGGAGAGCTTTTTTTCAGTCAAATTAGATCTAATTCCACCTGAATCAAAGTCCAAAACAATTTCAGTTTAAAATTAATTCTCAAATATTTGAGATGATAGAAGAGAGAAATTTGGATAGGGGAGGAGAGAAGTTGAAGGGAAGGGTTTGTTTGTTTGTTTGTTTGTTTGTTTGTTTTTAATATTGACTCAGATGAGCTATTTAGTTTCCTAGATTCATTTTCTGGTTAGGGGTTAGCTTGGTGATTCTTAGAGATCCTTGATGGCCCAAGCCAAAGACAAGAAAGGTATTGACTTTCAAGGGACTCTTTGCTCCTGTCATAGCAGCCACTGAATTGGATTTGACCTTGATTTGTTAAAGGTATTTGGATAGGGAAAAACTTCAGAAAACAAATAAGTTTCGTTAAGGCTTTGTGAAGCATAATGTGTGTTGTTGCAAGTGAGGAGAGGCCTATCAGCACATTAGTTTCTCTTGCATTCTTTCAGTTTTAACCAGAAATTGATTCTGATAGGGTTTCAAAATGTTTACTTTGGCATGAGCAATGGGCAATATTCTGTTTTTGTAGCCAACTGGTTTACCAAAGCATACAAGGTGATTATTAGTCCTCTAGTGACTATTAGCAAACAAATCCTGTTTAAACATCAAAGTTAAACAAAACTCAGTTTAGATAGTTGACCCTCAAAAAAAAAAAAAAAAAAAAAAATGAACATATTTATCTTGTTATACTTCTAGCTATTGTATCATCTACAATGCATCTCTTATCTTGCAGATTTTTTAGATGCTCAAGATTAAAGGATTTCCTTTAACTCCAGGTAATGACCAGACTTTTTAAAGCTAACACAACACTAAATTTGCTAATGTTATCAGTTTAGAGGTATTGATAGCTAAGGAAACTTTATAGGTCAGTTACTTCATGTTTAGCATCACCAACTTGAGCTGAAATTATTTTGTCACATCCCCCTCTTTTCAAAACCACATCATTAATATTTCTGAGAATATTTTCCCCATGATATTAGGCTTGCATACTAAGAGACCATGAACTTGGTAAGAGACCTACATGAGGAAAAATAAAACTTTGGACAGATACTATATTTTTAAAATTAGGAACCAGCTGTCTTCATCCCCTGCAAATGTACTGTCAATTTTCTGTTTCTATGTAGGGCAGTGGTTCTTTCAATATATAAGATGATTGCATAATTACAGGACTCAGCTTTTCTTCCATCTAGTGATTGTTGACTGAACTGTGTTGATTAGCTTTCAGTACAAGACAATGGTTCTGCAATTATTCCCCACAGCTCAAACCAAGTAGTTATGTTTCTTTGTTAGGAGAAACACCTGATGAAATGTAGTGTAGGAGTCACAACTTTTAATCCACTATCTTGCAGAATGTAGACCAATTTTGATGTTGAGTAAATTTTCTGTAGTTCCTTTGCCTTTTGCTCCTACAAACACTTTTTATTCAATACTTCAGTTGTGGAGTTTTCTTTTTTTAAGCTTAGTTCTTTGCAAAAATAAAAATAATAAATAACCTATACAAAACAATATAAAACATCAATAAAGAAGTTTTGCTAAAATCTAATTTAAGACTCTATATTTACAGTTCTGTCAAATCTCCAGTAATAAACCAGTAAGAGTCACTTATCTTTGCAAGCTCTGTTTGAATTCTTTTGGTGTGGTGTGCTCTTAAAGCATAAGTAGATAGGAAATTAGCATTCAGCTACTGATACTATGATATACTTTAAAATGCTCTAGAGAACACAAGAGCAATCTTAAAAAAAAAAAAAAAAAAAAAAGAAACAGTTGCTGGTTCATATGTAACTAAGAAAATATATACAACAGTTAGACTTCTCACTTTTCTCACTTCTCACTTTTCTTCTCACTTTTTTTTTATACGGACTCATAAAATCTGAGCTGAAAAGGGGTAGACCCTAAAGTCTATTTAACCATCAGTATCTGATGTAGTATGATATTAGAGCTAAATGCAGTCTTTTTTAACAAATACTGAACTGTGCTGGCTTCTAAATTTTCCTAAATGCTCATTGAATTTTTGTTATCAAATAAAAGGTTGCATATGTCTAATTACAAGAAATATAAGAAAAGAGACTGGGAGATATATACTCTGGTTATTGTATAAGGGAGCAGCAAGGGTCTTTGCTTCAGAGATGAGGACACACTATCTTGCTTTAAGAATTGTGGAAGTTCAGCCTCACTACCAAAGTAGGTGATATTTTAGCTTTTCACTGGGATTAATATACGAACAATGCAAGAGGTTTCTACAAAACCTCTTACAGAAAACACACAGTGCCATTTAAATATTATAAATTTGTTTTGAAAGACTGCTTCTGAATTCCTGTACCTGAAATTCTCAGTGGAAATAGTTTGAAGATAGGAGTGGTAAAAAAAGTGCCATAGGCTTAGCTGTTATATGTCCCTGTAAGTCAGTTGACTCAGAACAAGAAAATGCCAATTTTCACCAGATGAAAATATAAAGGTGTTCCTACATAATTATATATTTTAAAACTGTCATTTGCACCCGTAGTATACCTAATTATAGATGAAACTTTTAAACTCTTTAAAAAGATTGTTTTAGTGGTACTAGCCATGACACTTCCAGATGCACGACAATCTAGATGCCATTCAGCAGTTCAAGGTGTTCTCTTAAAATATTTTACTTTTCCTTTTGAAGGTACATAATTCATAGCAAATTGTTTAGTAACCTCTGCCATCAGATTATTTTCAGTTTATTTTTAAACTCTCTATTGCACTGGTGTTGCGTGTTCAATTATGTTATATGTATGTACAGTACATTGCTCACAAACACTATTACTGTCATTATTTCTGATTTAGGATTAAGATTTGTCTTTTAAATTCACAGTTTCTGTCAACTTCAATCATTTTCTGCCTGCCTTTGCATGTAAGATCAATGCTGTTAGAGTTCAGGTTTCTGCGAATGTCATCCTGAAGTTGATGGTATTTCTGGTTCTTTATTGCCTTCTGACATATCAGTACACTTAGGTACAATTTTTCTTCAGTGCCTGAGGCTGAGTTGACTGGAGTGGTCCTTCAGTTGCATTCTGTCATCTATGTGTTGACCATGACCTTCATGGTTTATTTATGATTAGGAGGTTATGTCCTTCCTTACTCTAGCAATGGTATTTTAGTGTAGTCATATATATATATATATATATATATATATAAACACTCCTGTAAATAATTTGCAAACTTGCAGATTCCCCCTCTGCAATATTCTCCAGTAAATAATAGGAAGCTGTTCTGGTTCACATCCAATTCTTCAGCTATATTTAGCATTCACATTGTCAACTGTTCTGCAGAATCAAACCAATAATGAACTATTCTGTCTTTGCCATCTCCAGATCATATCACTGTACTATGAGTTCTAAGATGAGGTCTTACCATTAAGTCTTTTATGATCTGATAAGATTTTATGATTTGATAAGAAATCTGCTCAATTATGTATCACCTGCCTGGGAGTGTATGTATGCATGAGTTCTGTCTTATAGATATTGAAAAGAATCAAGCATGAACAGTTTATGACTGGATGAGACCTTTATAAGCTTTGAGTTTCCACAACTGATAAATACATAAACTTCTGCATAGATGTCATTAGTTTTTCTGTCTATGTTTAGTGTTAACTGCATTTGAAGTTTCATTTGCGATTTTTGCTAATGTTTAAACTTAAACCATAACTTGAGGAATAATATACTTCCTGGGACAAAAACCCTCAATTAAATTAATAACATAATTCATATCAGTAAAGATAAGAGAAACTTACTTCCTAGTGTATTAGACCAGGATTGTTCTTTCAACATCACAGAGAAATTATACTAGCCTAGCATCAATAAAAATTGAGTGGATCTACATGCTGAAAGTTACATGTCTGCTTAGGTAAATATAAATAGCTTCTCACATTTGTATTTTCACAGAGGTGATATAAGAAGAAAAATCTAAAACAAAAATCTACATGGATGTCCTAGAACCACACAGATATTTTTTGTAAGACTGGTGGATCATATCTTTCTTAAAGCCACTTCAAAATTATTGCCTGTAGGGACAGGCTGTTCAGCTAACACTAGTGCTAAGGTTTTTACCTAGACATTTTTTCACATGCAGGTATTATTACTACATCCTCTATGCCATGCTTCGTAGACATGTTCTGCATTTTCTTCAGCAATTTTGAAAGCAAATTAACCTTCTACGTAATACTAAATAAGCTGATCATATTGCTGCTATATTTGTTGTGTTCACTGCTTTTAATTCCATTAGGAAAATGACACTTAAATCTTGCCTCTCCATATATAGACCATTTCACAACTTTAAGTCTGGTGTGGTTTCCCTAGAGGTGTAACTCATGGACTTAAATATAGAATCATAGTACTTTGCTGAAGGCCTCTAGCACACACTTTGATATTATGCTAGACCCAGTTCAACTAGAAATCAGTTAAAAGTAACATTTTTTTCTGTAGGCTTAAAAAGAGAAGGCTTCTTGAAGGCAAGAGTACACATTAAGGCCCTGGTCTGGCAGCCTACACTCACTTATCAAAGCACATAAGCCCATGATTGTACTCCTGACACATATGAAAAATCCTGCTAAAAAGATTTAAGCATTTGCTTAATGAAAAATAAATGTACAGTTGTGTTTTTTAATTGGGCCCAGGAAAATGAAAGCTGTAAATGAAAATTCCATGTAGAAAAAACACTTCATTAACAGCTTTGGAAAGATCTTCTGCATTTTTTACTTGTTGTAAATTCTCTTCTTCCTCTCATCCTCCTTCAGCTTCCACAAGAGCTCAGCAGTAAGCAGAAGGATCACTACCAACCCTGTTATAATACTTGCATGGGTGTGAATATGTTTTTCCGAGGAAGAAAGCATCCTTTCTAGAGGAGCAGCTTCCACACAACATAGATGCTCTCACAAGAGTCCTAGACACAGTTCTGTTTACCCAAGCTCAGAGACCTTAAACTTCATCTGAGTAAACTCATTATTGAGTAAGTGTCCCCATACAATACTGTCCTAAATTAAAAATATAAGGGGAGATCTGCTCATCTATGTGGTGGATGTAATTAGTAACATTGACTTAAACTCCTCCATTGTACACACAAAACGAAAATGCAGAAATGGTTGATCCAGACACATTTGTCAAAGAACAGAAATGACAGAACAAAAGTTTAGTAATGAGTGTTATACTCCGAAGTACAGAATCACAGCTAATTTGCAAAGCTGTTAACATTTACTCTCCTATTTAAAAAGTCTAGCATATTCAAAAACTTTAAGGGGTGAAAAATATCCAGTAACACTTGATGATTCATTAGCTTGAGAGGCATACATGCTCTTGTTAAGACAATTAAAGGCTTTGGTCCCAAATCCTTCTCCAGTTTTATTGATTTGCCAGAAATCGTAACCCTGGCACATTTTATACTTAACACTGAAGTGCTCTGAAAAAGGGGGAAAATAGGTTAAACGATTAATCTGTGATATTTATATTGAATTGATCCTACAGTTTTGTAATACAGATCAGTGATCAAATGTTGCATTATGATAATGTGGCCACATCGAGTTATTCATCCTGTTCAGAAAGCAAATTCAATATTAATACTTCTGTATTAATATTTTGAAAAATTGATAGGACATACGGCAAATATTTGTGTGCAGTTTTGTTAGGGAACAGCCTTCCACATACAGATGCTCTGATATATTAACCATCTAAACAGTACCCTTTGATAGAAGGAAGAAAGTGTTACAGAATGTACAACTTTGCCTTCTTTGTAAACCCACTCCAAAACAAACAAAAAAACTGTTGAAATCTGAATTACAGTCACTAGACTTTCCTTATGAAATTGCTTTATCCTCTGTGAGCCCTCTGCAATGTCTTAGGCACATGAAAAACTTGTGACTGAGAGTTAATACTCAGAAAAAAAAGAAGCCAGAGATGTCATGGACAGCTCTGTAAATCCACTGGCTCAAAGTCCAACAGAGGCAAAAAACAAAACAAAACAAAAAATTAAACAAAATGAAACAACAATAAAATAAAGTGCTGTGCACCATCATTTCATTTGAGAAAGGATAGAGTATGTTAGATTGTTACTACAGAACAGCGTGCATTACTGGGCTCCATGTCAAGGATGTAGTGGAGTTAGGAGAGACACAAAGAAGAGAAAATAATGTATTTAAGGACATGGTGAAGCTATCTTGACAGAGTGGCAAGACAGAGTCTAGCAAGTGTTAGGACTTTTCAATTGTAGAGCTAAAGTGATATAGTACATCCTTGATATACTATGAGACAGGCTATGATAAAGGTGACAGGAAAGATCCTAGCAAAAAAAGTTCAACAAATCTCACAACACTAGCCAGGACTAGAGTTAATTTCTGAAATTGGATGTCAGCTTGGATAAATGACAGAGCAAAGTACTTCTCTATACAAAAGATAATGCTTCTGTAATGGGGTCAAATATATTATTGGAGCAAATACTACATTCAAGAATAAAATAAAGAAATAAATGGACAAAGTTTAAAAAGTAGATAGGTGGGCACACATACTGTATTGATTGTGGATGTTGGAGAGCATACCCAGTTAGTGAGCAGGTTTATGGGCTTCTCCTATTCCAGTGCTGAACAGTGAACAAGATGGACTTAGGGATCAGTTCTCATCAAAGGAAGTTTCTTTTGGATTGATAAAGCAGGGGATATCTTACTGCCATGAAGAGTCGCTTTGATTCTAGAAGAGTTTTGTAGAAATATTTGTGCTTCCTGTTCAAAAGAATATATATATATAGTTTAAAAAAAATCATTTACTTCAGGACATTCTATAAAAACAACATTAAGCCATGCTTCTGCAGGCTTTTAAAAGATGTCTTGGGGTATTTCCTACTATTTAAACTCCAAATGATCTAATAATCATTACTAGATGAATACTGAATGATGAGCACTGAATACAAAAAGAAAATTATGAAAATAAATAAATAAACTATTCCTCCTTTTTTTTTTCCTGTTATTTTGACATTTCATGTTCATTTTTCATTTTTGTTTTCACAGTAGGGTAAAATATGCTTGTCAAGCTATGACATTTTAAGCAGGCATTTTGGAGAGTTTCAATAAAGTTTATTTGAAATTCACATATTTATTTATTTTTCCCTACAGAATCCTGCTAATAGAGGTTATATGGAGAGTATTAAAAACAAACAAACAAACAAACAAACAAAAAACTGAAGTATTGTCTAGTCAGGGTAATCTAAATATTTAAAATTAAAGTCTTTTAAAACAATCCACAGTCTCATTATTTACGTTTTGGCTAAAAACAGTGAACCATATTCAGAAGACAGACAAAATAGCCAATGTTGTCATTTTATTTCCTGATTAATTTGTTATGGATTATGAAATTCATTCTAAAATACTTGTGTTGAAACAGTTCTGAATAGAGGAAACTGACACTGTTCAAAATGCTTATAATTAAATGTAGGACTTGTTTCATTTTAATTCACAACAAAAGATATTCCACACCAAAGACTGTTGAAGCAACTCACAATTTATATTATTTGAAGCTTCCAATATTATTTAGCACCAACATTATAAAATAATAAGATATGAATAAACAGTTGTCAGGAAAAAAAAAGACATACCTCATACCTTCATTTGTTCATAATGACACTGAAAGTCTATCTTGATTTGTACTTATCTAATCCATGTTGCAGAATTCACCAATCCTCTGAAGCCCACTTTGTGAGCCTACCTAGAGCTCTTATATAGATCTATTCACAGGAAAAGGCTTGGCAATCAGCCTGATGTTTAATATGTTAGCATTTCATGAGATGACAAAGTGACCAGCAGTAGATTCAGAGTAACAGATTCATTCATGATCTGTAAGAAAAGACAAAACTGCACAGTCATAAAAACCTGAGTTTACTGTTATCTGTAAAGGCATTGTCACAGCCAGCAGAGATGATGTCAAGTTTAGATCCACTTTAGAGATATTAGACAATTTAAAACTACATTTTACAGAGAATGGCACAAAAATAAATAAATAAATAAATAAATAATCGTAGCACTTATCAAGTATATTTTGTGTTAGAGATTTGCTCATATGATCAAGTTTTCTCCTACACACATATTTTGCAGGAACTGCTTTACAAACAGCATCTAATGTGAAATTTAGGTAAAGCAACCATATTAACAGAGCTGCAAAAACAAAAAACAATACTAATTTCTTCTGAAAGCTGAGTTATAACAGCAAGAGACATCATATAAGAGATAAATTAATATATATATATAAAATAAAATTTAAATAAATAAATTTATAAAATAAAATTTTATAAAATAACAATTTCAGTTGTGTGTATGTAGAGTGTCATAGAAAACAAGATTCTGTCTCATTTCATTTGGTAAAGAGGGAAAAAAAATATCAAGAAATACTGCAAACAATTCTGAGGGCCTCTTACCAAAACCCGGAAAGCGTTTGAAAAAATGTGTCTTTAAGAAGTTTCAATCACCAAGGGCTCAATTTATAAGGAATGCTTAAATAGTCTTTGTATGGATTCTCATCAAATGAACAAGAATTGGCAGGGCATATCTTATTTTCAAGTTCTAGGTTCTCATATGATCACTATGGACAAAGGACAAAGTTACTCCTCTGTTTTGCTAGCCTAGCCCATTCCATCCATGTGAGTAAGATAACACACAAAGTAACCAAGTTATCATATCGGAGTGAAAATGCTAACTGCCAGGAAAAGTTTGGAGTGACTAAACTTCTCACTCCTTATCTTTTGATCAGATAAAATGTTTCTAACCTTGCTATAAAAAAGCTTGCTATTTTTTTCTGAGCTTGCTATCAAAAAAGCCATTTCTGATAAAAACCTTTTCAAGCCCTACGCTTGATAGACCTGAAAGCCTATTACTCTACCCTTGAGTTTGTGGCTTGTATTATTGTTTGGCAATTATGAAAAATTGGGATTTTTTTTTCTCTGTAGCTGAGAGCATTAGTTTTCATATTTGATGTTATTGTTAGGTTTATTTATTTTCTACCTGTTCTGCAGAAGGATGAAATAATGACCTTTCTGAAATTTCCCATACATATATAAAGACTCATTCATAAAGGCTTCAGTTCCAGCTTTGCCATTTCATACTGTCTAAGCAATCCAAGATCACTGAGTAATAGATTACTTTGAATTAAAGCCCCCTCAGTCTTCTGTTAGAGTTTTCTGTGACAAAGTTTTCATTAGTGCTGGTACTTGGACCAACCTAGGTCTTTCACAGATTATATGAAATGTTAAATCATTTGGCCTCAGAACAGTTATTCCTCCAGCTTTCTATACATAATAAAACTTCCTATGCTTAATAAAAACTACATATACAAACTTCATATACATAAACTTCAATACATAAAACCAACAGGTGAAACTGGAAGAGTATCACTCACAATAACCAGTAATCCAAATATTTTGTTTCAAGAATCACAAACACAGGTTCAGGTGTTTGGCTCACTTGGTCAGAGCAAGGATTTATGGACTTTATATACATATTTTTCCCTGTGGTACATCTGGTTAATCTGGTGCAGAAAGGCAGCATCAGAAAGTTTTGCAGAGTTGCTTTTTTTTTTTTTTTTTTTTTTTTTCCAATTAAAAATTCATCTAACTTTTAAAAACAGCTCTAAACGTATCACTATCACATTTTGTATCCTCATAAAGATACAAAAATGCACAGAGCACATACCTGGTATCTTTCAAAGTAAAGATGCCAGAAGTATCTTTGATACCAGAAGTATCAAAGTAAAGAGAAGTTATTCAGCAAAATCAGGGGAAAGTATTATATTAAGAGAAAAACACATCAAGGTAAACAGGTAAAAAATGAACATACAAGGCTTTAGGGGACTTAATTTTAATGTAGTGTTTCCGTGTGCACTTTGCAGGAAGCAGTGCCACTTATTAAAATATACTCTTTGGGTTAGTCATATCTTAGGAGTTAATAGGGAATTAATCATCTGTACACCAGGGGAGAGTGGTTTGATCAATACAGAAAGTATAATCTTCACTAAGGCAACACATCTAATAAGGACATCTTGAATAAAATTCCTTCATGCAGTGACTCATTTCTCTTAAAACATGAAACCAATAAGCATTAGAAACCTTTTGGAGTGAGAGTGATCTCAACACTTCTGACTGGTCTAACCAAAGTGTACCCATCTATACATCTACAGATATGCAATAAGCACATCTAATACATTATTAACACAGAGTAAAAATAATAATGGAACAAGAATTAATCTTTCATGAGCAATATGAAGGTCTGATGTGATACCAAAAAAAAAAAAAAAAAAATAGAAAAAAAAAAAAAACTGCATTTATTTAAATTAACAAAGAGAGTTAGATGTTTAATATCTAACTCTGTATTTAATAAGTGAGAGCAAATATTGTAGATTGTGCTCATAGTTTTGCTTTTTATGTTAATTTAATTGATATATTCTAAGAAAGGATTTATTAGATCTCAGAATTGTTACGTAAGCCCAAATATCTCCTTTGATTCATTCTCCCATTTATCTTTTATTTTTGATAGATGGACAGGATCATAAGTTGGATTAGAAACTGAAGACTGGCAGTAAGGCCACAGTTTATTTACTATATCCAAAAAAGTCTTTACAAGTATATGGGCAAGTTATTTCTTGAATTGACTACGGGTTGTCAAGTAGTCAGAAAAGTTATCCTGTTGATAATGATTACCCTGGGAACTACTAATAAACTCTAATACTCTGAAAAATTGTCTCACTCTGATGCGCATTCCATATTCTGTAGTGATCAAGGAAGAGGAAAGTGTAAATATTGAAAGTTACTTAGAGGGTTGCAAATCAGAAAGGCAATGAAGCCGCATTTTTAAACTGTTACCATACTTTCATGTCTTGTGAACCCATTTCACCTGGGGCTGGGCAATCACCTAAGAGACTGCCTTGGTGGAACTGATTTAGTATAGGCAGATGACTTATTCTGCATTTTTTCATAGAGAAAGTAGAGGGACATGGATAACAAAGAAGAAACCATAAAGCAAGTTTAGAAGCTCAGAGCTGTACTTCCACCTTGTCAAGACCAAAATTCTCAGATGCTTCTGCAGAAGTAAGTAAACTTCCCTGTTACAGAGAAATCACTTGGTGTCTATTCAGTTTGACATATCGATGATGAAACTTAGAAATACTGTTCTATGTATACTTAATTAAAAATACATCTGTTATTGCTTCCAGTGTCTTTTTGATCTCCTGCCATTCCACACTGCATACCATTCCAATGGAAATTCACCATCTCTGCCAGACCTCTGGCAGACCTCATACAGTCATCCCTTGCCAACTATTTCCAAAAGCTTACCAAGAAATCCTTCATGGATCTTCCCCACACTAATTCATATATTTATTCATCCTTGACACAACTATATGTTACTAAAAATATTTGGATAATATATGAGTAAGAAGTAGTAGTACAAACACAGAAAAGCAAACATCAGAAGATGACATAGACACAAGAAGTGCATCAGATTTACCTGTACTTTAGGAAAAAAAAAAAAAAAAAAAAAAAAAAAAGTCTGTCATTGAGCTTTAGTGAAGTTAGTTTTGGAAGACTGCAAAGGAAGAAAGGATCTGAAAAAACAAGTTATAATTCAGAGTTTACCATTCCAGAGACATATATGCCAAATTACTCCACTTTCTTACTGTATTTTACTGAAATTTATATTATCAAATATTCCTAGTATCTTTGTGGTAGTGTTATTTAGGAAATAGGTAAGAAAGGATATTAAAAAAATACTATTTGTAAAAACTAAGACTATTGTGAGCATATAAGCACCTCTCCCTCAGTGATCTGTTTGTTCCAATGAGAAATACTGCTACACCAGTTGTGCTTCACCTCTTCAAATATTCTTAGTCATGATTTAAACAGATATATTTATCATCATATACTAGTTCTTAAATATTTAACTGTCCCAGACAATTTTCTGTAACACGTTCCTGAAGACAACTGTGGCTGGGTCGCTCAGGTCAGAGATGCCCAGCCAGGGAGCCAAGCTGCAACTCACAGGCAATTCATCTGTTTTAGTACTGACACTGTGTTACACGACAGGCAAGGAAGGCTGTGCTAGAATGGCAGATGCCAACAAAATTGAATCAGACAGGAAAAAGCAAGCACTGCTATTGACTATCATGTACACAGCATGTGCTGCGGTTTGCAGGCTTGTGAAGAACAGAGATTTTTGGAATGAGGAAGACTGGCAATATCTGTCATTGATAGGGTGGCTTTTTATTTTTTTTATTATTATGATTTCCAATGACATCAGGATGTATCCATCTATACTGCAGTGATATGCAAGGAAACAATGTGATTCTTACAGTGTGTTAAGTGAAAGATGCATGAGCTACACCATGCAAACGTAAAGCATGATACCAAAATATTATACTCCACATAGAATTATCTATAGATATCTGTAGATAGATAGCTTCATTTCATCCCAAAAAATTCCACTGAAACTAGATAAACAATACCATATTATTCTGTTTCTTGTATCCCCCCTTTAGGTAGTGGAAGGCTGGTATAAAGTCTTCTCAGAGCCTTTTCTTCTCCAGATTGAACCACCCCAACTCTGATCATCTTCACAGTCCTCTGTACTCACTGCAACAGTTCCAAGTCTTCAGGTGCTGGAAGGACAGAGCTGAACAGAGTACTCCATGCAGGATTTCAAAAGAACAGGGTAGAAAGGGAGAACCACCTCTCACAACCTGCCTTCCATGCTTCTTTTGATGTAGCCCAGGATACAATCCACTTTTTGGGCTGCAAGTGAACACTGCTGGTTCATGTTGAGCTTCTCATCAACCAGTACCCTCAAGTCCTTCTCCCCAAGGCTTTTTTCAATCCATTCTCCACCCAGCCTTTCCTTTGGATTGCCCCGACCAAGGTGCAGCAACTTGCACTCAAACTTATAGATCTTCATGAGTTTCACATGGGCTTAAGTTTGTTGAGGTTCCTCTGGATGGCATCTCTTCCCTCCAGCATGTCAACCACACCACACGGCTTGGTGCTAACGGCAAACTTGCTGAGAAGTCACTTGATCCCACTACTCATGTTGCTGAAAAAGTTGTAAACAGTGCTGGTCCCAATACTGACCCCTGAGGAGTGCCACTCATCACTGGTCTCCACTTGGATATCAAGCCATTGATCACAATTCTGAATGTGACCACCCAGCAAAATCCTCATTCACTGAGTGCTCCATCCATCTCCAATTTAGAGACAAGGATGTCGTGTGGGATAGTGTCAAATGTTTTGCACAAGTCTAGGTAGATGACATCAGTTGCTCTTCCCTTGTCTACCAGTGCTGTAACTGTCATAGAAGGCCACCAAATATGTCAGGCACAGTTTGCCCTTAGTGAAGCCATGTTGGCTGACACTAATCACCTCCTTATTTTCCATGTACCTTAACATAGTCTCTAGGAGCACCTGCTTCATGATCTTGCCAGGCACAGAGGTGAGACTGACTACCCTGTGGCTCCCTGGGTCTTACTTTTTTCCCTTTTTAAAAATTGTGATTATGTTTCCCCTGATAGGAAAAGGGGTAATAGCTTTAAACTGAAAGAGGGTAGGTTTAGGTTTTCATCCACAAGTTCATTATCAATGATAATCCTGACTGTAAGTTCATCAAAGAGACCAGGATATGTGAAGTGAGGCCATGTGGCCAGCTTAGCTATGCCTCCCTAAAGGGAAGAAAAATGTACCAAGATTAAGAAGTCCCCATCCTCAGTAAAGTTTACTTAAGTTGGATGTTCCATTGCGAAGTACCAAGTACTGCAGCTCCCACATGCATGGCAGATGCTGTACTTCCCAGAAGACCAGGAATGTCAAGATCAAGTTCCACTGTGATGACAGAGAAACCTTCACCAAGAGTGTCATAGTGATCCAGTCCTGGTGATAAAACCACAACAGTATACATGCAAATGAAGCTTATCCCTACTACAGACTAGTCAATGACATTCACAAGTTTAGGGACTAAGTTGTGTTGGGGGTCGGATGCTAAAGAGAATTCTGAAGTAACCAGCCATGAAGAAAGGACCTTTAATGGCAGCGGTGCCTTGCCCATTTGAGGGCAATATTATTATTTGTTTAAATATATATATATTAATGCATATAAGCCTATGGGACCCAATAGCTTTCATTTCAGGAGTTTACAAGGGAAAAGTCCTCTTCAATTAACTTAATTTCATGTTATGACAAGGTCACCCACTTAGTTGACCAAGAGAAGCCAGTTGATGTAATGCTTGTTGTTTTCATTTATTTTTCCTTTGAATTTTAGCTAAGATTTCAACACTGTTTCTCACAATATTCTTCTGGACAAAATGTTCAGCATACAGCTAGATGAATACATAATATGATGGGTGAACAGTTAGTTAAAAGGTCAGGCTCAAAGGGGTATAGTAATTGAGGTTACATCAGACTAGCAGCCAGCCACTAGTGGTATTACATGGGGCTCCGTTTTAGGGACAGTTCTCTTTAATGTCCTCATAATTGACTTGAATGTAGGACTTGAAGGTATGCTAGGTATGTTTTCAGACAGAAATAAATTGGGAGGAGTTGTTGACTCCCTCAAGGGTAGAGGGGACATGCAGAGAAATCTTGATAAATCAGAGAGTTGGGCAATCAACTATGAGAGCAAATACCAGATTTTGCACCTGAGAGGGGATTACCCTGGATATATATACAGACTGGGGGACAAGTCACAGACTGGAGACCAGCCACAGAAAGGAATATGGGAATCAATGCTAAGTTGACTATGAGTTGACAGTGTTCCCTAGCAACCAAAAGCACCAACTATATTCTGAGGTGCATCGGGCATGGTATTGCTAGATGTCTGAGGCAAGGGATTGTCCTGCTCTGCTCTGGTGCTGCCTCAAACTGTGTGCAGGTTTTGGGCACCACAATGTAAGACAGACATAAAACTGTTAGTGAGTGTCCAAAAGTGGGCTACAAAGATGGTGAAGAGTCTAAAGGTGAAGATACAGGAGGAGCAGCTGAAATCACTTGCTTTGTTCAGCTTAGAGAAGAGGAGACTGAGGGGAAACCTCACAGGGGCCTACAGCTTCCTCACAAGGTGGGCAGAGGGGTAAGCTCTGACCTTTTCTCTCTGGTAACAGCAACAGGAATCAAGGGAGTGAGGGAGTGGCACGGAGCTATGACAGGGGAGGTTCAGATTGGGTGTAAGGAAAGGTTACTTCACTGAGACAAGCACCAAGACTGATGGAGTTCAAGAAGCATTTGTACAATGCTCTCAGACTTATGGTCTGATTTTTGGGTAGTCCTGTGCATAGCCAGGAGGTAGACTCAATGATCCTTGTGGGTCCCTTCCAACTCACGATATTCTATGATTCTATGCTTTATTACTTGGAAGAATAAAGTGGTTGAAAAATACATTCAAACACCAAAAATATTTTTATCTTTCTTTTTCATCCACAAGTTCAAAAATTTCTCTTTGTTTCAACTGCTTTTTTTTAAAAACCTTTGAAGCTTAGCAATGTGGTCAATGCACTGAAGAAAGACACTAAAATGTTAAATCTGATACTTCAAAGAGGGCCTATTCCTTGCTGATTAGAGTTTCTTTAAATGAAAGTCCCAACCTTGAAGAAAATGAGTCAGCATTATTCACTGGGATAAATGAGCTGAGACACCTCCCTTACATCATTTTCAAGTACAAAGCAAAGATAGGAAAGGTTTCTGAAATTTCTGGTCCTCTAAACACAGAAGAAAAACAGAACTTGACATGCAACACTGCCACCAGCAATTCTATATAAGCTAACCTGGTGAAAGGATATGTCATTTGTCAGAATTTTGGTTGATCTTAATGTCCTCCACCTCCTACTCCCCCACACGTTTCAGGGCCCCTAATAGCAAGTTCCTCATTCTGAGGGCAAGCTGCTCATAAGATTGATGCTACAGCATCTGGTGCAGTTTGAGTCTCATTCACACAGTAGGATGGTATGACAATAACAGATCCTTAATACCACCCAGCTATAAGCAGACACACTTGTATCCATAACACTTCTGAAAAGGCTTTAGTGGCTCACTTGAGTTCAATTAACCCATCTGTAGTCATCTCTGTCCAGACTTACAAGTGAAGCTTCTTAGAACTTTATAAATCCTGAGACTAAGCAGGAGTTTCTGTCTTTGTCTATTATTACTGTATTACTTTACAGTATGAAATCAGAGCTTGACTTTATGAGAATTCTCTCCTTTGCCTCCCATCCCTCCTTCAGAGTGGGAGTGAGAGAAAGCAACAGAGTAATTAAATAAATCCTAGAAATCAGAAGCATAGCATTTCCTTTAGTTAACTTTATGAATTTATACTTTACCAAGCAGAAAAATATATCTTGAAATGCAGCCAATATTTGTAATCTTAACTCCCATTCTAACAATTTTGCTTAAAGGTTCTAACTGCAGATGTTTTTTTTTTCCTCTACATTTCAAAAAGTCGTCTGCTATATGCTTGTTGTATTAGACTAACTTTGCTGATATACTTAGTTCCATTACACATGCACAAAAGTACAATATCACCTCATAAAATACTTCCAAGCTTCATCATCTGAGTAAAGATATGACAAGGCTGTTTATCAGTAGGTAATAAGACAGATAATTTAACTGTACAAGCTCTAATTGGTCTAATTCACTAACTGACCTCTCACCACTTGATTCACTAGTACAATTGAGCTCTGATAAAGCCTTTAATTGTAAATTGCACACAGCTGTGAGCTGCTTCTCACGCTGGCACAAAAACACTATCATCGACTGTTTCATCTCTGCGACCTGCTAATTTGGAGCATATGTAACTGTTTTTAATGCTGAAGGCTTGACATACCACAAACAGCAGATGTTGCAGCTGCCCCTGAGACGCTTTATTTAATTCAATTACGTCTTTTGGAGATATGTAAAAAAGCTAGGCGAGATGAGAGAGGGCAGGAGAATGTTAAAAATGGAGCCCCTGGTTGAGGCCCAGGTGGCTCGATAGGCAAATGATTGGGTGAATGTCTAAATGATCTTTTTAATTGAGTAGACTGACGGCTAATCAGGGTCATGAAGTGTTATCACACTGATGAGCTGAGTGGAGCCCTGGGCTGCTCTGCAATTAATGCTGCTTTTGTGAAAGGAGAAAAAAGGAAGATAATGTATACCATCTGGCAATTGTTTATGATAAAAGCAGCAGTTTGCTACAAATTCAAGTTAAATGCTATTCATAACATTATTTCTTCTGCTGCTGTGGAGGGCAAGGACATACAGCCTAGGCCTTTGTCTGACTTTCTCATTCTCTTTCAACAAGCAAAACATTCATTTGCTTCCACGTGTGTTGTTATTAATTATTCGCCTGCTTGCTAATATATGTCCCAAATGATGCTCTCTTTGAAATACCATGAACAAGTCCAACAATCTACATTTTGGATGCCTCATGCCAAAGCATCCGATTAGAGGAAAACAAAGCAAGGGTCTCAACTTGTAGATAAAAGCCGGAGAAAACAAGTCAGTGTTTTGTTGGTGGTGGGGTTCTCCCGCCTCCTCATCTCATTTTAAAGAGCTTGCCTCTTTGGCAGACACGCATAAGTTTCAGAAAAGAGTGTGTTTTTGAGGAAGAAGGGGGAAAAATTGAAGCCTGTGAAGAGAGTTTTATCTTGGCATAAGAAGGCCAGATTTTACAAAAGAGAAAAACAGACAACTAGTGATCCAAGGATGTTCTTGGGACTTGACCCTCTAGCAAGGTATGGAGAAATAGACAAATAATAATAGCTCAGAACTAAAAAACAACAGTCCTATAAATAGAACACTACTCTGCTCTTAGGTACAGGGATGTGACAAGTGAAAAAAATAATAATCCTGATATGTATTCTTTACGTTTAAACTTAGTTGCGAGACAGAAGTAATACTATTGGTGGCCTGCCTAAAAAGGACAGCCAGCAGTCAATTTAGGGAAAACTTAACAATATATAAGTGATATATAATATATAATGATATAATATATATCACTTGAAAATACCTGGGGACAAAAGCATGAAGCTTTGGATTATAACTTAGATGTTAAGAATTTATTTCTTGCTTAGAGATTAATTCTGAGAATCAAGTGATTCAGATTGCCTTTCTAGTTGTGTTACAAATATAGTATGTGCCCTTAAACAAGTCACATAGCTTGCATGTGCTTCATCTAACAAAATTATAAAACAGTAATTCTTTAAAAACAACAGTGTATACAAAGTTGATCATAATTAGGAAATAATTCAGTTCAAAAGTTGCTTTAAAACTTAAAGTGAAAGCAACAGAGGTTTTGGCCCTGCCAGAGAGGATAGAAGGAACCAAATTTTTATTTTATTTTATGTTTAATGCTTGGAAGAGTTGACAGTACATTTTACATATTACCAGTTTCATTGTATTTTACACCTATTTACCTTGGGGCTTAGTTTAAGCATTTGTCATGTATTTCTTCAAAGGAAGATGCCACTGGACTGCAGTTTAGTAAAGGGAACATGGTCTCAGAAGCAAAGGACATCTCAGCATCAGCCTAAAGCTTAAATGTTAAGACTTTCTGTTAGTTTTTAGGTTCTGTAGACGACAGACAAAATATACCACTTAATACTTGTTATCAATTGGTGTTTTCTTTTCCTTAGTAACTACCATATACTTCAGATGCAAAAAGCAGTAATTTTTATAGGAACCATATATTTATATCAGCATATAGAAGACAAGAATATACTACTTTAAGGATTTTACTCTGCAGTTTTCGTGCTTAAACGATGCTTTCAATCAAATTTCTAGCTGAGGTTGACAGGCAGAGCTATAAGTATACATTGCAGCCACCTTAATTTCCACCTCCTCCCTACTCTCCATCAAGATACTGCAGTGTTCAGAAATGTCTGGGAAGCTGTTTTCTCAATCAAAGGAAGTTTTTATAAGATTCTGTAAATTTTCTTCTTTTGAAACAGGAGAACAACAACAACAAATCAAATAAAAGTAAACAGAGGGCAAAAAAGCTGGGAAAAAAAGTAGGAAAAGAAATTTGGAAGAGTAAAGCACATTCCACAACAGTGTGTGTGTATACATATATATGTGTACATATATATACTATATATATATATAGTATATATATAGTATATACTATATATATATATATATAGTATATATACATAGTATATACTATATATATATATATATATTCACTATATATATATAGTGAAGAGATCCTGAGCTACAGCTGACTTAATCAATATGGCACAAGGTACAATGACACTGCTAGAAATCGACCACACTACCACAAATAGGAAGAAAAGAAAACAGTATGATTTTGAACTAGTATACTAAAATCCTCAGCACAGGTAAATTGTATAGGTCCAGCAGCAGGCTGACACAACCATACCGCTTCCAGATTTTGGTTAGCCCACGCCTACTCTATAGGTTAGCAATATTGTTCTCCATCCTACATGTAGACATGCAGTCGTGGCCTCTTTGTGCAACAACCCCTGAATTACTGATACCTGTTGAAGTGGTTCTATAACATTTAGTGACATAAAGACACTTCAAATTTACATTTGTCCCAAGACTCAGTTCAAAGATTTAAATATTCTAAATGATCCAGGTGAATAATGGGTCTTACTCCAGTGCACTTGTCTTCTCCCTGATCAGAAATTCTTGCCTTATTTTAATAGGTACGTATGATCTTGGAAAAAAGTTTAAAAGTTTCACTTTCAGTAAACTGCATATTCCAAGGGAATGTTTCATAAGAAAATTCCCAACTGTGTCTGTTCAACAACAGCTGTTAAGAAGGCTACTGAATCACCATTGTACTGGTACCAACAATATACATACATATATATAATTATCATTATTTATTTATTTATTTATTTATTTATTTTATGCTGGGCAACTGAAGAAAAAGGACAGAAAGAGAAAATACTAGGAAGAAATGCTGTGATAATAATGTGTTGTGAGTTGTGTTGGGAAGAAGTGCCTGCTGAGGGTGTTTTTACAGTGCAGAGTTATCAGATATCATAGCAGGAAGCTACTCTTGTTAAGATGATAGAGTCAGACAGAAACATTACTCTAACACCATGCTTTAGAAGACAGCTGAAAATAATACTTATGATACTCTTTGTGGCACTTTGAAATCATTGTATTAAGCTCAGAATTATGGATGAGCTCTGCTTCACGTTAGTTTAATAAAGGTATCACACTCTTTGTCTCAGATGAGTATTACACACAATAAAAACGAAACATTCTTTCCAAGATTTAATTGAGTTCTCTTCTGTAATCAGTTTCCTATTCCCTTTCTTATTTTTCAGATACAGACTAATGTAAAATCTTCACACATAAAAAATAATTTGTGGTAACATTTCCACTTATTTTTGGATGAGCTGGAGTCCTGTATTTTTATATACATATTATGAAGCAGCATATAAATTCTACTGATTTAATACAGTTATGGTGTGACAGATTTTTTTTTAGGTTGATTGGAACAGCGTAAGTAATTGAATTTTCATTTGGATTACCAGACCTAAAAAAAAGAAAAAAAAAAAATTGTACTGAAACAGATAATTTGTTTCAGTTCAGACAAAGAAAAAGAGGTGGAATGACTCTGTCTCAGCACTCTGGGCAGTCCCCTAGAAGTGTAAACTTGAATTCCAGCTCCTATATCTAGGAATATTTGAATCCTTCATAAAACTATTTCAATACAAGAAACTGAGAGTGAACTATCTTGAAATATTCCCTTCCAAAGACTGGAGCCAGAGTCTTGTTTCTATGCAAATGGATAGAAATACCAAGTGGCATTATTACTCCTCCTTCCTTCATCTCACCTGAAAGATAAATAATATAACTATTTGACTAAAACATTTTAGCTTTTAAAGAAAAACACTGCTAATTTTCACTTACTTTTCTATTTTTAGATCCTCATGTATGATATTTTTGTTATCTTAAAAACAAACTTAAGATGTTCCACTGGCACAAAAACTCACCTTTACAATCCCATAAGCATGTCTCTTTTGAGAAGAATGCAAAAATCTCATCCAGACAATTAAAACACTATATATTTTGTAAGTAAAAATATGAATATAGATTTATGAGATTTTAGGATTTCACTGAAACAGCATTAACCATTCAAGTACCTCATAATGTCGCTTCTTAGAAGGCAAGTACCGTAAATCTTTATTAAAAAAATCACTGTTTGAAACAATGACTTACAGACTTTTTGAGGGATCTGAAAAGCAATATTAATTTGCCTTCAGTTCAGAATCAATTACTGAGTTCATTTTGTTTCCATCCAAAGGCTTGCTATGTGATTCTTAAGTAGTAATATAAATAATTAGCAAAACAAAGATCATCTAGTTTCAATCCCTCTGCTCTGGGCAGGGTTGCCAACCACTAGAGCAGGCTGCCCAGAGCTACATCAAGCCTGGCCTTGAATGCCTCCAGGGATGGTGCATCCATAACCTCTCTGGGCAACCTGTTCCAGTGCCTCACCACCCTCTGAGTGAAATGCCTATGTCCTTCTGCTTAGTGTAGATGCCTAACTTTATCCTACTTTAGGCTTCTAAATAGGATGATATTCAGAACAACTACATCAGATTGCAAAAATATTCCCCATGGGGTCAAAATCCAAAAGGTAGCTTTTAAAAACCTTGGTTTCTAAGTTTACATATTCATCCAATGAATTTAAATTGGGTGGAAAAAGGCCAATTATGTTTTGCAGAGTACAATATTAAAATAAATACACGAACAAAAATATCCAACTGTAAACACAGATTGATGTAACTCAGACCATTCTAATTACTCTTGGAAACTTGAGTCTCGTACAGGACTTATAAACTGTGTCATCATGACAAAAAGCACCCCTGGATCCTGGAGTTTTCTATTGAGTCTGTTTTAAGTTTAGGCTAAAATAAAAGGGAACTATTTTCAAAGGCACAACAGTTAGATGTCTTAATCCAAGAGAAGTGAACACCTGAGATGATATTTTAAGAGCTTTCTTAGCTACCCTGGGAAGATTTCGAAAGCCTATAAAAAGTCAGAGGCAGAATTCAACTGACGGTATCTAAGTGTGGTTTTGTAACCTATGTAAGACAATTTAAGATTGTTCTTCTGCCAAAAAGGCTATTCACAACTTCACACTACCCAATGGCCATATACTTTGTTGTATTTTTCCTGTGTTTGAACTAGGCAAAACGCAAAAAAAATTGCAGGGCTATTTTTCACTTAGCTTGTAGGGACATGTATGAAGAATGGTACTTTTGGAGCTCAAATTTTCCTGTGTTTTTGGAACTAGCTAGTTTTTCAGAGGTGCTACTAAGTATGTATTAGGTATCCTAATTAGGCTGTATGCATATTAAATGCATATTAGATATTTTTGAAGCTTTCTAGGTATTCAAGACAATGTGGACACTGTTATGTGCATATGTTGAATATAATCCTTAGAAATCAAGGTTCTCAATGCTGATTTAGGCATTTGCTGAAATTCAAAGGTAACACGATTTCTAAGTCACATAAAAAGGGGAGTGTAATCAGAAGGATCAAAAATGTACCCAATGAGAAATTAGGTAATGAGAAAAAAGGTACCTAATGAGAAATTCCAAACTGTTTGTGTGTCTATCTTCAATTCTGAGGTACAGTAAAAAAATCCCCAAAATGCCTATTTCTATTTTTGACCATGATACCTTTTAAGACTGATCTTTAAAATCTTTCTTAAAACAATTGTAACAGTTTAACATTTTTTCCTTTTGATTTTTACCTTATTCTGCAAGAAACGACAATACTCAGTTTATCATTGCCTTACAAGACATCTCTCTTCTCATAAAGCAAATGGAATTGAAATGTTTCTCCTCACCATTTTCAAAAGACACATTGATTTTCATTTAAAATTGACCTAAATTTTAGTTCCTTCCATACTATTTCAAATGCATTTTTAAAGAAAACAACCAACCAAAAAAAGAAAAGAACAAAAAAACAACAAATCAAACAACAACAAAAAACAACAGCATATAGACATGTCAAAACAAAATGGTTTATTTAACCTCAAACAACACTTTGACTCCCTCCCCCTTCCCACTTTAATCTGCAAGCTCACCAGGGCAAAAGAATGATCTGTTTTCCAATATAACTTTAGTCTAAGGTCCTTTGCATAGAATACAGTATTTCAAACTGCTTTCAATGAATAACATCTCATTTCTAAAAAGTTAACTAAACTTTATGAAGTTTTCTTAATAAAATAAATGGTTATAAGTCTTCATTCCCTGAAGAAAATATGTGCATTTGAAGTATCTGCTGTTTCAGCATCTCTGTTCTGCCTAAACTTAAATCCCAATTTCCCTTTCATATACCATTGATGAAGCTCAGATACATGATACTTTGTTATAATTTGCCTGATGGTTTTATTTATTTATTTATTTTTACTAAAGACTGGGAATGAAATTTAATTGTAATAAAACACTATAGTATATACACTGCTAACAGGATTGCAAAGTATCTCCTATAGGAAACATGTTATTAGTTAGTAGTGAGATGTAAGCAACACAGGACTTGGTTCTACTTTATCCTCAGATGCAAGACCCCCAGCCCTTTTTCCAGGAGGGCTGAGGCTGTATTGCAGTAACAGAAAGTGTGTTTAGCCAGTATGACCAGGGATGCCCTTATCATGAGTCATTTCCACACAAGACCACTGGTGGAGATCACACAGGATGGGGTCCTGAATGGTCCTCTAGTGCTGGTGCAAAGAACATATGACCAATATTTATATGGGTGAATCAAGGCCAAAGCCCTGCATGATTTATTGTCTGGAAGAAACCAGGAAATACCCAAATTCATATATGCATGTGTTTCCAGACCACAAAAGTTTAAATAAGTTTTTTAAAAAAACATACTTTGAAAAAAAAATAATAACTTTTAATGATAAACAATTTCTGTGATTTACTTTATATCTTTATATAATTACCGTACTCAGTTCGTTGTTGGTTTAATGACAAAGGGCTTGAACCTTTGTCACTTGCCACCCTGTGAAAAGTCACAATGGGAGCACAGGTCTGCTCCCTGCCTTTGCCATTGATTTGGCAAGGAGTTGGCTGGCTGCCCTCCCTCTCCCCTTAGTCATCCTGAAGTCTGGGGGTGTATGATTTACAGTGGTGAGAGAGAGCTCATGCTAATGAACCGTCCTCATCATACAGATCTTTATGCCTAATTCATCAGGCACTTTAGAGTGTGATCAACTCATCAACAGCCACACTGAATTTTTTAGCTCAAGGCTGGCTATGCTCTCTTTTCTGTGCACAACTGTGGTTAGAGAGACTGAGTAGACCAAGTACATGTTAATAAATGAAATGTTAACAACACTTTAGCTCACTGCCCTACTGCCTGATACACTCTTTTTCCCCTGCTTCCTGAGGGACTTTTTGTCCCCTGATAATATAAAAGAACAAGAAAGAAAGAAAGAGAGAGAGAGAAAATTTAAATAGTTCAGGGCCCTGATAAGCAGGCATATTGAGACTATAACATGTCCTAGCATACGTTTCAATGCATTTGAGGTAGAGATGTTTCCTGAATGCTTTCTTGGTTCTTGGAAAAGTGTTGAGTACACTACCACTGTGATTGCATATGTGCATATATGTGCTCTCTCTCCTGTCTGCTGTGTTCCTGTTGCTACCCAGTACCTGTCAGTTTGCTCTGTTATGTTCTAACTTTCTGAGACTCTTTCACAATAGACTCTCAGCCCCAGCATCTGGCTGAAGGTGCCACCAAAATGAAGATACACATGCACACATACTCACAGCAAGAGAATTAATTTGATGTCAGATTTTCTTCTGTTACTGACTATAGATCTTGCATGTTACTGTAGTAGCCCTTGAGTCTTCACATGGAATTTTGGAGACTTTAACATTTCATTTCTTAACTCAGTGTCTTTCCTGTCATGATTAGCAAATTTCAGAAATCATTCAATGGGGAAAGAAAAAAAAAGGGAAAAAAGGATATTAATGTACAAATGGGCAATCTGTGAAACTATTATTATGAAGCTAACATGATTAGCAGAAAAAACAATGTGTGTCTAGAAATAGAAATGAAAACTATCCTTCTTGTGTGACCTGTAGACTCTCCAATGCCTCTTTGAAATACAATAGAAATTTTGCATTTACCTTTAGCAATTCAGCAAAACATCTATCAAAACCAAAAAGGAAATAAACCTGGACCAAATCTTATAAAATAGTATCCCTGCCCTCCTACTCCCCAAAAGCAAAAACAAACAAAACACCAATCCTCACAAGGCAATGTCTGAATTTACCTGTATGAATTTAATACAGTACTGGATTTTCAGCTTTTCTTGCTCATGCACCTGAGTTGATTAATATATATACTTTCTTGCTGTTGTGGTTGTTTGTATTGCTTTGTTGCTCTATATGGGCAGAAATCCTTTGGAGGAGGAACTTTAGGATACACACTTCTTTCACCACTTCTGGTGTTCATACTTTGGATGTTTAACATGGATACCAGCTTGCTGCCCCTCTCCTGATGCAAGAGGGAATCTGAGATAGAAGTGCATCTCCTTGATGGACATGGAGATGGACATGAAGTTTTGAAACTCTCAGCTTACATAAGATTATAGTGTGTGTATATCCATATATGTATGCACACATATATATATGCACATATATGAGCTATATAAATCTTTCTGTATGAAAATTCCTTAATGCTCTTCTGCCACTATAATAATTTCAAGAGTTTCTAGATTGCTAAAGCACCCACACACAGACCAGTGTGACAGAGAACCAGATCCCACTGATACGGTGCTTCTCTAAGTTAGGTTTCTGAAGATGGATATCATGAACAGAGATGCTCACTGAACTCTCAGAAATTACACTAAGGCTAGTTTGGGATCTGGGTGCCCAGTGTGGCAAGCACATTTTTTCTGCTCATTGAGCAAAGCCTGTCTTTCACTGTCTGAATCTCTTGTGGAGGCATGAAGATTTAATTAGTATCTTTTTTGAAAGTTACCCTGAAATCTAAGGAATGAAATTCTCTAATCAATTCCAGATGTCTGAATTAAAAATACACACACTACCATATTCCTTTGAAAGCTGAAGATTCATAGTTCCAACTTTCATTTTGGAAGAGTTTGTAATTGGGGCAGGAAAAAAAACTGGTTTTCAAAATGTCCATGAAAATATAATATATATATATATTTTTTTCTTATTAAACTTACTACAAATTTTACATTATGGTTTGTTGTCTGTGGTTTAAAAACCTAGATTACATTTATAAGAGTAGAAATCAGTAAGGCATTTCTGAAGAAGATGGATACAGATACAGTGACACAGTGGCATAACAAGAAAATCTATTACTAGTTTGTCAGACAGGCCTCTCTTTAATACTTGAAATAATTTTATATAATTTTGTATGCAGAAGGTCCAAGCAGAAGCAGAAGAACAACCATTTGCAAAAGTTGAAGAAAAGCATTTAAGTCTAAATGGCATCATATCCGTTCTTTACAAATCTATTATATGAAAAATAAAAAAATAAAAAATCACTGCTCTAGGGAGTGAAGCTATTGTATCTGAACTAGCAGGTCTGACTCAGATATAGATTGTACCCGTTATGTATAGACCATCAATTGACAAACATTTGAAAGTGTTCAGACTACCAACAAGAATGAAATAATAATAAAAAAAAATCTATTGACACAAAAACATATAAAATATCTGAGAACTAACAAAGAAGCAAGAGCTGGTTCATTTTCAAGAGTCTTGCAGTTTTTATTTTGTTGTGTAACAAGCTTAGTGGAATTCAAAAAAAAAGCACCTGGTTCTCAGATATAATGCTTCTTTTAAAGAAAATCTAAGAAGTTATGCGATTATTATGGGCATTTGGAGTACCCTCAACACTCATCAAAATTTGGGGAAGAAAGGGTTGTCTTTATTTTCTCAAGTCATAAATGATGAAGGTTGAGTGGATTTTCAGACAATGGTGGCTGCGTTTGCTACCGATGAACTATCACAAATACAACAGCAGTGGACCAAATAGAAACCAGACCTACAGAAGAGAGTTGAGCAGGGTGTTCAGGATGTGGGCTAAGGAGGAACAGCCAATGTTTTCCTCTTTGACAATCAGATTTGGGAAATGGAGCTCAGTCTACAAGTTAAACTGCTTCATAGATTTTACTTTAAATTTCCCCCTTTGTAACTTCCTCAGTTACAGTCTAAAGCAGAGCAAGAGCTGTATGCTTTCTATATCAAGCACCACAAATGTTCAGCCACACATGTCAAGCCACACATAAAATATTGATACCTCACATTGGCAGGGTTAATACAATGTTATTTTAATTGCAAACACACTGTGGGTGATTAGTCAAACTTGGTGCATCTTGAATCTTAAGATAAAATGCCTTCTGGCTGGACCTCCTATGTAATTAGCACTATGACCCTCATGTGTTCTTCTCTGTTATTAATATGATTGGTCTAATACGAGATATCATTCATTAACCTGTTGTGAACCATCTTAGAAACCATACTTGAATAATAGACTTCATTTCTTGTTCTAAATCCATTTACTAGGAGGGACAGAGAAAGGGATGAAGACAAGCTTTCTCCATTAGACTGACTGGTATAGTGTTAAGCACAATATATAGTGTATGAAATTATGAAAGAGCAAATTAAGTAACAGGGCATATCTGGCTCATTAGTAATGGATGATCAGGTGCTCATTATGTTGAATTTCCACCCTGTTCTGAAGATGAATGCACATGCCAGAACAGAAATATGCTAACTGACCCTGCCTGAAAATAAACTAATGCACATCTGGAAGTTCACTGTTTTGCCAGCTCGCTACTGTTTATTCTTTCTTTCTTCCTTTCCTTCTCTCTCTCTTTCTTTACTTTATTTCTTTTTCTCTTTTTCAAATTCAATTAGAATTTGAATCTTTTATATGTTATTAAAAGTGCACCTGTCTACATGCTAGTTATTAAAAAAATACAGACTACTATTAGCATTAGGTAAATAAAATAAAATAAATTTTTAAAAAAAAAGTGTTTTAGAAGAGAAGTGAGCTTATAAATGTAGGGCCAGGACTTCAGCCAATACCAGTCAGGTTTCTCTACTGGCTCCAATAGAATTAGTGTTAACATCAACCGAGGAAAAAAAAAATGAAAAAAAAAAAATCTCCAACCAACCAGCCAACAACAACAAAAACAAATGAACGGTAAAATAAGCAGATCAGATTGCTAAGTGGAACCGATTATAGTTTTGCTGTGTTCTCTGGTTTAATAGTTTGCCTTAATAATACTCTGGATAGACTATTGCGGTTATATTCCTGTGTGAAAGTTTGATCACTTCGAATTGTTTACCCGCCTCACATACGTGGACCTGTCAGAGTTCTTGGCTTCTGAATGTGCAAGTCACCCCTTGACTGGTCTGAAGAAAAGGACACATAGCAGGTTGATTGACTTTAAAAAGACTGTTGAGGTTTATCTGAGTCCCATCACAGAGGAAAGCAATGGGGTGTTAAAACACTGAGAGCAGGAGGGTAGGATGAAAAATACTGCCGGGTCTGCGCACCTCATTAGGAAGCACTCAATACTGGTTTTGTGAAATTCCATGTGCTCCCTCCTGCTTACTGAAGGGGGTCAGCTGTGCTTTGTGTGCTCGCATAGGTAGTACTGAGCTCTGGGGTGCTGGCCTGCACATGTGTGAAGTGCAGGCATGACAGCACAAGAAAGATCCTCTCCAATAAGTCAAATTCAATGAATGTGACTTGACAGATTGGAATAAAAGAAAAAATAATCTACCTGCATAGGAGTGTCCCAGTTCTATAGCCCATATTTGTTTGAAGAGGGATTCAATGTGAGTCTCTGCTAACCTATGAGTAAAATTTTTGTGCTTATAAAGTGGATGAGCATTCCTCAGTGAGTGTATGCTTATTCTAGCTATTCTTGTTTCAAAAGATAGGAGGCAGAAGATTTGCTGATTCTTCTCTTTGATAGCCACCATGCTATTACATTAAGGCATCGCTTTTTAAATCATGTTTCAGAATGACTTGAGTAAGAGCATTTCAGAGTGTATACCTTTGACATCTGAGTACTAAATACTTATTGAAGAAATAAATAGTATGTCCTCATCGATGAACATTGTGGTGTTTTCGTGGAAATTTCCAAGGCTTCTTAGAAAAGAAAGCATGCCAATTCCTTAAATGAAACATTGCAAATTATGACTTCTGCAGAGATCAGCTGCTAATTACTTAGAACAATTGTTAATCATCCACTAACAACCTGGAGACCAGTGCAATTGTTAGGAATTCTAGCAATACCAAAACTACCACTGTGTTAAATTATTAAAGTTTTGTATCAAAGAATGAGTTTAAGTTGCTTTGGTCCTGTGCAAAAACTCCTCTGATCTTCGGCAATCATAATTTATTTACAGCTTCCATACGTTCTCCTTCTATCACAAAGAAATAGGGTTTCTTAAGTATGGCCAGGAGGCACTGAATTTTCATATGTAGTACTATCTTTCAGTGGGAAAGACAGGGAAGAACTGCTGGCTTGAAGGTTCAGCAGCCAGCTTTTCTGTGTGAAAGGCAGGTTATCTAAACATTTTCTTCCCCTGAGAGAGATATTCATAATATTTATTCTAAAATACAAATATTAGAGCTCTTTGCTCCATGTGAATTATCCTTAGGTATAGTAAATACAGTTCAGGTTAAAATAAAATCAGGGCATAGGAACAGCTAGTGTTTACATTTATAAAAAGTACATGTGGAGATTATTACAGGAAAATGTTCCAGAATTTATTTAAAACTCCCCCTTTTAGCTGGATAAAGAACATTTTAGCATTTGGACTTGAACTCAACTTGGCTGTAACCGTATTGTGGCTCCCACAGATATGTCTCTGTTTAATGTGGACATCTTCCCAAATGTTGGGATTGGTACATTCTGCAGAAGGCAGATTAATCCTAAATGTCCTGGTTTATAAATTACACAGGATAGTTTGTTTGTTTGTTTTTTTAATTCAGCTCTGATCTATCAACCAATGTCCAACAGCGCTTTAGAGTCAAAGAGAGATAGCATCTCCCGTTTATCAGTGTAACTTGTCTGCATTAGATATATAATTATTTGAAGTATCTGGTAAGCTGTAGCAAAAATGGACTGGAGAAACAATGAGGAACATATTTGATACACCATTGCAGATCATACTTAAAACTGCAACAAAATTTTGTGTAGTGTATGTAACTATTTTACAAAGAAAGAAATAAAAGCCTAACTTTTTTATTTTTAAAAATAATTGACACTACATTGTTGCTTTGAATCAATGTCCTTCTGTTGATAATCTGCTTACAAGAGATATATACAAAGATGTGATTTTCTTCAGTAACAGGATATAGAGAATGTTCCAAGCAAAATGCTTGCCAATTTTTCATACCACACTTCTCAGTTCTGACAGTTTTTGTTTAAAACTGCTTGTACACAAGCAAATAAAAGGAACAGGATTTTTAGTTGCTCTGCCTTCCAGTCTCTAGAGAGCAAACCAACTGGGAGTGGGCAAGAGATCCTAGAAGTCTGCTTACTAATTTTGCACTGCCTGACTCAGATTCTTAGCAGGATTTCATGGTTTCATAAGCATGAAAAGGAGAACCACGAGGAGCCTCACCAACAATTTAGTTAGTATATCCCATTAGATAACCAAAGTAACATAAAATGGCACTAGACTCTTCCTCAGATCCTTTTGCTAAAATGCTTACAGTTTTAGTCCTAGAGCTAAGTTCTGTCTTCTCTCTATTTTCCCAAGTTGAACAGCCTAATTCTATGGAAAGATTGGTCTTAATTACAACCTCTATTGCAATGCTCCTGGTCAGCTTATTTTTACTCTACCACATGCCTTGGGAATAGATATCAAATATAAACACTTTCAGTTTTCTCTCTCTTTCAAGCAATCTTACCTACGATAAGTCAACCATGAGAGTATTCACCTGGATCTTGGAGCAGAAATCCACTTTTCACTGAATCAACATCTCCTGGCATGAACACAAAGGAAAGGCAAATCATTAACAAGCAAAAGGCACTGCCTGCCACCAGGCACCCATGCAGTATATATCTCTATAACCTTTTTCATCATACAATTCTTTCCAAAATGCTCACTACCCAGTGTTATTTTTACTGAAATAGCAGCAATTAAATTTCCATTGCAAAGAAAGTATGAACAAAGCTGAACACTCTTGTATAAGAGTGTATATGATCTTGTATATATCTTGCACAGTGTTCACATGAGGAAGGCAGCTTTGAATAGCTGAGAACTCTGTCAAATCAACATCAGTTCTCACCAGACCACTCCAGTGTTTCTCTTTGCACTAACAAAGCACATCTCACTTTCTATCACTTGCAGTTTTTCATGTTTAGAATAAACAATGCTACATGATTATTTTCTAGCTTTAAAGGCAGTGATACCTCTCCATACTAAAAATTAGTTAAATTTAACATATACAATAGCAAAATTGAAATGAAAGTATAAGGAGAAAGTAAACAGCAAGGATGTAGGGAGACTACATCTAAAAACATCCCCTCCCCCCCCCAAAAAAAAAGAAAATTAGGAGTGACACCTGAAGGTTAGAATGAAAACACTTTGAAATGTTATCTGTAACAGTTCTGCTGTCCTACAGCACCCAATTACAAATCCACCCACGTGATTCCCTACCTTAAAGCTGAATTAAATATTTAAATCCTGTTGTTCATGTATGCAAAATGTAAAAGGATAGGTTTTTTGTTGGTGGTGGGTTTTTTGTTTTTAATTCATATGGCAGAATGACCTTCATGAAGGCATATTCCTCAGATGCTGAAAGAAAATGGAACAACTCTTTATTAAAATATGCAAATAAGTTTAGTTTTTTTTCTCTGTTCTCAAGACATACACTTTTTAATATACACTGTTATATGAATAAAGAAGTGTATTCTATTTTACAATATATAAATATGCTGCATTTATCAAAAGTAATCCGCACCACTTTTTCTTTCATTTGGGAAAATTAAAACATATATTTTACAGCTAGCTGTGCAATATTATTATATCTAACATGATTTCAGCTGAGGGAAATCAATGGGTACAAGCTTTTGGGGAACATTTCGAAAAATGGCTCCTTTCACACTTATATAGTATAGTGCTTTGTTTGCAACCAAGGCAAGTACTGATTGAGAATGAAATTAAATCTTGTCCGTGACCTCAAACAGTTTTCATCCCCTGCAGTTTTCATCCAAACATCCCAGAAATGTGAGGTGTTTGATCAGATTCTGCTTTCATATATGATGAAATACTAGATGTCTGCAAATCATTCCACACACAAGAAAGTAGTAACTGGCAACAAAAACACATGAAAAGTAATCACAATGTGATCTCTTACTAACGCAAAAAATCCTAAATCCCTATTAGTTTCTTGCAGATCATCTACACAACCAGTTTGCACAAATGGGGCACATTGTGCTGGTGTGTTGGCAAGTTTCAGTAGACTGTCATTTCTATTTGGAGAGAAATATATCCTTTATGAAACTCAGAGACAATGCTTTTATTTTATTTGTATATATACCAGCATGGTACTATACAATAATGCATTCACACTGGCAAACAAAAGAGAGATCATGTGGTTATTCAATTACCCATGTTAGCAAAGGGAATGGTATTCAGATTAGGGCTAGGAAGTATATTTAGCTTAAATACCAGATTTTCTGTGATCCAGCCATCTTCATTTCCACCAAATTGCAACAAAATACTCCAAAACTTGTTCATAATATGTGCTTTAGCCTGACCTCAATTATTATCAATTTATACCAGGATAATTGTGGGAAAACTTTGGACTGAAGTTACAGATTTTTTAACTTGATCCTTTGATATTAAGTGTTTGCAACATGAGACATGTGCCATCACCACATTACTAAATAAAGGTCATCCTCAGTTTGCTGAAACACAGATTAGTTACCAAGAACATGTTAACATTCTTATACTTTTTTCTCTGGAGTGTGGGAAATGAGGATGGCCTTATTCATTTTTCTTAAAATAGAAGTAGA
Organism: Heteronetta atricapilla; assembly: GCA_011075105.1. Lineage (NCBI taxonomy): Eukaryota > Metazoa > Chordata > Aves > Anseriformes > Anatidae > Heteronetta > Heteronetta atricapilla. The sequence goes on along the minus strand of CM021732.1, from coordinate 29,789,523 downwards.
CCACAGTCAGCACTGAAGTCTTACCACTTAGGAAAACCAGTAAACAAAATTTCTGGGTTTATATGAACTGATTAATGACACAGCAATAGGAAGATCTGGCCGTGTGCAACACTGAGTTTTGGAAGCTCATCAAATTCAAACTCAAAGAAGGAGACCAGTTCTTCCCCCAGACTCCTTTTCACCAACTTTGCATACTTTTGTTAATAAGCACACAGGAGTTCGACACCATCAAAGCCCTGGTGGTCAAGAGCTACATACATTAAACACTCTCAGTACAAAATAAAAGTGTCAAATGACTTCTGCATTCAAAGACCCACAGACATCAAAATGAATCACTGACCCATTACAGGAATAAGTATTTTCTTTTTATTTTATTTTATTTTCTCAGTCTGCTGCTTCCCCTGATGGGGAAGAAGACAAGCCTGGCTGAACAGAGAATTGTGGCTTGAGCTTAGGAGAAAAAAGAGGGTTTATAATCTTTGGAAAAGTGGGCAGGCCACTAGGGAGGACTATAAGGATATCGCGAGGCTGTGCAGGGATAAAATTAGAAAAGCCAAAGCTCATCTGGAGCTCAATCTGGCTACTGCCATTAAAGATAACAAAAAATGTTTTTATAAATACATCAACACAAAAAGGAAGACTAAGGAGAATCTCCATCCTTTACTGGATGCGGGGGGAAACTTAGTTACAAGAGATGAGGAAAAGGTGGAGGTGCTTAATGCCTTCTTCGCCTCAGTCTTTAGCGGCAATACCGGTTGTTCTCTGGATACCCAGTTCCCTGAACTGGTGGAAGGGGATGGGGAGCAGGATCCACGAAGAAATGGTTGGTGACCTGGTATGGCACTTGGATGTGCACAAGTCGATGGGGGCCGGATGGGATCCACCCAAGGGTACTGAGAGAACTGGCAGAGGAGCTGGCCAAGCCACTTACCATCATTTATCAACAGTACTGGCTATCGGGGGAGATCCCAGTTGACTGGCGGCTAGCAAACGTGACGCCCATCTACAAGAATGACCCGAGGACTGTCCCAGGAAACTACAGGCCTGTCAGTTTGACCTCAGTGCCAGGGAAGCTCATGGAGCAGATTATCTTGAGAGTCATCACATGGCATTTGCAGGGCAAGCAGGCGATCAGGCCCAGTCAGCATGGGTTTATGAAAGGCAGGTTCTGCTTGATGAACCTGATCTCCTTCTATGACAAAGTGACATGCTGGGTGGATGAGGGAAAGGCTGTGGATGTGGTCTACCTTGACTTCAGCAAGGCTTTTGACACCGTTTCCCACAGCATTCTCCTCAAGAAACTGGCTGCTCTTGGCTTGGACTGGCACACGCTTCGTTGGGTTAGAAACTGGCTGGATAGCCGGGTCTAAAGAGTCATGGTAAATGGAGTCAAATCCAGTTGGAGTCCGGTCACTAGTGGCGTTCCCCAGGGCTTGGTGCTGGGGCCGGTCCTCTTTAATATCTTCATCGATGATCTGGATGAGGGCATTGAGTGCACCCTCAGTAAGTTTGCAGATGACACCAAGTTAGGTGCGTGTGTCGATCTGCTCGAGGGTAGGAAAGCTCTGCAGGAGGATCTGGATAGGCTGCACCGATGGGCTGAGGTCAACTGCATGAAGTTCAACAAGGCCAAGTGCCGGGTCCTGCACCTGGGGCGCAATAACCCCAAGCAGAGCTACAGGCTGGGAGATGAGCGATTGGAGAGCTGCCAGGCAGAGAAGGACCTGGGAGTGATGGTGCACAGTCGGCTGAATATGAGCCAGCAGTGTGCTCAGGTGGCCAAGAAGGCCAATGGCATCCTGGCTTGTATCAGAAACAGTGTGACCAGCAGGGCTAGGGAGGTGATCGTCCCCCTGTACTCGGCTCTGGTGAGGCCACACGTCGAGTACTGTGTTCAGTTTGGGGCCCCTCACTACAAGAAGGACATTGAGGTGCTTGAGCAAGTCCAGAGAAGGGCTACAAAGCTGGTGAGGGGCCTGGAGAACAAGTCCTACGAGGAGGGGCTGAGGGAGCTGGGCTTGTTCAGCCTGGAGAAAAGGAGGCTCAGGGGAGACCTTATCGCTCTTAACAGGTACCTCAAAGGAGGCTGTAGCGAGGTGGGGGCTGGTCTGTTCTCCCACATGCCTGGTGACAGGACAAGGGGGAATGGGCTTAAGTTGCGCCAGGGGATTTTTAGGTTGGATCTTAGGAAGAACTTCCTTACCAAAAGGGTTGTTAGACATTGGAACGGGCTGCCCAGGGAAGTGGTTGAGCCACCATCCCTGGAGGTCTTTAAAAGACGTTTAGATGTAGAGCTTAGGGATATCATAGAATCATAGAATCATAGAATATCCTGAGTTGGAAGGGACCCTTAAGGATCATCAAGTCCAACTCTTGACACCGCACAGGTCTACCCAGAAGTTCAGACCATGTGACTAAGTGCACAGTCCAATCGCTTCTTAAACTCAGTCAGGCTCGGTGCAGTGACCACTTCCCTGGGGAGTCTGTTCCAGTGTGCAACCACTCTCTCAGTGAAGAACCCCCTCCTGATGTCAAGCCTAAACTTCCCCTGCCTCAGCTTAACCCCGTTCCCGCGGGTCCTGTCGCTGGTGTTAATGGAGAAAAGGTCTCGTGCCTCTCGACACCCTCTTACGAGGAAGTTGTAAACTGCGATGAGGTCTCCCCTCAGCCTCCTCTTCTCCAGGCTGAACAGGCCCAGTGCCCTCAGCCGTTCCTCGTACGTCTTCCCCTCCAGGCCTTTCACCATCTTCGTAGCCCTCCTCTGGACACTCTCCAACAGTTTCACGTCCTTTTTATACTGTGGTGCCCAGAACTGCACACAGTACTCGAGGTGAGGTCGCACCAGCGCAGAGTAGAGCGGGACAATCACCTCCCTCGACCTACTAGCGATGCTGTGCTTGATGCACCCCAGGACACGGTTGGCCCTCCTGGCTGCCAGGGCACACTGCTGGCTCATATTCAACTTGCTGTCTACCAGGACCCCCAGATCCTTGTCTTCTAGGCTGCTCTCCAGCGTCTCATCGCCCAGTCTGTACGTGCAGCCAGGGTTTCCCCGTCCCAGGTGCAGGACCCGGCACTTACTCTTATTGAACTTCATGCGGTTGGTGATCGCCCAGCTCTCCAACCTATCCAGATCCCTCTGCAAGGCCTTTCCACCCTCATCCGAGTCCACAACTCCTCCACGTTTGGTGTCATCAGCAAACTTGCTCAAAATACCTTCTATTCCTACATCCAGATCGTTTATAAAAATATTGAAAAGTACCGGCCCTAAAATGGAGCCTTGAGGGACCCCACTGGTGACCGCCCGCCAGCCTGACGCAGCCCCATTCACCATAACCCTTTGGGCCCTGCCCGTTAGCCAATTGCTCACCCATCGGATGATGTTTTTATTTAGCTGTATGGTGGACATTTTGTCCAGTAGGATCCTATGGGAAACCGTGTCAAAAGCCTTGCTGAAGTCCAAAAAAATCACATCAGCTGGTTTCCCTTGGTCCACCATACGGGTGATCTTATCATAAAAGGAAATCAGGTTAGTTAGGCAGGACCTACCCTTCACAAACCCATGCTGGCTGGGACCAATGACTGCTTTGTCCCCCAGGTGCGCCTCAATAAGTTCGAGAACCATCTTCTCCATGATTTTACCAGGCACTGACGTGAGACTGACAGGCCTGTAATTGCTAGGGTCTTCTTTCTGACCCTTTTTGAAAATCGGCACAACATTTGCCAGCTTCCAGTCTACCGGGACCTCTCCAGACTCCCAGGATAGTTGAAAAATAATTGAGAGAGGTTCCGCGATGACGTCCGCCAGCTCTTTCAGCACCCGGGGATGAATCCCATCCGGACCCATGGACTTGTAGGGATCCAGGTGGAGTAGCAAATCCCGCACACGTTCAGGGTCAGTTGGGAGTTTGTCATCCCCACCGTCCCGGTCCTCCAGCTCAGGGCACCCTGGGTCCCGAAGCCCATCATCGGCATTGAAGACAGAGGCAAAGAAGGCGTTAAGCGTCTCTGCTTTGCCTATGTCATTGTCTGTGAGGAGACCTTCCCTATCAAGGAGCGGCCCTATGTATTCTTTAGTTCTCCTTTTTCCATTCACATATCTAAAAAAACCCTTTTTATTATCTCTCACAGACACAGCCAGCTTCAACTCTAGGTGTGCTTTAGCCACACGAATTTTCTTCCTACAAACACGAACAGCATCCCTGTATTCTTTCCATGTCACCTGGCCCTCCTTCCAGTAGCGAAAGACTCTCTGTTTCCACCTAATCTCCATTAGAATGTTCCTGGTCAGCCACGCCGGCCTCCTGCCCCGCCTGCCTGACTTGTGATATTTAGGAACTGCCTGTTCTTGTGCTTCTAGGAGGCATCGCTTAAAGAATGACCAGCACTGGTGGACATCGAGGCCTTCAAGAGCAGCTTCCCAGGGGACCTTGCTGACTAGTTCCCTGAGCAGCCTGAAGTCCGCCTTCCCCATATCTAGGGATAAGGTTTTGGTGGCACTTTTCCTTCTGTCGCCGTAAATTTTGAACTCAACCACTTCATGGTCGCTATGACCGAGGCGGCCACCAATCACCACATCTCCCACCAGGCCCTCTCTGTTTTCTAGCAATAGGTCTAGGAGGGCACCTTTCCTAGTTGGCTCCGTTAGCACCTGCACCAAGAAGTTATCATCTAGGTGCTTCATGAACCTCCTGGACTTGCTCGTGTCTGCCGTGTGGCACTCCCAGTTAACGTCTGGCAAGTTGAAGTCCCCCATAAGGACAAGGGGAGTTAATCTCAAGGCCTCTCTTAGTTCTGTAAAGAATAATTTATCGGCGCTATCGTCCTGGCCAGGTGGTCTGTAATAGACTCCCACAACTACATCCCCTTTATTCGTTCGTCCCTTGATCCTTACCCAGAGGCTCTCAACTTTGCCATCGCCGACCTGAAGTTCCACACAGTCCAGCCCCTGCTTCACATACATCGCCACCCCACCACCTCGCCTTCCCTGCCTGTCCCTCCTGAAGAGCCTGTAACCATCTATCGCAACACCCCAGTCACAGGACTCATCCCACCAGGTTTCGCTTATGCCGATGATGTCGTAGTTGCGGGACTGGGCCAGTACTTCTAGCTCATCCATTTTATTCCTCATACTGCGTGCGTTTGCGTAGAAACATTTCAGGTGTGTCTCCTTACACTCAGCACCTTGTGGATCTAACCGAAGGACCTCACTGGCACACAGCCCCTCTGATTCTAGCGTACCATCCCTTAGGTCTTCACCGGCGTGCCTGGTTTTAGCCCCTTCCCCCTTCGACTCTAGTTTAAAGCCCTATCTATCAGCCCTGCCAACTCCTGACCAAAGATCCTTACCCCTCTCCGAGAGAGGCGCATCCCATCCGGTGCCATCAGGCCCGGTGTAGCATAGACCTTCCCATGATCAAAGAACCCAAAGTTCTGCCGGTTTATATGGTTTAGTGGGGACTGTTAGTGTTAGGTCAGAGGTTGGACTTGATGATCTTGAGGTCTCTTCCAACCTAGAAATTCTGTGATTCTGTGATTATGCTCTTACAAACTTTTCCTACAATTATAATTTTTTTTGGAAAAAAAAATTATTCATCCGTTAAACTAAATGAACGGGAAGTACCAAAACCAGTCTATGGCAGTCCTTGCAAAATCAATAAGAAATCGAGGGAACCAAAACAAAATGATAATAACAACCTAAGCAAAAATAAATAAATAAATAAATAAATAAATAAATAAATAAGTTTAATCCAAGCTTTTGATCATTCCTCTGCTATCCCTCTTGGGACTGGGCTTTACCAACACATCTCTCCAGTAGTTTTACTGCAAGGCAATATAGCATTACATTCATGATGACAAAGTAAATTATTCAGTAAATAAATTCAGGTTTCAGTAGTCTTTTTTTCCTCTTAAATGTATGCAGCAGTATATATTTGCACATTGCTATTTATCTGTCCAGTGAGACTTTTTAGTATATGAGTGCCTCCTAATGAGTAAATAGCCAAAATCCCACTAGGGTGGTGATATATTTTTCCTCCTACTTTATCTCAGTTAATTTAACCTACACAACCAATTGACTCTTTTTCTCAACGCTCTGAATCACTTAAATAAGTTTCTTATCTCTTCATTCTTAATTTTAGATACTTTATAGACAACTGTAAAAAATAAATCAGGAATGAACTTTTTCTTCCCTTTGACAACAGTCTTATTTATGATGGGTTAAATTTCCTATGTCAATAGGCTTCTTGGAATAGTTTTTTGCTCTCTACATTAACAAGATTTCTTCATGTTCTACTGAAATAGCTGAAAATTTAACAGTCCAACTGGAATTTAGAAAGGTAAAGATCACCATTCCCATGTTCGCTGAATGGGTTATATGAACAGTCTTCTAGTCAGTCATAAAAGCCATTAGCTATTTCATCTCTCATATACATTTGAACATGTAGCAGCAGTAGCATAGAATCCAGGCAGACTCAGGGTCTAAATTATTGTGTTGAACTAAGGGGAGAAAATATTTAAAAAAATATATATATATATATATATATATATGTCAGTCTTTCCATGCATATCTAAATTTATCTTTTTCAAGATCAAGTTAAGCAGCTGTCTTAACCCAGACATTAATCTCAGAGAGGTACTGACTTATTGAATGACATAACATGACATGAGAAGTGTTTGCACCAGATGAAAGTAGGGGTTTTCATGGGATGCTAGGCTGGGGCAACAATTCTCAGGTTGCAGCCTCCTAAAGTTACTGTAAGACCTCACCATGATGATTTAAAAAGGAGCAAAAAAAACTTACAGTGTTTCAGTACAGTGGTGGGTTATTATTGTTTGTTTGTTTGTTTGTTTTTTAAATGACTGGAATAATTCATCCACCATAGTCTTCAGAGGTAATTTCATGTTCTTGAAGAAGCACAAATATACCCAATACAAAAATATACACAGGTTCAATAGACAGAGCTGCAAGTACTTCAGAATGGAGATGGATCACTGTACAACTAGTGACCTGGCATTTTTATATCATGGTTTAATTTGATTGAAATTTGATTTGAACAACAACAACAAAAATCTATTTTCTCTTCTTTGATTCTTTTTTTTTTTTTTACCTCTGCTTAAATTCCAAGCTGCTCCTTTTATTTTTTAAATCTTTTAGAATGTAAAGCAGAGGCATGAAATCTCCAATTTTTATATTTTTCCTCTTTAATAAATAGAGACAACTGAAATAAAAATTTAAACAAAATATGATTTCTTTTAATATGAAATCTATTACTTAAAATATGGAATTAATTTTGTTTGCAAAACAAAGGTTTTAAAATATTATTTCTTCTGATTTATCTTTAATAAGAGTTCAACTTTCTTCCTCAGCTTCTGTATTCAATAGAGATATTATATTGCAGGTGATAATTTTATAGTTTTTCTTGATTCAGAAATGGCTTATTGTTAATAAACTCTTACAGTGCAAGATGATATAACTTTTTTTTTCCATCTCTTATGGAGTTGCAAAGCAAATAAGTATGTTCTTATTGAGATACAGGATGGCTAATAAATTCAGAGTTCATAACTCTGTAAAGAAGCTGAAGGCACAAAAATGATATCTTAAAAATCACATCTTGTTTTTCAATAGGGTTTTCAATGGTGAAAGAACGGTAACAATACAGGTTGACAAAGATGAGTTGAAGAAATCACTCCAGAATAAGTAAGTGTAATTTTTTTTTACTGTGACTGATATACAAAATGGCATATATGCAATGTGTATTCTTTTTTTTTTTTTTTTCTGAAAAACCTCTTTCCTTCCAAGTTCAGATGATCTTTTTCTGATTTTAAGATCTTAAGTAACAATTCAGAATAAAGTAACTCCATTCAGTTCCTGCCTCCGCTTCTTCCAGTCCAATATTTTAGAAAGAATAAAGAAATCAAAACACAGTCATGCTGTTACTGTTTATTAAACAAAAACTTAACCGGGGAAAGGCAAGAAATTCACCCCTTAAAGTAATCAGAGGCTCTCTATATATATACCTCTCCTGCATACTCTTGGAACAGAAAAGGAAGCGGAAAGAGGTGGCAGTGCAGCTAGTTTGCCTTTCTACACATTTCCTACTCCTGGGGGAAAATGAAATTGCATTGTCAGCAGGTGCGTGCTTCCATACTCCTCCTGCAGATATGTATTTCATTGGAAGAATGGACTGGATATGGCTCACTATAATTTTCATCTTCAGTCCTACAGAATCTGTGTGTGTGTATTTTGCAGGTGTATCATCAGCAATCGTGTCAGGATTTCATGAGACAGTAAGCATCTCTGATTGCTTCTGCAAAGCCATATGGCCATGCATGTTTTGCTGCAGACTGACATCGAGTCATGCTTTTCTAGAAATTATTTTCAATAACAATGGATTCTTTTTTTTTTTTAACTAAGACATAAACAGAAGTTCAAAACAGAAAAAAAAAAAAAATGTCATTCAAATTGAATCAGATGCCTCCAGAATGCATGTCTTAGTGACATTTTGCCCTAGCCTCCCCCCCTTCCTCCAAATAAGGTGAGCAGAAAAATCACAATTTGATCCTCTCAGAAGTCCTTTTTATTAAAAACTACAGGAAGGTGAGGATTTCTATAGTAGTAGAAGCAAATGGAAATTATTTTAGGCTTAGTTTCAAGACGAACAGAGTGAGAGAAACCCTCATGGGACAAAATCCATAGAGCTACAAAATTTCAACCCCATATTATTACATAACATTTTTCAGGCACCCCATTCAGGAGAAATGCATTTGGAACCCTGCCCAAGAAAGGGCTCACTTGCTACAAAAGGATGATAAATATAGAGGTTCAATATTTTATGTTAGTAACATTTGTTCTCTCAGCACTGATACTAAAGGCACACAAACGTAAGAGAATCTTAGCTAGAGATACACTGTCAGAACCCATTAAATTGAACCTTAGAGTGATAATTGTCCCTTGAAGAAAGTGCTGTCTGACAGTATTAGAAATGGTACCAGAATTTGTTGAAAAGTAGAAATCTAAGTTCTTCTAGAGACATAGAAGTTTTTAAATATCTGATTGGGTAATTGGAATTTTAGAATTTATTTACTAGTGGAAAGAAAAATTTAACTGCCTCAATTTTATATATGCAGCCACAGGTTCAAAAATTCCAGCTTTTGTATCAAAACAAACCTAAAGCTTCTTGAAGTTTAAATCATGAAAATAAATAAGCAAGACATTGAATAATCTGGAGTGATTAGGAGTTGGTAGAAGATTCTGATTTCAAGATATTTCCCTGTCTTGGAATTCTGACTTAGATCTCTAGTTTTCCTACCTAAGTTATATATATGAAGCATAGGAAAAACAAGTTTGCAAGTTAAAACTCTCTTGAGGAAACCTTCATTTTGTATAGTTCAACAAACAAACAAACCAACAACACACAAAAAAAACACCCTGAAACAACTACTTATTTTCACATATAAAAACTTCCCAGTATCCACTCCAAACTATTGTTTTTTGAAAAAAAGCATTCAGAGAACTTGAGGAAATAATTCCTGACTGGGATTCTGGAGTCATTAACTCACATTATCAAGCACAGCTAAAATTTTTATCTCTTATCTAGCTTCAAGGTTTCTCTTACTATGAAACTATAAATTATGCTATGGTGCATAATTGCATCAGGTGGCTGCATGCAACCTTAGCTCCATAGTGAGAACAAGCTCTGTTTTGTAAATTTGGCTGTATGTTATTTACACATGCCATAAACCCATAAGTGCTCTTGGAATTTTTTGTTTTATTTGTGTGAGAAGGAATATGCTATGCATATGAAAAAAAAGGGTATTAACACAGGTGGAAAAAAAAAAAAAAAAAGCTAACTGATGACTAAGGTTTCCCAGACTAGGTGATCCAGACTGTCCTCTTCTTTGAAATATTAAACTCTTTCTAAAAGAAAAAAAAAAAAAAAAAAAAAAAAAAAGGATTATTCAAAATAGTCCTGACACTCATGATCCAGGATTGTTTTGGTAACATGAGAAAAGCAAATTTGAACACAGATTTCTGAGAGATGACATAAGCTGCCAAACTACTTTTTATGATTCTCCTACTCTCCATTAAAAATGTTATCTTGATGCTGAACAGCCTTCTCCAGCATATTACTACACTCAAATAAAAGTATTGATTTCAACAAATAAATACTAGTTGAAGAAAGATTCTTCATCAGAAATGTCTCAGTCAATTTTAATTTTGATTTGATGATGGGTTTGCATAGTTTCTAATGTTTAAAGCTGCTTAGCATAAACAGTTTTCTATGAATACTTTTGAGCATGTGTCAAAGCAATAATAGTTACTTAAATACACTATCAGATTCCAGAATGGATAAGATGTTTTAAGTTGTGATAGCAAGTAGTACATACATAAAAGGTAGTATTTCTACTAGGCTTGATTATCCTTTAGAAATTCTAAGAATTATATTTGTATGACTAGAGAGGTAAATCTGTGGTTAGAGGAATTACATCAAAAGAATTTTCCAAACCAAAAATCAAATGAGTGATGATGACAAAGGATTCATATTTCCTCATCAGTTTTCAAGGCCCTCAAACACAAGTGTTAGAAACCAAGTGGAACCATTAGAAGACCAGCTGAGTAGCTCAGGAAGAACTTCTACAGAAATCCTCTGTTTATTGATTCTTACCTCTGTAGAAATGAATTAGCTAACAAAAGATTTCATTCCATCTACCTCATTGCTCTATATTATCAGAAATCAGACAAACGAGTATATAATCCAAAAAACATAACTTTAGTTATGAAACTTCCATTGTCACCATTTTCCATTTTGTAATGAATCTACATCCCATTTTTTTTTTTTTTTTGGATTAGAAAGAAAGCCTGTTCCTTCACAATGCCTGTTGCTTAGGTGGAAAATACAGCACAAAGAAAGCGGGTGAGGAGTGCGGGGAGATGGAATAGTATACATTTATTCATTTTTGTAGTTATGTGTGTGCTTCTGCTTTTACAGCTCTAAATGAGAGAAAATAACCTTTACAGTGCTAAAAGTGTTAACATCTATACTGGTGAACTAAGCATAAATGTGCTTTAGCATTCCTTTCTATTGCAATACCATACTACACTGTTATCAGGGAATAGTCTAGCTGGCTATTTAGTTTTTTATTTCTTGACATTTATTGTTCTAGCCCTAATTATATTGTGATGACTCACAAACAGTTCTTTTAGACACTACTATTAATATTTGAACTGCTGGAAGTATTTTTTTGAGTAACTGTCCATGACAGAGAAACAGGGCAAAAGCTCACAGAATTAGTCTCCGTATAAATTAGTCATACAGCTTATCCAAAAGTTTTCCTCACTGACACTTCCCCGGCTCTCTGGGGAAGCACGTACCTGACACCAGGCTTTTAAAACATTTCATTAGGATGTTACTGCTAATTTGGACACACTCCTTATTGATTGGCAGCATTGTTTGTGATGGGGAAAGTAATTTATTCTCTGCTAGATCCTGGGAAACTTCCATTTACCTCAGCAGAATAGTACCGAACAATCACACAGCTACGCAGTACTTGGCAGGGCTTAGCAAGCAGGACCAGAGGAAAATCACTGCTTGGTGGTGCATTTCCTTATCTACCAATATGCAGCAGGAGACAAGCATTTCAAACATATGTTCATGGCATAATTTGCTTTAAGTAGGTAAAAAGACAAATACATTTTAGGTATGTAGCTTACTCAGAAAGGATTATTCACTTACAAGAATTAGCTTCACTAGCAAGATTTTAATCATTTCATTTTTTAATACAAGTATTTGGCTAATAGATATGAAAGGTATTTATTTTCTCTTCACTTGGCTTTCTTTCCTAGGATTAGTATAACATGACAGATGGCTGATGTCATCTTTACTTGGAAGAACTCAGCTGGCAATAATAGCATGGTACATTTCTGGGGATTTGCCGTACTGTAAGTCATGAAGTGGTTTTCAACCAAAAAGAGTCCAAAAGGGAATTCCCAGAAGTAAATATCTGCCTATGATATCCTACTGAGTCTTGTTGATGTATCACAAACAGAAGGAAGCATAGAGTCTTTATAAAACTCCATAAATATTTACAATATTGTTGAAAATACATTGGAAATGCTACAGATTGCAAATGGTATGGGCCCCCTTGGCACTGTATCTTTAATTTTGCTGTTGAGTGAGAATAACAAAAACTGCTGCTTTATATATCAAAATCTGTTATGTATATATTTGAAGTTCAGTGATTTTTGTCACATTTGACATTTGTGTGTAATAGAGTGAAAGCATTAATATTATTAAAATGTACATACCCTGCCTGATTGTTTTTCATTTTGCTAATGATTGCAGTGATGAGTAGACTAATGTCAGGGTCGGAGGGTTAAAGTTAATGAGAGCTTTCCATTGCACCACTGATTAATGGTAGATACTGTAGCAAGAGATTTTCAGATTCGTCTTTTGTAAAAAGAATGAAGGTAAAAATGGACTGATGCCAGTTTACATACTCTGATCACTTACCAAAATGTTCCTAAATCTTCAGTCATCATTACATCCAGGCCTGACCAAGCACGTGGGAAAATATTTAAAAATATATAAATTGCATCCGATAATTGTAAGGATTTGAAGTAAATCTTGCTTTACAAATCCACACTTTCTCTATCTACACTAGGCTTGTAATAGACTTTATATTCCTTTACTTAAATGAATGTTCAAAAATAGTTTTTTATATAGGTGCAAGAATAGGACTGATTATACCATAATGTGTTTTAATAATATAAAAAGTTTTTTGCAATAGCTGATTTTATAATTATAGTTAAAATATGTCAATGGTAGTTGATATTTGCCACCCCTTAATACAAGAACAGGTTTTACTGTCTGGATTCCAAAGAGGGAGTGCATTCACTGACATCCATAAAGCTCTAATGCTCTCAGACACATGGCTTGATTTTTGAGTGGTCCTATGTGAAGCCTGGAATTGGACACTTGTGGGTCCCTTCCAAGTCAGGATATTCTATGATTCTCTAACTCTTCTTAAAGAAAATAGATATAAATGCAAGAGAGAAGACCCATAACCATAGCAAACTGCATAGACAATTTTGATACTGATTTCCCACTTCAATGCTATTTCCTACTCTCAGTTATCACAATGAGAAGAAAAAGTTAGGCTGGGAGATACTGGAAAGACACATCTTAAAAATAATAATAATAACAAAATAAGCAAACTAACTAACCTTATTTTCAGAGTCATATTGTTAAACAAACTGTGTAAGTTGTTTTAAAATTCCTACTAAGAGCTTTTCAAAAAATATATGTGCATATTATATATATCTAACAAAAAATATAATATGATTATGACAGGTAAAGCATGAGAGAACTTAATGACTTAAGATAAATGGCTATGCCTGTCATATTGACCTATCATTATATACCTGAGAAATGCACAAATAAAATATGACCATGGCATTTATATGAGTATTTTTATTCCTTTTCCAGTATTTATTAGGAAATAAAATTAAATGGTTGCATGTTCCATGGTTAAGAGAAGTCAAATCTTGATCCATCACCTGAACATTATAACCAATGAATGATAATTGACCCATGATACCTATTACTACCATTGTAGGTTTTGCCCATTATAGAAGCAAATTTGAAACAGGCCAGCATTATAATGGGCAGCATAAAACTGTCATATTCCCATGTAGTTATGTTGATGGTTTACTGAAGAAACTATCATGCCCTGCAACGCTGGAAATAGTAGGCTGGTAGGATTTTTAATGCTTTTATTTAGTGGTACTGAGTATTTCTTTCCTAAGCATGATTAAATAATCATAAGAACTCCTCTAAGGGCTAATCTGCGTTATTTCCCAGATTTTCACCTTGGGGACATACTGTCCCTTGTCACTGAAACCTCAGGGACAGAAGGGTACGCCACAGGGTGGCACAGCAGGAAGCTGAGATACTGATGAAACAGTGTTCAGTTAATGAAGGCATGGCCCATGGCCTCTGCTGGTATGCCATATGTTTGAAGAAATGCTAATGACTACAATTCAAATACCTTTTTCATCTTAACTATATGTAAATGTGTTTATAAATGCTCTCTTATAAATATACTATCACATTTTTAAAAGCTAAGTGCTAATGTTGCTTTCAACATCTATAATACACAATAATTAAAACTTTAGCAATTCTGCTTAATTATACCTTATGGGAAACTGTACAGTAATTTATAGAAATTAAGCAGAAAAACAAAGATCAACAGAAATAAAGCAGCAGTGGAAGAACTGAATAATAAATAAATCACTTATATCATTAATTTACAAAAACAAAATCATTGTGAAAAGACAAATAAGAACTCAATTCTCAAACAGCTGAGGTCTGCAAGGGGAAGATTAGTTATAAAACTCAAAACATTCCATTAAAAAGCTCCCTCAGCATGCTGAACTGTGTCAATTATTACAGTTCTTTTTCTTCTGTGTGACTTTTTTGAACTGACAGATCATTTCAAAACAAACAAACAAGAAACAGCAGAACTACAGATTTTATTGTAAACATTTGTGTGATTCAACAGTGGCTCCTTCCTCTTTGCTTTACCTTTCTTAAAACCCTGTAACACTGCAGGTGATCATTAGCCACAAATGGCATTTTGCAGTGAATCATCTCCTCCACAAGTGGCCAAAACAACATCTCCATTGCAATAGCAGAAGTGCTATTCAGGAAGAGCAGTTGGTGACCATGTTAGAATACATGGGACACTACTATTTTTGCAGCAAGACATGACACCCTGTTGCAGTCAACTCCAGGTTAAAGCACAGTATTGCTAAACTTTGAATATACTACTCACTCTCTTCTTTTTCTTTCCCTTTTCCCTTCAGTTAAAGACCTGATTCACCAGCTACAGAATTTAAACAAACTTAAGATGAAGAAGGAACAGCTATTTTAATATTGCTGAGAAAAGCTACTTACGTGTCAATTCACAAAGGCAAAACCATGAAACTTAACTACTAGCTAACTCTATTTTCCAAGCCCAAATCCAATTCAAGTAACAAGGAAACTAAACTGTAACAGCTGCCTGAGGGAATGTTAGGAGATTCTGAGTATTAAGGTAGAACATCTATTTTTACTGATATTTTTTTTCTCTTGTATCTTAAGGTTAAGGGTGGAAGAAATCGTATGAATAACCTTTACTTCCCTAGTGTCAGGCCGAATTGTCCTATACTAGTCCTATATCCTCAGTGTAAGAATTTTTCTATTTCCATTTTACCAAAAAGGGTTAAAAACATGACCTTAAATAATGAAGAGGAAAAATGAAGAACTACACTATTTTGCAATCCTCTTTCTTGGAAATTAGGCTTTTTTTTTTTTTTTTTTTTTTTTTAATAATTTGGCCTTGTAAACGTGTCATGGAGCATTCCATGGGAATCCAAACCAGTCTTGTGTGTGTCTGATTTATATAGTGAGACACTGGGACCTATTTTATGGTCAAGACGCTGAATGCCTTAACTTCTATTAAAGGGAATGTGAAAGCATGCTGTACATACAAAGGAAGAGAAAGGAAAGAAAGGGAAGAAAAGGAACAAAATCTGCCATTTCTCTCAAGTCAATTTATGATCACCTACTTCAGCCAAAGACAGCTTTCTGTCCTATGTGCCCTTTTCAGCCAGGCAGGACTTTCAGTGAGGGTCAAGAATTTGCCCCTAAATATTTGACATATAAGCTCTGAATGTCTCACTTTTTAACCATTAACTCTGACTGGATTGCTGAAGTGTCATTCTCTTCTGGAAGGCTGTTGAGGCATGGGCCTTTTGTTGGCCCTCCATACAGAACAAAATTTCACACTCTACCTGTACCTTATTTTTTATTGACAAAAATGTAAAATATGGAGGACTGGTTAATGGAGTAGAGTGTGCGTCCTTCAGTTTAGTAATTCAGCTCCAGGTTGGAGAGCAGAGAATTATTTTGCCACATAGCACTTGTCTATTGACCTCTTTGAAGAATTTGAGTAAAGTGATTTTAGGTACTTTCTATTACCACAGTTAACAAATCCAGCTCTCTAAAAAGGAAAATATATTCCTTTATTCCCACTTTATACACAAGGAGGTAAGGCAGAAGAGACAAATAATTACATTTCTAAAAAGGAAAGATACCCAACCTAGTGATTTTGATGGGAATCAGGAAACTTTAGATGTCTGACCTTCAGGTTCAGATCCAGTAGAGATTTAAACATTAAAAAAAATAGGATTTACAAAGAATTTACCCGCTTCAGTGAAAAACTATTAAGCTGGAAACTCCCATCCAGTCCTGAACAAGAGCATCAAACTATTCTGTTTCCAACTGTCTTACTGCTTCTTTGCAGTTCCTAGGTGCAATAGGTAATGATTTAACATGTCTAATGCATGTCAGCTGATTCAATCTAATTCAAAGTATGGGTAGACAGCAAGGATTTCTTATATAAAGATGAACATATAATTTGTGTCCTGTGGATACAAGAAAAGCAGAAAGGGAGTGGCAATGACAGATAAAGACAGGGATTTCAGTTCCTGTTAACAAGACTATCACACTACACTACAGAACAACACATAAATTATCTTGAGGGAAAAGTCTTGAAACCACATCTTTCTCTTTATGAGATACTGCTCAGCTACAGAGTTAAGCCCCCCTCTTCTTCCCTTTCCATCTGGCTCAGCAAATCTTCAATGGTCTTCTAAACGGTATTTGAACTTTATGAAGAGCATTTGAAGTGCTCTGAAGAAAACAGAGACTGGAGTATCGATCTGGGATTCAGTGAGATGATCTTGGACACTCTGTTTCTACTCAAAATGCAATTACCTATGCACTTGAGAATTACATAAACAGAAGGAAATACTGACCTTTCCCCTTGTTGCATTTGAATAAGTATAAGCAAGCACATATCAGGAACATCAAAATAGGCCTTACCTTGTCTGTAAGAGAATTTTAAGCCTCAGAAGAACACAACAGATGTGTTGTCCTGAAACTTTGTACAGCTTGGAGACTTGTCCTATGCATTTGTTAAGTCAGTAGCTGTACAGTTAGCCTCACACATCTTAGATTTTATTTCAATTTTCAAGAAATGTGCCTAACTCTGATAGTGCCCTGGGGAAGGAGCCTCATTGCCTAACCAGGGATTCTTCCATCTGGAAGGCAAGGGCCAGCAAGCATATTTGGCTTCATGCCATACTAGATGTCATCAGTATGTGACAAAGCCAATACTAGATGAAATCCTCACTCTTTTTCTTCTTGAGAAATTTTAGTAGCCTGCTTTATAGTTATTTATAGAGAGGAAGAGATGTTGAAAAGATGAATTCCTTGAGGAAAATGGCTGCATCAACAGAGTGATCCTTGTGGGATCCTCGGTGAAACATCTGGATATTAAAAAGTAACTCCTTCCTGTTATTTTTTTGTTTTGTTTTGTTTTGTTTTGTTTTGTTTTCTAGAAAAGCAGAACACTCATTGGACTATGGCTTATGACTCCCCCTCTCTAGGTAAGAAATTGATTATACATAATTTCTCCTTTCCCATCATTACTCACAGGCTGACTTCAGGCCTTCTTCCTTGGTGTATCTTGAGCCTTTAATGCTCTTCAGACTTGTCTGTACAGCTACATTTTTCATCACTAACACTCTCAGAAAAGCTCACCAAGCCTTCATTTCAAGAGGTGATGAATAATAAAGCTAAAATTTGATGACCAAATTACATGGGCAATATGACCATTGGAAAAGATCCAGTGATGAAAACCACCTGAATTATTTTGAGCACTTCAATTTGATCAATATGGTTACAGATATGTCTTTGCACACTCAGTTCAACCAGACCAAATGGTTTTGTTTCCGTGGGGAAAATATAAGAAGAATTGATTAAATGTGGTATTTCATAAGAAGTTTTGGCCATTAAAAATAGATTTTTGACCAAGTACAATGAAAATAAAATTTGAAATTTATTATAAAACAAATATTTGAGGGGGAAAAATCATTTAATGATCAATAGAACTGTTTTATTTTAATAATATAGAAATGTTTCAAAAATACTTCAACTCTTGATTATGTATTACATTATTCAATGCACCTCATAATGAAAAATAATTTTGAAACAAATGGCAACGTCATACTCCAATAAATGTAGAGAATGCTGTGAGAACATTGAAACATTGTTTCAAGTTAAAAACACCTTTCAAGCAAATTTAATAAAATTGATACTTTCCTTTAAAAAGTTCAGTTTTGTCAAAATGCCCTTTCCTGACAGCTGCAGCTATAACTTATATTTAGAAGCTTCCAAAACATTTTAATTGTGAAGTTGTTATACAGAAACTTCCAGTTCTCCAAGAGAACATAGTGAACACTGAAAGCTGAGAATGGTCTTTTCAAAATAAGATTAAAAGCTTTAAAATCCATTTTGCACATGGATATAGCTGGGAAGTTATTTCATGAAACAAAGTATGGAAATCATTGTTTTTGCTAGATAGATCTATACAAGGAACTGAAGTCTCAAGCATTTGCTAAGGAAAAACACTGTATCATAGCCTCCTGATTATTTAGTTGTGATATATTTTGTCAATTTACTCACACATAGCATAGCACACACATGGACTCTAGGGCAGTAAGCTGACTTCATTGAGGGAGGCTGGTGCCTGGTGAACATCCTTTATTTACACTACAAGAACTACTGACAGATGAAAGAACATAAAATTAAAAGATGGAAAACAAATGTAATCTTGATAACATGGAATAAATAAGTAAGGATTTCTGTCTGTCTGTTTCTCTCTCTCTCTCTCTCTCTTTAAGACTTAAACTATGCTTTAAAGGCATTTTCGTGCCACCATTGCTTGAAGTCTTAGCACACATAGTACATAGGCTTGCTAAGCCGTAGTTCATTTCACTAGAGGTATCCAGAAAGCTAATTATCTCCTGAGAACTTGCTATAATTTTAAGGGTTATGCACAAGATGTTAGCTAATCACACAGCTCCCAGATATTTGTAACATCCAGCGCAACTCTGAGGTTGCATTTAAATGAGAGACAGGCATGACTACTGATGTGTTGTTTGTTAGTGCTGCACAGCAAGCAAAATGCTACATTACACAGTGCCAAATTCACAATACTTCATCGGCTATGCTTCAGAGATAACAGAAAGCATACAACACTTAATCAGTGTTCAGTGTTCCACAGGCTATATTAAATAATAATAATAATAATAATAATAAACTGAGAAGTACTTCAGGAAAAAGTAGACTGCAAAATTAATTATAAATTGCAAATATGATGCAAATGAATGCAAACAAGAACAACAAAATGTGTGTTTTTCTACCAAACAGAGACCTGATATGGAAAACTCAAACTCACTAAGAAATGGGGGCTCACAGGTCAGGCCTCATGTTATCTATACTGGCTTAAAAGCTATAAAAATTTGAGGATGTCCAAATATGAAATATTGAACTCCTTAAGTTGTTTCCATTAATTCCATTGATAAACACACTCCAAACATATTCTCAGTTTCTAAATACTCAAATGCAAACTTCTCTGGGCAAGCCTGTAGGATTTTCCCCATATTTTCAGAAATGAGTGCACAAAGGAGAAATATGGATTATAGAATTTGAAAGAAATAATGATGACATCTTTGGAAATTATTGATAATGTTACTGACTGTGGTTTTGTTTGTTTGTTTCATGTGAATATAAGTAAAGGCAACCAGTTGGTCATTTTATGACAAGTACTCCCTTTTGAAAAGCTGTAATTTAATGCAACCAGTCAGTCAGTAGCCAAAAGTGAATTGATATATTTTCTAATATATCAAGTATGTCTATCTAAAGACAACTATAACATAAAAGGAACAGAAAATAATAACATTCCATTTCTGCAAGAGATAACATTATTTGTCGTTTCAATTAGAACAAAATTATGATAGATAAGTAAAGTATGGTAGACAACTATTACCCTTAAACTTCTGATGTGAATTATTTAATTAATTGTTCCCATTTTATGCTATAATGATAAACATTCCAGTAGGTCCATGCATATTTCATTGGGTGCATCTTTTAAATTTAGAGCTATATCATTACCAAACTAGAGACTAGATAATTAATATTTAACTCATGTTAAAACATCTCGACACTTGTAGGCTTAACTACTGCCCTTCATTTAATACAGTTATATGAAACATCTATTTACATCTATTTGTAAATTGCCTCTTAATTTTAAAACAAATGGATTACCAGTATAACTTCATAGAGAAAATAAATGGCAAAACCTCAAAGAAACTAGCATTTTAGCAATCCAGAAAAGACCTATCTCCATGAGTGTTCCAGAATTTATTCTCTGATGAAGAAATAGTCAAGAAATAAAAAGAAGAACCTTAGATAAACTGGAAGAAAAGCTACAGAGATATATTTTCAGGGCATATCTAACAACTGATTTGGATTTTCAGTTTAAGCTCAATGAAAGAAAGGGAAAAAAAATATTTTTTTTAAAAAAAAAGCCCAAAACATTCCAGGAAGCTGTGGTATTTGCCATAGAAATTGAATCTTGCCTTGAAGCACTAAGCAGCTGTTACTGAGAAATATGGAAACTATTTACCATAAGAGGCAAATGCATGAATAAAATAGTTTCTAATCTGGTTCATGATATTACTGATTTTTTTTTTAAAGAAAAATGGAAAAACAATATAAATGGGCAGTAATACAAGCTGTCAGAGATAAATGCTGACACTGTGGGGAAAAAAAAAAAAAAAAAAAAAAACATTAGAAGAACGCTAAGTAAACATAACCCTCCACAATAAAAGTGAAGGTTCTAAAAAGTTCAATGAAACCTACCTTCAAGGTCAAGAAGAGCTTGGTTTAAAGTTGGGAAAGGAGAGTCACATACCTGAAGGATAAATAAATAAATAAATAGATAGATAAATAAAAATCTGTTTACTTTCAAGGATAAAAGTGTAGTTCAGAAATTAAGAGCCCAAAAAGTCTGGGATCAATACTGGAAACATACAATTAGCTATTACTATTTAGGAGTTGTGCCTACCTAACTCAGGTTTCTAATCTGTCTTTGAAAAGTGAACTGGAGAAGTTCAGGTAGACAAATATATTTCATTGTGCTCAACAACTTTATTCTATCTCAGGAAAAGTGTTCTAACTTTCTGTGTCTTAGATGACAGACAAAAAAAAATCTACAGAAATGAAGTCTGATTCAATAGTAATATTTTTTGCCAGCTCTAGTACTCAGTTTGAAAAAGTCATTTTGGGGACTTTAAACCCGCCTCTCCCCAAAACAGAGATTTTCAGTATGTTATTTAAAGTCCACAGGCCAAATTGTCTATCAATTAATTCTGACTTCAGAGAATCAGCAAAACTGCAGCTGCAAAGAGCAGAAGCTTGCTAGGATGAAAATTTCTTTCCAACTCTGTGGTTTTGAAAGAACCCCACATTTAAGTTCTCATATTTGAGGAAAAAAAAAAAAAAAAAAAAGATAATGATGAACTGTATTTTTACTACTTACCAGCCCATGGTTTTTAACACTTAAGTGGATGCTAAAGCCCACTGAGATCATTAGGATTTAAACACTTGTAAATGATATCACAAATAAGGGCTCATAATATGCCTCACATTCTTTTACTCATGCATTTCTTTTGATCATTTCATCTCAGTTCTCTATATGTATAAAAATAACAGTGATGCATATGTGAATTAGTATGCCATACTAAAATGAGTTCATAAGATGGAGTAAGACAGAAATTAAAAGCGTATGTACAAAATATGAGATGGAAAAGATCCAATGGGACAGTCCTTTTCGTAAAAAATGGTCAGAATTTTGGATTACCTAAGTTTTATTTTGAAGAAATTTAAATCTCATTTTCAGAAAGACCTCAAATACAGCAAGAGACTTAATGGAATTATCACTTCTTTATTCCCTCGTGATGTTTGAAGGTGAGTCAAAATTAAACTGTGGGTGACAGTTCAAAAGTGTAATTTTCATTCTGGACATTTATACTGATTTAATTAAATGATCATACCTGTGGTAACTTCTCTCTCAAATCCTTGGCTGAAATCTTACAGAGGGAAATGATGTTCCTTAAGAAATTCCCTTCATATAGCAAAGGACAGGAAGCTTAAAATGGCAAACAATCAGACTACTGACTGGCAAAAGGGTATCCACATTTGTTTGAGCCCTGAAAAGTGTGGTTGGGACTAATAGAGAATATCAAGAAAAACATATGACAAGGTTGAGTGACATTCAACATTTGGGTGGCTGAAGAGCAAAGCTGTAAGAAAAACAAAGTGATTGCCTGGAGTGCAAAGATCCTGTCAACATGAAAACAAGTTAAACAAACAATTTTACTCTTTAAATTCATATTGAAGAGTGTGTCATCATGATGTAACTGAACTCCTTAAAATCAAATCAATCAATCACTGCAGCAGTTTGTGGAAAAGCAAGAAGCAGAAAACAGAAACTTGACAGACTGATCTACCTTTGCCCTGATGTTAATTTGTAAACATTTGTAACCTCAGAAGAGTAAATCAGACAATGTATAAATTATTCTTAATAGTGACAGCTGCTGTTCTTTTTCTCTCAATGCATGCAAAACTCACTGATCTGGTTTCAGCATTATTGCTATTATTAAAAGGGGGGGAAAAAAGGTTCATCTAACATCATCTTCAAGAGATGGATAAAAAACAAAAGAAAAACCATAAATGTTTTGTAGTGTTGGAGTTTGACTCAGTCCACCACCCACCACCAGCAGATCAATGATTTGGTTATTGGAAAAGATGACGTTGGACAAGAGCATAATTCCTCTCTTCTGGAGTCCAGAGCTACCCTGAAATGTCATTACAGATGAACCATTTCTGCATCCAATGCACTCAAATGACACCTCAAACCTTCTGGCCCACGGGAACCTCAAAAGATTGTCAGAAACAGTGGTAAACAAGCTCCAATATTCAGGGCAGGAATGAAGCTACCAGTAGCTCTGACTGGAAGTGAAATCTTTCACAGGCACTGCTCATTGGAAGAAAAATTAAATCAAAATGTTCTTTGTTCCCTTTCCAGAACTTCACAAACAAACGTAAAAATTGGCCCTATTTTTATAAAACAAAATCCTTCAGTTACTTCTGATGAATTCTGGTTTGTCAAAAAGTCAAGATTTAACTGGTAAACCCCTAAAATCCAAGTTGACACACTGCAGTGTGGATAACAGATGCAGCTTAGAGTCTTACTGTCTTTCAGATCTATCAGTCCTATCATCTGAATGGGCTGAAGCCTGAAAAGAGAGGAAGTCCACCAATTTCCAAGGAAGGCTGAGGTCTTTCAAGATCTTTCAGGTCCTCTGGGAGTTCAGTATAATCTTCAGTGGTTATAAGCCAAACTATTTGTTCCATTTTTCTTACTGCAGACTGCAGGTTGTGTGTTTTAAGGCATTAGGCACTTCAGACCAACGTGTAAATCTATTATTAATTCTAGTGATCTGCTGTTGCTGTCCAAGCACTCAGGTGAATCAGATATTTCCAGCTGGATCTGTAGTATATGTAAAAAGTTGTTTGTTTGTTTGTTTGTTTGATGTTGTTCATTTGCTTTTGAGTCTCAGAAAAAGCACTATGAATTAGATTATTGTGTCTTTAGAGGTGAAAAGAGATAAAGCAATTGAACAAAAGAGTCTCTAGGCATGTTGAAAAAACAGTATCACCAGGAATCAGGATCAGAACTTTATAATGTCTAAACAATTTGTTGAGCAGGCTGATAAGAAATGCGAAGAGACACAAATTTGGAAGGATAAGCAGAAAGGATCAGGATGAGATACAAGCTGTCAAATTGCAGAAAGTATTTTAAACTATTGTTAGCCAATGCCTCAAACATTACTTAAAAAAAAAAAAAAAAGTGTGTGTGCATATGTGTAGATAGGACCCTAGCCCATGAGAGTAAGAAAGAGAAAGAGTGGTAAGGTAGATAAAATATGATGATTAATGATGCAGTTCTTTTGTCTCCTTATAGAAGACAGAAGTGAAAGTTGCATGTAGACTCAGCATGTAAAAGGTTAGATAATTATCCAAACAAATCTGAATTGCTACTCTAGAATGTACTGAATGTCTCATCTAGCATTTGTCAGCTGGCTCTTCAGTACAAAGGTAATGCACTTTCTTAGAGGTAGATCTGACTGTTTCCACCTCTACTCCCAGTAACTCTCAATTAAATTCCAGGTTGTGCCAAGAAAATGGATGTAAAATGCAACAGCAGTCCTTCAATAGCTAGAAATAATATGCTCCCCTTTCTCTAAACATGGTGAATGAGGAAAAGTAAATGTTCCGGCTCCCACAAGTGTGTCGATTGTTCTCATAGCACAGGACAAACAGAAGGCAGTATGACCTGTTACATAGCAGGGACGGGGCAAGCCAGGCCATACAAAGCAGAGAGGTTTGCTGTCTGGAACTGCTGGTATTTCAGTGTCACATTCCTATTCACCTCCTCACTGTACTTCCCCATTGTAACACCATTGTCTCCTTTCTCCTTTCAGGGACAAGAAGTTATCTGAAAGAATATTTGGGAACAATTAACAAATATGAACACTAACATTCTGGATGGACACAATCTTCTGCAGAATAACAGCTAAAAATTTCTTAATTGCTTACTTTCAAATGATCAAAAGCAATCACATCTAGTAATATGAGTTTGCCAGAATAAATAAGGAAACAAATACACACAAATCCTTGGTATGGGTTTAAGGAAATGAAAAGCTGAAAGCATGTGTAATTCATTTTTCAGGTGAAAAAGTTTGATGTCTATTATATGATGTCTTGATGTCTATTATGATGTCTATTATAATTATGATTGTGAAAACTTACAGATTTTTTATACACTTTATATATTATAATCTAAACAGAGCTGTTTCTTTGTGGGCTGTCTTATGTAAATGTCGAACAACAGTCCCTTCTTGTACCTTTTTTTCTTTCAGCAACTGCTGAAGTCTTCATTTACACTGCACAAATTATCCTTAGCAGCAGGTAGGAAGCAATCAGCAAGGTGTAGCTGGCAATAGGTCTATTTTCATTTCAAGATGGAGAGAGCCAGGGGACATGACATTTGTCCAACATAGTCAGGGAGGACTCCATTAGGAAAATTGACACCAGAGAATTGTAGTCTTGCTGAGGAAACACTGAAAGGGGGAATGAGGAATGGGGGAAAGAGGTGGGGAGGTGTTTTACTGTTGTTTGTTTTGCTTTGCTTGGTATTTTTGTTGTTGAAGTTCTGTGTTTCTGTTTGTGTGTATCTGTTTTTTGTTTGTTTTGTTTTATTCATTAGGATAATGAAAAAGACAGAATTCAGAAATAATTTTAAAACATTTAAAAATTTCCCACAATGCCATGAAACATATTGTCCTGTTCTTGAGTACCCTGAGCATTTCAGAATGATAAGATTTCACAGCAGCTCATCCGTGAAACTGTCAGTAACAAATATGGAGGAAGAAAACATGATGACTTTTATGGGATGAAGGAAAATCCTGGCTAATGGAATTACCGCAGTCTGGATAATTTTTGAAGTAGTAGAATAAAACAATGGACAGACTCTTAACTACCTAACTTTAAATACTAAACTGAGATACAAAAATTAAGAAACTGAATGTCCTAGGGTGTCTCTTGAAGTTGATTTCAACCCCATAAAGTTCTTAATTATCTTTTGAAGGTAACTGTCTCTCCTCTTGAACCTCAATGGTTGGAATTTTCCCCATTAACTCTTATTATTGCTTGTTTCAGTTTTTCTTTGAGTAATCACTCTGGTGCCTCTCTTCAGTGAGCAGAAATGTTGTAATCTTTAAAGTATTAACTGAATGTCTTACACTTTTTTTTTTCTTTTTTTTTTTTTCTCCAGAACTGTGAAAACAAAGAACTCTTTTAAGCAAATGAATGCCTAGAAGGCTGCATTTTGTTTCCTCTTTAAATAATATATTTGGTTGCTACTGGCCTTGCAACTAAACTTCCCACTTTACTATATAGTTGGAATAAAATCATCTTATTACTACTTTCAGAGTAATAAAACATATTTTCATTCTTACTCAAGCAAAACTTCTAATATAGTCAACATTATAAATTCAGATTTGAACATAGACTACAGTCTCCAGCTAAAGGAATTAAACTGTAGAAACATCTTGACAAATTCTTATTTATTTGTAACAAGAGAATCTTTACGGTGTCCCTTCCAATGCAAAGAATTCTGAGATTCTGTGATTCTATGTATATGTTAAATGTAATCCTCATAAGAATAATGTCTCATTACCTGAATATCAGATGTGGTACTTGTCCCTGATAAAAAGCATAGTGTGATTGCATATTCAATAAAATACCAGACATGGAGAAAAACTGCAAAGGTGGGGCAGGGGAAGGAAAAAATAGTAGAACTGACACCATACTTCACAGAAAATCTCTAAGCTGAGGCAGCTACCCCAAAGTGTTTGGTGACTTGATCTGGAAGCATTGTTTCAGCACTGATTTTAGAAAAAGAACATTCTCAACTCAATTTTTTAAATATATATTATAGGACAATGCATTTCACAGGTGGCACTTGATTACCCATTTAAGCTTTCTCAAATGCCATCTAGATGCAACTACAAGTTGCAGAAGTTCATGCCATGAAATATTGGACAACTAAAACTCAAAAAAATTAAACATCCCTCAGATGCACTGATTCCATGTTAATTCTGAACAACAAAGAGAAGTCAAGTTATAGTTTCATCTTGTTTTAATTTATCCCTTTATCCCTATATTTTCCTTTAACTATCTTTTATCACAATTAATCTTAATGCCTAATGTTTCACATAGTTTTCTTAGGAACAAGCAGGTATCACTCATCTTACTTTGCAAAGAAGATCAAAGAAAAATGGAGCATAACTACTATCCCTTGATTCTCAGTCTGCTTATATCTCCAGACTACACTAACTCTCCATGATTTTATGGAGCTACTTCAGCAGTATGAATTATTACAGGATAAAGCTTCTTGCCACATTTATATGCCAAAAGATTCCTTCACATTTTTCCAGTCCATACAGTTAATATTTCAAAGGCTAAATTTACCAGTCCTAGATGAATCCCACTCAAAAGCCTTGAAAATAAAGAAATTAAACACGATCATTATGAAATTAAGTTGTGGTAAGTTGTTTTTGTTTGTTTGTTTAATCACTCCATCAATAGACAAAGATTATATGTAAGGACCCTCAACAGCTTTGTTAACTGAGCTGTGTTTAAGAATGTCCAGTCCAACCTGAAATCCTCATTAATACAGGATATTAAATATGCATTATACTCTGTGCTCTCTTTGTTGCATGAAGTAAGGGAAAATAGTTTAAAAAAAGTACTATATAAATGAAAACTTTTGATCTGAACACTGGCAGTCCGAGCTTTCCAGTAAATGTTTTTTGTACCACTATATTAACTTCAGTGGGCTGTATCTGAAATTACATAAGCAATCCTATGAAATGAACCACTGGCAGAAATTGTAACTACAGCTAAACTTGCTAACCTTCAGTTCTATTTAATTCCTAAGAAAAAAAGGATTTCGTTCTGCACTCCATGTCAGCAGGCTTAGGTTAAAAGCTTCTTTATATTCTTGAGTAGGTGCAATAAATTTAGTTCTTTGCTTTCATATTTGTTGTGATGTACTTCTCCACTGCACTACAATGTACCCTTTGTTGTACCTGTTTAAATATCATCCATACATGAAAGGCAGAAAGGCAGTGAAATTATATCAGCATGTCTTTTTTGAAAGCAAGCAGTGTTGGAACAAAATGAAAGCAGCAAATAAATCCATCCTGCTCCTCTTCTGCTTTCTGAAACTTTTTCGAGTTCTGAGAGATACAAGAGAAATGCAATTAAAACAATTCACTAAGTGCTTTATTTGCCACCTGCCATTCATTGAATACCTGCTGGTAAAAGTGAGGTTTTTTACTTGCAGATTTGTCCTGATAGACTGGAATTATGAAAGTTCATGAGTGCTCTGGGAGCCACATGAGGATAAATATAGATTCAATCAAATCAACTCAAATTTAGCAATACTGAGGTAAAAAGTGAATTACTTTCAGGTTGTCCCAAGGATATTTTTGTTTAACAGAACCAGGATAGTATATGAAGGCAGTTTTGTTAAAAATACAGAAAATATTTACTGGTTGATTCTTCCATTACATTGTTTACTATACAAATTGCAAGTTTTTACAATTTTCCAAGCCTTTTTTTTTTTTTTAATCCAAAATTTATCATACATTCAGACAAGCTTATAGAATGTTTTCTTCATTAAACATTTGTCATTTTGGAGATTATTAGTTAGGAAAAAATGGTTTATATATATTTGTGATGTATTTGGGCAAGACCTATTTATATCCTTATACCAACAGATCTGCTGGCCATTTTCAGCAAATATGATACAGAAGAGATCCCAGATAAAGTTTCAATTCATGGGCTGAAATAATCAGAGGTATTCACCCCAACATCATTTGTAGTGTATATTCTCAAGACAGCTCTTTTGCCTTATGTAATTAGTCTTGCTGAATTGCACTAATAGCATATGCTACTATACTTCTGAGAAAATAAAACAGAACCTAGCATTGCATGTTCTCTAGGCAAGAGAACCTTGTCTAGCATTGAAAATGTTAAAAAGCACATCTCTCACTAGACATTGTAAAGAAGAGTGAGGAGAGGAAAAAAGAACAGAAATAATTTTACATTTTTTTTCCCTTGCTTATGGATCCCCTTGTGAATTATCAGAAGGTACAACAAGGTGATACATACCTTGGGCAAACCTAAGGAGCCTGGAAGTACAAGATTTGAACATTGAGTCCAATTAAAACTGTTATTACAAATAGCTAGTTAATAAATCAAAGATTTCTATTTAAATATATCACTCTTCTTATTCTTTGCTTCATAATTTAATCATAGTAGAGGACAATTGAATGTCCTTATAATGTTAGGCTTTGTTTGTTTGTTTTTTAATTAGAGAGTCTTTTATAATTGTCTCACTGCTTATTAAAATTCATGTTATCTATCTGATCAAAGATGTTGGAAAAGCTGCTATGTGAAACATATCTGTATGTCATAAAACAGACAATCAGATGGGGTAAAACAGAAACGTTCTGTAAATGCTGAAATATGTGTAAAACTGCCAGACACTATTCATCTGGCCTTATATCATTGAATTGATTCAAATTCAAAAGTCAAATACATAGTGTAAGTTACTTTAAGAACAACATAATTAAAGCTTCAAAGCTTAGTTAAAAGGCAATTCAACTTCAGTAGTCAATTTTCATTGTTTTTATGGCTGGCTTCTTGAAGATCTGTGAGAGAAGAGCTAAATGTAGACAATATCTGTACCACAGAAGACTTGAGCGTACGTGTTTAAAAGCATAGGAACTATTCTTGACATACACAGAACTCCATTCCCTTTTGAGGAAGTTAAACACAGGCATCTTGTGCAGACAGCAACTCATGCCATCCTGATGCAGATTTTATTTTCAAGTTCACCTAAACACTTACAAAGTTTAATACCTCGAAGTCAGGCTGAAAATAGTGGCAACAGGTACTTGTCAGCATTGACAAACGAGTATTGTTTGGAAAAAAAGACAGAATTAGCTAAGTAAATTTCATAAACTAATTTATTTTATGTTAGTATTCTTATGAACCAATTTAACTCAGTTTATAATGTCAGCATTTACAATGTCAATAAAAATATAGCTTTATACTATAATGTTGGGCAGAGTTTCATTTCAGTAAATCAAGGAGATGCCACATTTTCATTTCAGCAAGACATTTCTAGTAAAAACAAGGTCATTATAAAGTCATTCTTTCAACAGACTAACGGGAGGTAAATCTAAAATGACCCTGTAAGGATTTTAACTAGCATGTGGTAAAGACACAGGTAGTACCTAAAATGCAGTAATTTCAAGTGGAAGTGAAAATTAGTACTTTATCTAGTTAGATATTTCAGATCCACAACTGACTCAATTTCTTGTTCTCTCTTATGGGGTATTAAACAAAACCTAAACTAAAGACACGGAATTATTGTTAACTCTTCCAGTAACATATTACTTTTACATGGACCATACTATGTATATCATTATAAAAAGAAATGCAAAACAAGTATTTCATGCTACAAGTTTCTTTTAAACTTTGGGGGAAAATGTTAAAGATTTTTTTTTTTTTTTCTCTAATGAAATGAGCTCTTTACATATAAATTATATTGTAATAACAGAGCTCCCTGGTGGAAAAGAGTTCCTTCTCCTGCTGGCAAAAATTAAAATAATCACAGATGGCTAATGATCAAAAATACTGACTGACAGCTCTGAAGTACAAGGCATAGATAATATTCTCAGAGCTACAATTTATTTATACTCAGAACTGGCTTTAGGCACCCACAAATATCTGTGTTCATGATGTTCATTATAAAAGAGATCTTACAGCCACCACTGCAGTATCTGCTGACAGGGATTGTCCTTAAGACTAAATTGATCTCCTTAACAATTTCACCATAATACCTATGTTCCAGTATATCAATTATTTGAAATAATCCTTTATAATTAGCTAAAATTGTTCAAACTTTTAAAAACATAGACTCCGTGATTTTTATTTGCATTATACTAATGTTTGTGTTTGTTTTTTTTTTTTTCATTTGAGTACTTCAGAGCTGCTACACTGCAGAAGTCACTCAGTGCAAAGAAAGGGTCTGAAACATATTCATTTCCTGTATTTGATTGATGGTGTCCTATCTTTTTGATAGTGCTCAAAAACCTATGAGGAGTTGGGTCTCATTCCCACTTACGTTAGTTGAAATGTTTAATTGATTTCACCAGGAGCTAGATGAGTTTATAGGCAATTCTGGTTGTCTGAGATGTTTCTTATTTGTATGAGATGTATCTTATAGCACCACCAAAAAATGTGCTAAACACTTTGTAAAGCAGAAGCCTACCTGCAATTTCAAACACTGTCAGTGTTGTAGACTTTATAGTCCTTACTTTTCAGTATGCATCCAACTTCCATCATCATATGTTTACTAAGAGAATGTCTGCCTTTTTGAAGTGTAATTTCTAGCTCTTCTGAGCTGGAGAAAAAGCTGGAGAGAGATTCTCGACCTATTAAAAAGTTTTAGTAATAAGAATGCAATTTTTAAATACCCCCAAAATATTACCTTTGGGAATTTGGAATATTCCGTGTAAAAATACCATATGGGAGTAGGTCTGTAGAAATATTTCTTCTTCTCCCATTTCATTTTCAGCTGCATATGAGAAGATGCTGAAAAAAAGGACAAAGTTTCTTTGAACTTCACTATTGGGCAAGAGAGAGAAAGAAATCCTTCTTATGGAAAAAATACATATTATAGGACACTAGAGAATTCACGAGGAAGAAAACTTCAGTGTTCCAAACTGCATGAAAAGTGATAGAACATGCAGTTGCTTAGATGTTGCAGTTCATGACCATAAGCACCACAAATCAGGCAACATCAATCATAGAGCTCTGAGAACTAATTATTTAAAAAACTTCTGATTTTAAACTAACCATGAATTTAGGAGTCCAACTAATGGTTTTTTTTTTTTTTTTTTTTTTTTTTTTTTGTGCTGAGAATCAGTAGCTGGCATGGTGCATAGTCTCAGACTAATATTGGTTCACTTTCTTTTTATTCAGATGTCTGACTGGACCTCTGCTATGTGAGATGGAAGCTCTGGATATAAGAAGAATAATTTATTAACACCACTGTTGTTATGCCAGGATAATGTAAATTTTACAATAACAGGAACGGAGCTGGAGTGGTAATTAATGTAGAAACTTTTCCCCATGCAAACAGTGCTATTGTAGATAAACTGAGCTTCATTTTAAATAAGAATATTTTCAGCAAATAACTTATTTTCTCTAAACACAAATGTACTTTGTAAGTTATAGACAGTCTATGACTTACAAGCATTCCAGCAGTCATAAGGTGTTTGTCTGCTAGCTAGTTTGATAATGACTATTAAGGGCAAAAGCTGGCATACAATGTTACATTATACAACACAGTCAATCATCCTAAAACAAAACAGAACAAAAGGTGTTTGTTGTTGTTGTTCTGTTTTTTTTTTTGTTTGTTTGTTTGTTTTTAATAAAAGACATGTTAGATGCTACAAGGCTTCACAAAAGAGCTCTTTTAAAGAGCATGTATTCATTCTACCCTTTCTGAAATTCAGTTACAGCCAAGTGAGGTATCACAAGTAAAGTATTTCACTGAACTGAACAACAATAAACCAAAATGAGTAAAAGTACTAAAAGCGTGCCTGAGGCAACAGAAACTTTGGTGTTAATTTCCATTTCTTTCAAGTGTATTTGATGAATGATGTGACAAAAGAATCCTAATTAAAGTCGAAATCCTGCATACTAAATAAATTAGAAGTGCCACTACATTCATCTTCTACAATGATAATACTGCCACTTCTGCTTCTTCTCTGTGCCCTTTTGCTTACATCTGTGGCACTAACTTAGCAAAGGGCACTGCCAGCACAGATAGGGGAATAGATACTGTTCCCCCAAATAGACATATAACAGGACAGATTGCTCTGTTTCTCTTTACCACCTTCAATTTACCCAAAGAAAAGCTATCAGGAGCATTCAGTGTGTTTTTAGGTATTTATTTTTCCTCTCACATGACTTAAAATTTGACAAGCAGCACCAAGAGCACTTTGCTCTTCAGCAGCACTAGACAAGCTGCTGTGTTTATGGCCATTAATTTTTTATTTCTTTTAGTACTGGAGAATCATTAAGTACATATATACTTGGGGTAATATATAACCCTAATGGGCTGGAAGGCAACACTGAAGGGATGAAATTCTATGGCTTGTGTCACACAAGCCAGGCAAGACAATCATAAATGACCTTAAAATCTATGAATCTTTCAAGTAGCTGCCCCATTCAATAAGCAGACTGGAACATGAATTATGACTCCCAGGAGACATCCTTTCCCTGCTCCCCTTTTGTTCCAGGGAGTACTCTGAAATACTTTAGGAGAAGTTTATATCTCTGGTGTGCCCAAGCAGTAGGCTCATCTTTTTCCTTTTTCTTTCCACTATTATTTCCACGACAAATATACTCAAAATCTGCCAACGCAAACAAGCGTGGTGCCTCAGTGTCTCTAGTTCCCATTTGTACTAAGGCCTCTGACAAGATCAGTCCTAAAAACAGGCTGTAGTCAACAGGAACTCAGAGGCACCCACAGAGTCTAATATCACATCTTTGGCAGAGGATAATAATGGGGGTCTATTAGAAAAAGTGTAAAAACATTAAAAGCACATTTCTCCAAATTATTCTCTCAGGTCACATCAATGTGTAAGTTCTGATTTACAGTTCATGTCTATATATTTAGTAGTTCATGATATACTGTATATATACAGAATATTCATGACTTGTCTGAAGTGATAGAATATCCCATTCCTACAGCAGCATGGGACACACACACACACAGGATGTTCTCTTTTACCTCATCACAGTGGTACCCTGCTCTTTTAAATATGGTTTATTTGTATTTTCTAAATGACAGAAGAACCAGAACCTCTCCCTCCTTTTCATATGAGGTTTTAAAGAAATCTTCAAATTTCCTTTTTCAGAGGAAATGACAGAGAATTATGTTAATACAAAGAGATGTTTTGCTTATATCTGATACAGGTTAAGACCTGTTTTTACTCCCAATCTAGCTAGCAAAATTGTAATGAGCTACATTTTTTTAAAGTACAGCAAATAAAGATACATCTTGTGTACAGTATATAATTTCCACAATTTTTGTCAGCAGATGAATTTTGTACCCCTAATTTTCTCCTATGAATTTTAAATTAGTATTTTAGAAAGACTATTTCTTGATCCTAACTATAATAGTGATATTTCATTGATCATGGCATGTTGTTGGACTAGTGATCTTACATAGGTAGATATACATAGATTTAATACATTTCATAAGTAAGGGAGACATGCTGAGACACATACTGTGTTGATATAAAGCTATTAACTCAAGTGCCCATCTTACACATGCAAAATTGAATATTTGTAGCACCAGCTCTTGAATATGAACTTTACTTTCAGATACTCATAGTGAGACATTATATTGCAATTTTGCTAAAGAAAAATAAAATTTTCACCACGACTTTAATGTGTTCTTTCTTAGGGCTAGAGCAGGTTGCATCTGTTCTTCATCACTTTGACTTCATTATATCTGACCTTGATACTTTCCGTCACTGTCTGCTGTGATCCCTGGAGATTAAGTGCCCAAAGGTTATCGATTTGTATACATGTTTATGAGTTGTCATCTCTGTATACTTAATAATTGATTGTCAAAGTACTTTTGCACAATGCACCTTGCTTTGTTGGCAGAACAGGTGCCCTTTCTCAACTCTATATTCAGGTCCTTTTCTTTGGGGTATGTGACTGCCAACTAGTGTGATAAAGTGTAAATACACAAGCGTCTCAGTAATGACACAGTTGGTGTTACTCAGAACCCTTGGCTAAAAAGTGAGAGATAGCTCTTGCAAGTTTTTCATTTTCTTTTTTTTTTTTTTCTTTTTTTTTTTCCCCAGGACTAGTCAAAAACATATGAGGTATGGCCATTAGAAGAAATCTAGATTTGGCTGTGATTTTCAAAGGAAATTTTATTCTTGCAGATCTAGAGAAGAAAATGGTATTCTTGTCGGTATTTTCAAAATTGGTAAATAATCTAAAATAAGTTGTAAAATTCCAATTGGGCCAAAATATCAATTTCTAAAATGCTACCCAACCAAAAAATCTGATCTGAGATTTATATTCATGGTATATGGTTTATGTTTGTGGTATAAACATATGTAAGGTTTTGTTTGCTTGTTTGCTTTTTTGTTTGTTTTTTACCCCTATAGCCTGTTTTTTAAAACTTTCTTTAATCTTAAGGATTTAGGAAGTGTTTTTCCAAGCTGGTAGTTTTGCCAGGGACTCAGCTAGAGTTGTGGTGTTGAGTGTTTGTTTTTTTTTTTTACATTAATCAAATTCTAGTTTGTTTGTTTTTCATTTTAAATTAATTGAGATTAAATGATGGAAAATATTTTTATTTTTTTTTCCCCAGGGGAAAAAAATACATTCAACTAGTCGCCTTGCATGTTGATTAAGTTTAGAAACTGAGGTTAAATATGACTTAGTTTCTTAAACTTCTTGTATGCATCATAAATGTAACAACAGTTTACTTAAGACAGGCTTTTTGGTGGGTGGTTTAAACTTTGAGACATAGAAGAGCATCTTTCTGTTACTCAGCAATATTTCCTGGAGCTATAGTGTACTGATCATAAAATAAATGTATAATATACTGGACAGAGTAAACTGTTGTTGTTGTGTAATGTTTCCTTATCCCTCTACAGATTTATAACATCTTTTAACACAACAAGGGAAAATTTTGATCTTTTATCAACTACTCCAACAAGACAATCCATTTAAATAATGTGTCTGGAACTGTATTCTATGGAGATAATCAGTAGCTTATTAACCTTAATCATAACAACGCATTATCACTATCTGGTTTCATGTTGACTAATTTGCAGAACAATGGGGAAGAGCACACTCAGCACATAAGACTGTTCTTGGCACTGCATAAATACAGTGACCCTCACTTGAAATGTCAGAGACTTAAGAAAAAGCTGTATCATATGATGAAGGAAGACAGTCAGGAAAAGAGAATCATGTAATCAGAGAGTTAGTTAAAAAATAAACACTTGCTAAACCTCTGGACAAAGTGAGATCATCATCAAACAGACAACTAGAGCACAGAATAAAGGTCAGTTACCTTTTATCATGTTTGTGTAGCTTCAGTTAAACTAACAAGCAGCAGCATGTGCTTAAGGTCATAGTTAAACACTTTTGCCTTGATAAATGAGCTGTGTATTCAGTGCTTCCCTTTCAACAGCATGGCCATATTGGAACTCTGATCTACAAGAAAAAGGCAGACATCAGAAAAGGAAGCAATTTACTTGGGGACAGAAATGAAGTTACATCTTCACTCATTCATTTCAGATGGTAGCAGGAAATAATATGTCAAATAATACAATAACAATAAATCAAAACAACAAAAATGTAGTGGATAAGCCTCAAAAATAAAACAGTTCACTCTAATTTGCAGGAGTGAAAGTGAAGAATATATTGAATCCTTTTTAGTTCCATGAAAAGAAACTGGAAAAATACTACTTTTGGAAAAGATTTTTAAAATTCCTGAGTATACTAGAAGATTGAAGCTGGCCAGCATAGAAGTGAAGTAAGATAGCTGGCAGAAAAACATGTTTTCACTGAAACTTTTCATTAAATCAATTCTGCCATAAAACATTTCCTTGCTTTCTAAATAGTATTTTCCCAGATTTTTTCCATCGTTAAGCTCTGCCCCACTGATCTTAATAAAAGGGCCAGTTTCAAAATGCACACTGACAATATCTTACTATTTCAATATGTGTCTTGGTTGAAATCATGATTAGAAACTCTAATTTCAAAATCTGATTTTTTTTTTCACAGGAAACAATTCATTCTGCTATTTTAAATTAGAACAAAACATTGAGAATTTTCTGGCTTTATTTTTAGATGGGTGAAAATCACTGAAAATGTTTTGCCTTCAATTATTTGTACATTAAAAGTACATTAGGTACATAACAGAACACCTATTGTGGAAATCCTATCTCTTGAACTTATTATGTTTAATGCACTAGACACTTTGCTGAGTTACAACTGTATGATTCTGTATTCGTATGATTCGTATGATTCCCATGAACAAACCTCCAACTCTGTTAGGAAGAAGTAAGACTATAAGCCTTATGAGAGATTTAGATGGCAGGGACTCTATCCCAAAAGGAGTAAAGGTGAATAAATAAACTGAAGCTTCTAATATAATATACCACAATATATAACAGTCTTATTGAATTATTTTTTTTTAAAAAAAGGAAATTTTATGAAAATAAAATACTTCATTTATTTGATAATGTAGGATTATATCATTTTAAGTGGAAAAAAATATGAATTCTAGAAAAACTGCAATACATATCTGAATAACATTCCAACAGAAAAGAATCAAGAAGTTCTACCTTCTATATATATTATGAAAAAAACTTTGCTAAAACTGTTTATAAAGTGTAATTTGGGTGTCAACATCTCAAAATTTTTCATTAGAGACAGTTCTGCTGCAATAAACTGAAGAAATCCTAACTACTCTGCCTTCTCCCTTTTCAATGAATTATACTATATATCACCATGTATATTGCATGTGTATATGTCTTTATGTGTACACTGCACCTTAATAGTTATGGAGTCACAGGACAGAAATTATTTGCTTATATATTTGCACATCATAGAAAAATGTGCAAACTTCAATTAACCAGAGTGTTTCCTCCTGCTACAGGGAATACTATTTTATGATACCTGGTTGTAGTTATTTCTGTGATGCAGAGAATAGTAACAATATGTTTATATTATGATAAGAGTTCAAGAACTATTTGCTGTAAATTGCAGTAGAAAAGAGAAAACTTTTAACACAGTGATAGTGCTGCTGCTGCCATTAGGATCTAAAAGCAAGGATTCTTAGACCTTGTTTGTATTAGATAAACTGGTAAAGTTGAAATATATATATATTGTACATATATATATATATTGTATATATATATATGTATATATATGTATAAAAGCTTTGAGGACGTACTTTGAGGCCCTCTTCTTCAGGTGTCAAAAGAAGCAACAAAGTGTGATATGCTAAAAAAAAAAAAAATTACTTTTTTTAAAATGGAGGAAGCACTTTTGCTTCTTTCATAACACAGGTTTTGTTCTTTTTTGTCTTTGGTCCTCTCGGTCTTGAACTAGAATAATAAAATGTAGGAAAAATTCTGAAAATACTAAATCAGTTCAAAACTGCTGTACATAATCTGATATTAAAAGAGCTGAAAGCATTATAGAGACATTTTACCAAAAATTTACTTGACACATCATAACAACTTTGTAATGGAAGTTTTAAAGTAGGAAGAAGCAAAATAGAAGAGAGGTGAATAACATACATAAAACTAGGAACAGTAACTAAGACTGATGGAAAAGGAGAAATATCAGGATGCTGGGTAACTAATGCTAAACCTAAAATGAAGTCTCAGCCAACTGTTCTTGGCCAAAAATAAAACAGTATGGTTTGGGAGAAATAATTACTTTAGTGAGACCTCATTATTTCATTGATACAAATTTGTAGTTCCTGAAATGAAATTTTTGCAATTTTGTCATAAAACTGGTACAAATACAAGGACTCTATAAAACAAAGTTTCTCCATATTATTCTGCTAGTACCAAGCCTCTCTGACTCAGAAAGTAACTGTGTTTTTCTCCTGTGTGTCATTGGCCTATTAGTCCAAGGTCACAGCTGTGGTATTGCAGTAAACTATTTGGTAAAGTTCTGAAGTGATTCGGGTTCTAAATCTGCTAGGGACTAGACAGAAAACAAACAAACAAACAAAAAACAATAATTCTCATGGGCCATTTATGAGGATTGAGGCAGAAATGTCTCAAACGTACTATACATGAAAAGAGAATGATTCCACAGGAAATTGTAGCTCATGCAAGATAATCTTGAAGATTCAGGGCTTTTGAAGCAAATATATATCTACTTTTATGTTTTTATATTTTCAAATTATTTAGTGATACTGCTCATAAATAAGCAGAGTTTCACATCATCTAAAACTGTATCTTCCCTTCACAAGAGTGATGATTTCCAGCACATTTTACAGGACTGTAGAATCTGAATTTTACTGAACCTAAGAGTGCTGTGAACAGATTACACAGTTAATGTATGTATGATCTGAAATAATCTGAAATAATTGGTCTGATCTGAAATAATGTGTAAAATGTATCTGATTATGCGTTACTCTAGGCAAATATTGCCCATAAACTTAAGCGACTATTTGAGGCTGTATCTACATGGCAAGCAGTAAGTATAAAAAATAGAATTAGCTTTCTGGGTGTTATTTGGTATATAACCATAACAAACTATGAAAACATTTTGGTGTGAAAACAAAAGCTAATCTTATCTCTTATCGTATTGCCTGCCTCTTGGTCCTTTACAATGCATTTTGGTTATGCAGTCAAACAATGTCTGTTTATGATAAAATTGCAACATGTCTTCACTTACTAAAGAAATTATGTTTTTATTCAGTGTTTATGCTGATATCTTAAGTATCATGCACACTGCTATGTAGTGACAAGACCAAATACACTTTGGCTTAGCTTCAACATAAAAATTAGGTGTTGATTTTATTACCACTCTGGCAATATATTTGAAAGCATGTTAATGAGTATTAATGTCTTATGTTTAACCAAAAGAATTTCTGAAGTCA
Source organism: Heteronetta atricapilla (assembly GCA_011075105.1). Classification (NCBI taxonomy): domain Eukaryota; kingdom Metazoa; phylum Chordata; class Aves; order Anseriformes; family Anatidae; genus Heteronetta; species Heteronetta atricapilla. The sequence goes on along the minus strand of CM021732.1, from coordinate 29,750,193 downwards.
GAGTGCTATTTTATCTGCTTTAAAACATTAGCAGTAAGGAGCTGAATACAGACGTGTTTTGATAAGCATACTATATCCTGTTAGCCAACAGTTGGATACAATTGAAAAATCTACCTACTGTACACACAGTACATGCTGCATTTTGATAAAATAGTAAAGCTGATGAGAAAAATATCTGTATTCCATTGGAATTTATCAAGAATATTTAGCTGAAGAATTTTTTAGTTGTCAAGATAAACATGTTTTGAGAATTTATTTGGCTTATTTTAAGAAATACCTAGTCTGAACAATTAATTGGATGGAAATGACTATGAAACTTTTTTTGTTTCCTTTAACAGAATGCTTCACATTTTTTCCTTAACATTTTTTTCAATTCTTTATGAGACTGAATTCAACAAGGAATTAGATGAGAATTGAAGCTTCTGCTTCAGAAAACAGACTAGCAGCTAGACAACAGAAAACAGATGCCAATTATTTGCCAGTGTCTGCTTTAGAACAAAACATTTTATGACATTTACTTTGCCTTAACAAAGCTGCCGTTGATGTCAGAGAAGCACTAGTCAGCAAGTTTTTAAAGCAGGCTCTATATGGTCCAGGATCTTAAATAATTTCTTACACTTCTCTGAAGATGAAAAGAATAAAAATATATAGTACTTTATATAGAGTAGCAACAAAACGATATATATTAGCACAATCTGGAGTATTGATGTCTTACATTGTGAGACCAGACTTGCTTAATAGACTAAGTGAAAACAGAATTTGTGCTGTGTAGATTTAGAAGCCACAAGATAGGATTTCTTTTGTCACACACTGAACAGGGAAGAATTCAAGCTGTGCAATAGAGAATAAAACCAATCTTTTGCCACTATATTAGCTATCTTTATTTGGCCTGAGTATGTATTTGTAAGGTGGGCTAGTCTTCTGCTTGAGTCATCCAAGGAACACAGGAGTTGGTGGCACTATTTACAGGTTAATTTAACACAGTATTTATTGATAATAAATGTTAAATCAGACCAACAGAAAACAATTCTCTTAATCTAGGCCAACATTCAAAACTTTTAATGTTATTTAAAGGTTAATTCTGTAATAATGTTTTTATCTACCAAATACTCTAGATGGTTATACTGGCAAAACATGGCATAGTGTCTGTGGTATACTTTATTTCATCAGCATGAACCATATAGACAAAATGTTTCCTGAAGATAGAAATTATATTGATGTTAACAAACTGTACCTGTACTGTTCTACCAACCAAACCTGTATAGCTACCAACTGACTAGGTCTTAGATTAAGGGCAATGATATGGGCATTGGAAGGCAATGCAGTTTAACAGTTTTTGCACAGGGCTGTATATACTAAAGGCATTACTACATATAGATGTATGAGAATTAGTAATATATATGTTTGGATATGTTGGATATATATTGGATATGTTTATATCCAATTTTTAAAAGCATCGTATTGCTGCAATTTCTTATGGGAAACATTTGCTACCTGTGGCGTGGCAAAACTGTAATATGTATTCTGTTAGCTAAAGAACTCATTGTAATTGTGAAATCAGTGGGGGTTTAGGCATTGTTCAATAAGGGCAAGCATCACACAAGACCTACCAAACACTGTATGTCACGCCAGGCCTCTCACACCTGATTTCTAATAGAACTTTTGAGTCTTTTCTAATCAAACTGCCTTTAACTTCACTTCAATAGTCTCATTATTGTGGGCCTACCACCACTCTGTCAGGGACTATCACTCAGGTGAGCAGCTTAGCTCATTTTCATCTTTCCACTCTTCCTTCTATAATACTAAAGGTTTCAAAGTATTGCAACATTTCAACTACATTGTGCTTCAACTACCTCTAGCAGAATACCTGGTGACAAAAATAAATCACCAAGTCTTATTCAAAATACAATTAGCATAAAAGTCTGGTGCTCAGTATTGTTTTGGGGACTGTTTCAGAGAACTCAAGTGGAGATTGTGAGATTTTAGCACAGTTTTCTTAGGGCCCATCTGCAATATAAAATGAATTGTGAAACGGAGGACAAGCTAGCTCTGACCAAAGCATCCTGGAGCTCCAGGATGACATCACTGCAGCACAGTGCTCAAACTCTGTTAATTGCTATTTCACAAATAATTAACTACTATTTTTATTTGGTGACTGAAAACTCCAATATATATATATATAAAAGACATTTTATTAATATTTTCAAGAAATAGAAATTATAATCTCAATCATATTAACTTTTTGGAAAAGAAAATAAAAAATCAGCATGATTAACTTTACTAAGAACAGAACTTTTTAGTGTGTGAAAAAATAAAAAATCCACTTGCTTTTCTACTAGTCAAGAATTCTGATTATAAGGAATCAACTCTTCCAATTATTACATTTCTCACAGGCTTAAAGAGGGGGTTGAGCAGTGAAAAAGAATGAAGACTGAACTCATCCTCTCTGGATGATGAGCCAGCATGTTGAGGAAGAGAAGCTGAAAGGTTGAAGAAGATTTAATGAAGTCACAGGGAAGGTGCTGTACTTCTGTGGCCCAGTAGTGCAGTTTTTACTCATGTGAATAGTTCAACTGATTTCAGGTGAATAGTCCTACAGTATTAAGCCAGTGATGATTAATAAATGTTCGAAAACAAGGCCAAAGACCCGGTCTTATTTTAAGTCTCAAAGGCAGGTAGTTTATATCTAACCTAATAGATCAGAACCTTGACTTGCTCATTAGCTGAGAACCTCTGCCCTCCTTATTAGGCCCAATTCTCTCAGATGAACTGTCAGATGGAAGCTGCTACAATTGTACACAGGACAAATTCCATGTCATTAATGGATCAGGTGTTTAATGATTTTGGATTCATCAAGTTTACCCATCTTCTTAAAAGGTCTCTTCTCAAATATAATAGTGGCTGTGGCACCAAGGATCATTTACAGAAAAGGTTGGCACTTCCCAATCCATCAAACCATCAGCTTTATGTGCTTACATGGTGAATTTGTCAGGGAGTTTGTATTGGTTTCTTAAACAGTGGTTAGGACTGCTAATACTAATACTCATGAGCCAGTAATTCAGCTTCACTGACATCAGAAAAAGCTTTAACTAAGGCCCACAAAGAATTTCAATTCACATAATTAACTATAAAACGTAGCTTTCACACAAGAAAGGTTGCATTTGACTTAAAAGTTCTATTTTTTCAAGTAAACATTGATAAGCCAGAAATATTTTAACTCATGAATGTTTGCAAGTTTTTTGTTTTGTTTTGTTTTTGTCTATGAAAATGTGAACAGATGCAAAACATATCTTTATAATGAAAAAAAAAAAAAAAGTTGTTGACCAAAGTCACATAAGTTAACACTGGGCTTTCATATATTTTATTCTGATTTTATCACAATTACCTTATTGTCTCTGGTAAAATAAGACCCTATTGAGTTGCATTGCAATCTCCCATAAGGCAAAGGAAAGAGAAAAGGAAAATTCCTGTACTGGACTGTGAGGGATTCATTTTGAAAATCTTTTGCATAAAAATGCAGATAAGCAGAGTAAGAGATTTTCTAAGTAAAATTAGGGCAACCATATTCTAAACACTAAACTTTACTCAAAGAGAAAGATAGAGTTTTCATGACTTACTGCTGTTACAGTTACAAATCTTTTTTTTCTTCAAGCTTTTAGGTTAGTATAACCAAAGTAGCATATATATTATCTTTGCTGCCTACAAGCTGTATTGGTGGCATATTAAGTAGCTGGGCAAATTAAACCCAAAAGGATAAGTTTGGGTCTCTAATGTGGACTTTCTGTTCTTTATTAATTGGCTAAATTGCAGTAAATTCAGGATAACAATAAATAGATTCTCTCATGCAAGGACTTGGGGGTTGGAGCTAGATGGTCTTTGAGGTCCCTTCCAACCCAAGCCATTCTATGATTTCTATATTCACTCACCAGTTGGTCCAATAGAGCACCTTACTGGTATTCTAATTATGGGAGACTCCACAGAAGCTGAGTGCCATTTTAGACAGTCTAGGCATTTTGATGCTTCCCAATGATGATGGCAGATACAATACAAGATTTGGTAGAAGAGAGAGAGAGAATGTCAGCAACATTTAAGTATCTTAAATCTGTATCCCTGTATTAAGTCAGGTGACAGAGTGAGTGGGAATCTTGGTGTGCTGATTGACATTGTCATGCAACTAAGTTTTGGTGCTAGGCCAGCCATTACTTTTGCCCATATTAGCTTAACCAATTTAGTGTGAGTATACAGCTCCACCATGCAGGACTGAATAGTCTACTTTTGGAGAAACAACACTAGAAAAACATTTTGTTCCTTTTTTAATTTCAAAAATGTTTAATCACTATATTTAGATTGAGTCTTTTATTTTCCAGTGGAGTCTATGTAACTCTTCCAGATTTTTTTTTTTTTTTAATAAATAGTTGATGTGGGACAATATACTGTATTACCACTCTTCCTCTTCTGAAATGCTACTTTCCTCAGTTATCCCAGCCTGTGTTTGGCAAGGTCTAGGCACGGCAAGATAATTGAGAGAAAGCACCTCAGATGAACTGACAATGAAGAAGGATCTGGCAGTTCCCATCTGTTTAATTCTCAAAGGTAAAACACTGCATTAAGGAAGCTCCCACCAAGCTTTGAATTCCTTTCTGCAAAGCCTAGACCCTTTTCATCTGATATTCTGAACTCACTGACATCAGGAGTTGTTTTTGCCCCCAGCCCCAACCAAGACCTTGCCTCTGTGAAAGAATTTTTTTCTGTGAAAGTAGTAGTTCCCAGCTCTCCTCAGTCTATTCCTGTCATGGTTTTGGCTGGGACAGAGTTAATTTTCTTCACAGAGGCTCATACAATGCTGTGTTTCTGATTTTTGATGTAAAAAGTGATGATAACACATCACTGTTCTTAGTTCTGTTCTTAGTTGTTGCAGAGCAATGCTTACACAGAGCCAAGCACTTTTCCACTTCTTGTGGAAAGAAGGGGGAGAAGGGGGAGAAGGCTGGGGGTGCACAAGGAGCTCTGAGGGGATGGCTGACCCAGGCTGACCAAAGGGATATCCCAAACCATATGGTGTCATGTTCAGCAATAAAAGCTGGAGTAAAGGAGGAAGGGGGGACATTCAAAGTGATGGCATTTGTCTTCCCAAGAAAACATTACACGTGATGAGCCCTGCTTTCCTGGGGTTGGCTGAACACCCTCCTGCTGATGGGAGGCAGCAAAAGACATTGTTTTCAGGATGCATTTGCCCTGAAGTACAATTCACCAGAACAAGTACAAGTAATTACAGCCATGGGCCAAACACACTTCATCATTCCCAGTGTTGTATGTTAGGGGGAGAAGAGCAATACCGCATATTTTGTTCACAATGCTTACCCTCTGGTTGAAATACGCAACGTTTTCCAAAGCATCTCCTAGTGAGAGGTCAACATAATCAATCTGGCACCTTGCATGACAAATAAGTTCCACTCAAAGGAGGGGAAAAATAAAGCCTCGACTGATAGTAATCTGTAAAAGCAATCCCATTTGTAACTTTCCTGATGTGACTGTTTGTGTTTGTCTGTCTGGGATGGTTTGCAACAGTTGCTCCCTCATCCCTTGGCAACAGAGTTTTCTTTTAGTTACAGCACTGATATTAAGAAACAAGCTGAGAGATCATTTTTGGCATATCCCCTCTATGCTGATATTTTATTTAGAGTTCTCTTCTATGCCACTATTTTATTTATGGCATTAAATATATAAAGAGATTATAATGCAGGGGAAAAAAATAACTATCATGGACAACAGAAGCTGTTTTGTCCAAGAATTATGCTTGTGAACACAGCCACCCAGCTTAATACACTGATATTCAATAACAGATATATATTTTCTTTATTTTATTCAATCAGATATTTTATCTGTGTAGCCTACTGGTGAATAAAATACAAGACATATTCTAAGGAAGTGATATGAATCACATCCTATCATTCAGGACAGAACAGTTCTAAGCTTTGCTTTTAAATCAGGCCCTTGAATATCTTTGCTGCTTGGAAGCACATTAGTATTAAACAGTGTTTATCCCATAAGTTAATGTGTAACAATTGTAAATAATATATAAATACTTCAACTTTATCTTAGCTTAGCACTACTTTTAGTACTGAACTCATTTTATGAACACTTTTTATTTGAATTGTTAGTAAATCAATCCACTACCTTCTCTTTAAGGCAGTCAGCTCCTCCTAGTGGTTACTTGCAACCTGCAACAAAATGCAGACCAGGATTTTCTGTTTGTCCAGTATTTGCTAAGCAGAGGAACGAAGGTGAAACTTTTTATCCTTAAAATATAGAATGAAATGGAATGAAATAAAATGAAATATTTCATAAAATGAAATATTTTGCCACCTAAAATGATTGTTATTAAACTGAAACAAATATTTTCTGCATTACTTGTACTAAAGCTTTCCATACTTTTCATATTCTGAATCTGAGTAATATCAATGTGAGATGTTAGAGTCTGTTTTGATTACCCAGATTCCTGCCTCTATCAATACTTTTCAAAGTATTTTGTAAAAGCTGATCAATAAAATACAAGCTTTTCTAAAGATTGAAGGCTGAAAGCCTGATATATATATATATGTGTGTGTGTGTGTGTATATACATATGTAGTAATATCTTTCCTTTTGGACATTCCCTCAATTCAGCAACACTGCTCACACAAGTAGTTACACACATTTGCATGCTGGTTAGAGTGGGTCTCTCTCACTCAGCCAGGACCACATTTCTGACAATCTGCCTGGTTTTCCTTCCTCAGTTCTACTGCGTAGCTTGCTATTTCTGCCATGACATTTCACTTGTTGAAACTGCCTGGTGAAGCTTTTGAACAATACCGTGTTGTCACTACAGTTTTTTTAAACTTCCCCTTTGTAACTTTTGAACAATTCCACAAAGCACAGAGAATGGTACAGTCTCTCTCCCCTCCCATTTTCACAACAGACTCAGGGAATGTACAAATAAAAATACACCTGCTGAACTGCAAATTATCAGTGCAATGGAAGAACAGATTACACTGTTCTAACTGTATATACAGGCAAAACTTGGTATGTAAAGTGGTATGTAAACCTTTTTCACTGAAAGAAATTAAGAAGCATTTAAGGGGAAAAAATGAAATACAAGAAGCTCCAGTAGAAGCAACTAGTAACAAACTATCAACTGCATGCCAGGATGCCATCCATCCAATGCAACAACGGGCAGGACATCCACTGCCATTGCTCAAGTTACTCCATGCCATCAGCAATGCTCAGATTTTAGGTCCCTATATTAAGGAAGTACTATCACATAATTAGCAAAGACGGTTAAGATTTTGGTGTCTATGTTAAAATACTAGCAAAATTCCTAATTTTCAGAACCAGGTATTTAATGCTTTCTGAGAAATAAAGGATCATGAATCATGCCAGGCACCTACAGCGAGAGCCAACCCAAATCAATATCTAGGATCTTAGCAGGAGGCTAAGAACCCACACACAGCACAGAAAGCAGACAAGACAAGCTTAATTTCTCATATAAATACACAATGCACCAACAAAAGCGTACAGGCACTGAATCTTTTAGGATCAGTGTAATTAGCTTACTCAACTATTTTGGAATTTTAAGACATAGCCTTGTGTGCCAAAGCACATAGGCAACAATTAGCAGATTTTCTATCTCTGACTACTGATAGAGAGAAACTTATAGGTACTATCTTCAATGTTAAGAAAAGAACACAGAAAAGGTCCTTGACCCTCCCACCCTGAGGCAAATTGCTATAATTCTTAAACTCATGTGAATGCCTAATGTCCTCTATAACAATCTAGATGTAGTCATGGTCCAGAGCTTTATTGTTACACAAATTTCCAAGATTGGGATTTTAATTTGTGCTGTATATACAAAAGTTATCTGAGGAATAAATCTTTATATATTTGACTGTTGAAGATGGCTTTTGGCCAATGCTGAAGAATGTTCACCTTAAAGTAACCCCTCTTTATTTCTGTAGCAGCTTATTTTCAATTGAAAAAATATTATTAGTTATCATACTGGTGTCTTAATCTAAAGTGAGATCGGGGAATTACTACATTAGATGTTACCCATAAAAACACTAAGGAATAGTCATAGAAAAAAAAAATTATTTGTAACTCATATAGGTAAAAGAGATTCAAACGAAACACATTCCCCTGCCCTCTGGAAAGTGAGGTTCAGGAAACTTGAATTAAAATCTTTATTCTATTCATTATCAAAAGACTTGCCATCTATTAAGGATCATCAGTTACACAGAGTTACTTACAAAAAGGACAGCTGTTCTATATGATTAGCCAGTGTTTTAAAAATGCATGTCAAATTTGAATGAAAATCTGGAATTTTGTAGTTTACCACAAAATTCACAACCTGAGTGAATTTCAAATCAGGATTATTAAAAAATAAAATTAAAAAAAAATCATTCATTAATATGATTTGGGGCAAATAATTGAATAAAAAAATTAACTGTTTAAGAAAATACAGAACACATTAAAGACCATGGATATGGATAGCTCCAGAGTGTGTACAGTCTATTAGTTTGCTAAGCTATTGAAAATTATTTTGAATTTGAACGTGTTCTCTGAGGACAGCTTTTGTCCTCCTGAATACAGGATGTTTCAGGTGTACCTGGCTAGGGGAAAAAAAAAAAAAAAAAAAAAAAGCAAACTAAGTTGAAAAATGTATTTTGTAGATGATACAAGGAAAGTCTATAATGTATAATGCTCAGCCTTAGAGCAATTTCTAAAATAACAACTGCAACTTCCTCAGAAACCAATCCAAACCTCCCTGAATTCAACAGAAATTCTTTCAGTGACTTTAATGGGCTTTGGGTCATGGCCTCATGCATTAAACTAATTTATATTTTAAAAAAAGAAATCTATTTCCTTTTACTTTCAATTAATCAGAGGACTGGGTGTGACCTATTGGTGGAATAGTAAATAATACAGAGAACAGGTCAGTTGTACAGAGTGACTTGGATCACTTGGAGAGGTCAGTTCAGATGCAAACATGCAGCCAAATGCATGTTTTAATTTAATGCAGCCAAATGCAAAGTCGTCTATCTAGAAACAAAAAGCTTTTGTAAGATGATGAAACCTATTGTTGACAGTAATGATTCTGTCTCCAGATTAAGAAAAATTATTGTCATGGTGGATGGCCAGCTGACACTGGTCTCCTTCAGTGATTTTACATGACCTTTAATTGATTTACAGGCAAGGGAATATTTGATAAAAGTGGTAAGATGGTATTAATGACATTGGAATTGATACTGGAATTCTGTGTCCAGAATTAATGTGTATCGTTCTAAAAGGATAATGAAGTATTCGAAGTTATTCTGGAAAGATGCAGCCTTCAAAACATTCTTTACTGTGAGAGGTGAAAAAAGCAAAAATTTGGTTGATCTGTCAGATCATTGGATCATTTGCACATTGGTTACATGGAAAACATATTTTTGATAGTAAGAGTTTAATCTGGCAGGGAAAGGTGCAACAAGATCCAAAGTGAATCTAGACAAAATTTAATTAGAAGCAAAGACAAGTTTTGAAGCAGAGACCTAACTTTGGAACAAAAAGGATATAACTATCATCCAGCACTATGTCACTTATGTAAGATTTGTTAGGGTGTTTTGTTGTTGTTGTTGTTGTTGTTGTTGTTATGTTTTATGCCAAAAGAACTGTGGCACATTAAAGAAATTAAAGGATTACGTTCTTTGTCCTGTAACAGGCAGGAGATTGAATGTGGTTATAAGCGGTTATGTCTTTTCCTTTACAAATCTCTGACTTTGCAATATGAGATGAAAGCATAATAGTTACTTGCTGAACCATATGCATGGCACCTTTTGCAAGTTAGATTTTATAGTTAGCCCATCCACCAAAGGCCATACTGATCATGAAGTCATTAGGTGAATAGTCTGCAAACTGCTATGGATGATACTATGCCTTTGGCATAATATCCTTGGTGGAGCTTTGTATATCTGATGTCACCAAAAAATAACAGATCTTATTCTCCTGTTGGAGATACATTCCACTGTCCTGAGTCTCTCCAACCACAGAAGCCAGGTGGCAAGACACAGAGATGCAGAAGATGCAGACAGCTGAGCAAGCTCAGGCATCTGTGCGAAAAAATTTGCTCTGCTTTAGCAAGAGTAAAAGGTTTATGTGCTAGAACCACAGGGTTAACAGTCCAGTTAACAGTCCAACTCCCAGCAGAATTTTCTGCATGAGGGACCTCACAAGGTCTGTGCCCTTGAACATCAACCAACATAATACAGAAGCAGGCCCACTTAGGGGGACCACTGGATGGGGTTTTACCAGCCCCTACCAAAAGATCCCAATAAATCCAAAAGATCCCAATAAATCCAGCTCCAACCACTTGGTTCAATGGGCACACTATGGTAGTCCTGTAGGTAGTGTTGGAGGTCATCCCCCATTACAACACTCAGCACAGTGCAATGATGGCTGTCAGGATGTGCCATAAGGCTCTGGATTTTTTGCCATCAGGACTATGGAGGAGGATCAGCAGCATTTTCATATGCCTGAGGTACAATTAATCCTTTACTTGGTGCACATACCAAACACCTTGACAGGGCAAGGGCAACAAGTACAAATGGCCACCACCATCACTGATGGAAAGGTTGTGCATTTAGTTCCCTCAGAAGAGGTATCCAGTGAGATTATGTGAGGATGATATAACTGATTCAAGCCCAGGTAGGAACTGAGAGAGTCATAGTTACTTCCACCATAGTTAGACATTTCTATTCTACTTTACCAATCCTTGTCATAGCAATCACAATGAATTAGACAATGCTGAACAAATAAAAAGCTAAAGCCACTAAGCACATAAGAAAATCTAAAGGGTACTTAATAAAACTCTTTGATTTGCTATTTCAATTTTTAATACACTCTATCATAATTAATTTTGATGATCTTAAGCTAAATTAAAAGCAGTGGGTAGCACTGCATGGAAGGAAAGGTATAAGGGTACCTTAATGGTACCACCCAACATAGTGCCCTGTAGGCAACCATAACTTAATTTAAAAGCACACTTGATATGCAGCAATATACCCAAGTAAAATGGCAGGTGATCCTCAAAACAGAATAAGAAGTAGCTGTTGTAGCCATCCTTAGCCACAGTAAATCTGTGTGAATGCAGTGATTTTCATTAAGCAATCAATAATATATTTTATTAGTTCCAGAACACTGCATACAACCTACTAGAAGCAATTTCACTCCACAGTTTTGAGTGTGAATACCACAATTAAACCAAGAAAAAATAAATTAGTTTTTCTGAAATCTGGAGGTTTTTGAGTTGTAAAAGTCCAATTACAAATTAGCAAGCTGTGAATAATCAGATTTAAAAAAAAAAAAAAAAAATGTTTCAAAGCTGCGTAAGCTTATAAGCTTTACTCTTAAAATCCCCAGAGATTTATGAGGTTAAATAGTAATTGGTGGCAAATGAGACAACTGATGATAGCTAAAAGAATCACTCTTCTCCACCTTTAGTTTTGGAACTAATACTTGGCCTTTTCAGAACAGCACAATCTGTCTGCTACACAAATGTTTGAAATATATACAAATAACTAGACAGCTTTGTGTAATCTCAGGGCACTAACAAATATACCTGTGTTTGAAAACACCTGATCTCCCAGTATAGCAGCAGATTAGATTTCCAAATCCACCTGCTCCCATTAAAAGTCAATGATACTGACAAAAAAAAAACATTTGGAAATCTAGTTCAGTTACAGTGTAGACTGTTGATAACTATGCACTGAATCTCATCCAGATCTATATGCTAAGGACTTCTGAAAATCTTCCTGGCCTCTTACTGGTATACTAATAGTAACTAACATGTAAAAATAATATTTCATATGGGTAAGATGCAACTCTTCATCATGCCTATAATTCAATGTTGGTGTGGTAATTTTTTAAGTTCTTAGAGATAATTTTGTATATTGTACTCCTTTTAACATTTAAGAATTTAAAATCAAACACAGTGAATTTTCCATGCAGTTGCAAACTCTCACTGAAATGAATGACCCTTTAAAAAATGTTAGGAAGCCAGGCCACTCAGAATATGAGAGACACATTTCAGTCTGGTTGCATCGGAAGTACTCAAGAATAAGAGCGACTGGTGAGGAATGTATTTCAGGCTGACAGAGCACCTGTATCCTTGGGGACTAGATGAAATCATACGAAAATTGACCCTATAAATTGCAAACATAAAAATAAGAAAAGCTGTGTCCCAAGGACTTCACAATCTATTCATTAAATCCTCCAACAGCTGTTTAAGCAGAACCTTATATACGCAGTGAATATAATACTATTATTCAGAGACTGAAGGGCTAGTTTCAGGAGTAAATGACTATAGATTTAGGCCTCTGAAAACAGAGAAAAATAGGATTTACAGGGACACTCACAGACCAAATGAAAATTATGGTTGCTGTCTAAGCCACCATGCTGTCTAAGCTCCTGTTTGTTTTGCTAGGACATTAGCAAAAGATTTAGAAGGCTTGGGTATATGTTTTTATCTAGCCATAAACTTTCAGCAAGCAATTTCAGGCACAGATATCAGATTCTATGCTGGTCAATAAAAAAAAATGCTTCCTGGTGACAGTCCTTGGTCCAAATTGTCTTCCAAACTATGCTTAACAGTAGCCTGGGAAAGTTTTAGATTATTCAACTGAAAATTATGCCCAGGAGCATGATAATAACAGTTAAACTTTCTGGGCAATTGAATGCCATTTTCTAAGTTTCTACCCCTTCTCTATTTAATCTATGACTGTAGTGATATTCATTGAAAATGAAATACAAGAAAGCGTACTTTTATTGTGCAATACCCAACAGCATGGTGAAGGGAACACTGTGAGTATAATAGGTCCCTTCCAACCCAAACTGTTCTATTACATGATTCTATGATAATAAATTCTTTCTGTAAAGGAAAGAAAATATCAGTGATGTAGCCATGTATCCATGAAGTACAAGACCTTTAAACTTCTCTTAGATTCTGCATTTCTAATTGTGAGCTCTACTTTAAAGACATGGAGCAAAGTTATATGATGTTATCAGTATAGATGGTTAGATGAGCCATTCATACATGTGTTTTGCACCCCAAAGCACAAAAGCCCACAACTATATATCACATAGCCATTCCCAGGCTGATAAATTTTGTTTTCTCTGGGAAAAGTGATATATCTTTCAAATATCTAAAATTTCATACTGGATCAGCCAATCCCTTCATAATGTCTTCAAACTATGGTTCATTTCGAGAAACAGAGCAAATCCCATTTGTTAGGGTTGCCAGGAATTCAGCCTCTCTGGAAATGGCCCAAGAATGATTTTTTAATGGAATTTTAGGAGTGATTTCCTGAATGCGATGGTTGTACCCTGATTTTTAGCATAAATGGAAAGCCAGCAAGCAGTCCTCAGTGACATAAGTGATATTTGGTTATAATTGATATAATTCCACAAAAAGTTATTAAGATTTACACTGGTATGATATTTAGGTAAATTGTCATACCTCTAATTCATAGAGTTATATCAGTACAGAAATTAGAGATGACTGCTTAAACATTACTGTTTTTACCACTATTTTTCTTTGCAAACTTTACTGATATTGCAGACAGAATCCATGCAGACAGAATTCATGCAGTGCAAATTATCCTCTATTTCAAAGATACCAGCTTTAAAATGAAGTTCATTTTCTCACATAAATAGGACACAATATAAACAAAGGTTCTTAGAGAACTCAACATTGAGACTGAAAAATACTTTCAATCTGTGCTAGTTAGCATAAAACATTATGTTTCCCTGAATGGCTATACTAAACATTTAACAACAACAACAAAAAAGTCTACATTTAGAAGCCATAATTTGACTGGTTTCAGTTGCAAAGCCTTTTGATTACTACTATTAAAAAACTTACCGTGATTCATACCCATTTCTGAAGAAAAAAGATAGAGAAAAAAAAAAACAACACAACAACAAAACAATAACTTATCCATTTTTCATTAAATTATGTTTGTTTGTTTGTTTGTTTCCATTAATTTGGGGAAATTTAAAAGCTTTTAAAATATAAATTATTTTAAATTTCAATTTCATTTTTACTGTACATGCTATTATTTTTATTTAACCATAGGATCATAGAATGATTTGGGTTGGACCTTTAAAGATTATTTAATTCCAACCACCATGGACAGGGACACCTTCCACTAGGTCAGGTTGCTCAAAGCCCCTGAAAAAGTTATAATGTAAAATTTTGGTAGAAATTTACTTTCTTGTTTCTGGAAGAAAGAAGAAAAAAAAAAATCAACTACTCCAAAACAACAACAACAAAGCAATACTGGAAGTGAACAAACATATTCTCCAATACAGCACAGTAATCTCTGTAGGTATCCAGTTATATCTTTAGGATTACAGGATAACTGAGGCTGTTGGAAGATGGAGAACTCAGGAGGCCTCTTATCCAGCCTCCTGTTCAAAGCACGCTCAGCTATAAGTTTAAACAAGGAATAAGGTAGAAGAGTTTGTCTGTGATAGTAACCGGTGAGTGATCTCCCTGTTTTTACCTCAACCCATGAACCTTTTTTCATCATATTTTCTCCCTCTGTTCTTTTGAGGAAAGAGAGAAGGGCAGCATGGTGGTACATCTGTGTGAAACCACAACAATCACGGAATCATGGAATGGTTTGGGTTGGAAGGAGCCTTAAAAGATCATCTATTTCACTTCCCCTGCCATGGACAGGGACATCTTTCACTAGATCAGGTTGCCCAAAGTAATCATATCCGAACATAGCTGGTTTTGAGCTAGTGGGGTATCACATCTGATACTTGAATACAAGTCCTAGACAACAATTGGGAAAGGAATCATCTCAGTCTCTTACACGCAGTTTAATTACCTGTCTGAAGCTCATAAAAGATATGATCTCTAAATGGCAGTTTCAAATTTGTTTTAGTACATATAATAGCCTATTATAAAATATGTAATTTAATACTAATCTGTTCTCTGTGGAGCTTTCAGCTGGACAATGTTGTATTTTTCAAATTTTTTGCTAGTCTATTTCACATGCACAAATGGAGATATAGAGAAATGTAATGAGTTATACTCAGTAGTTTTATGGCAGCATTACACTTTATCAGTCTTCTCATATTGTTATATTTCTTGGGATTATGTGTAAATATATGTACATGTATGTGTATATAGACATACATATGTGTGTAATGTTTACCCTAGTTCATAATCTGCTTAAGAAAAGATTAATGATGGGAAGTACTGTACGTGTCATTACTCAGATAGTTAACATGGGTATTAATATTAAATTTAATTTACTTACTTACTGCCGAATCAGCAGCCTTTACTAAAATAGCAAGAAAAAGGTATGGATTGTATTCCCTGGCAATATGAAGAGTTCAGGAAATGAAAAGTGCTTCAATCATATATAACATATGAATTAGAGTATTGGTAGTGCAGAAGCCTTGAAACAACTTCAGTGACCCACTTACTCGTTATTCTTTCATTGTTTTAAAAAGATTATGAATTAGTGCTCTGCAGTTTGAATAGCATCAGAGAAATGAAATAGAACCACTGTGCCTCAGTTAACTTTAAACAAGTTCCTTAAAGCAAGACAGACAGATTTAATGGTTCTGATGTCATTCCACAATATCATACATGCCAGAAAGTAATAACAGAATATAACAGAATAACAGGAAAACTTAGAAAAGCCATTTTTTAGCTATTTAAATCCTCAGAAAAATCAGCCAAACTTGTGAGGAAAAAGCTGAAGGGTGTGTAATAATGCATCTGAAAACATCAAGATACGAAAGATTTTTCCGTCCTTTTCAGCATTCTGTATTAAAAATCTGATGCTCTGCCAATGATACCTGGCAAAAGTATTTTAATTGCTTCTGCAACTTGATACTGTATGCACTGCAGTCCACAATGAAATCTTCAATTACTTCACTGCATTGTTCTTCTGCCTGTTCTAACTGGCTTCTGTGGAAAAAAGCCTCCAGTTGAAACAAATATTTGCATTCTTGCTTACAATATTGCCTCTTCCTGCCCTTTGAAAATTACTATGGCCGTAGCTTTAACTCAATCTGTAAATACAGGAATGATAATGTGATCCATATGGACTCTATTCAAGTTCCATAAAGCCAGAGGGAGACTTTCGACATATTTCAGTGAGACCTTACCAAGTGGTGCTGGGGGAATGAGAACTTTCAACCAGACACCTTTTCATTCAGTGGTTATTTTTTTCTTTCCTTACTTTCAGTGTAAAGCAAACAGATTTGAAATCATCAGGTGTCAGAGTCCAGTACATGGCATCAGGGACATTCTATTTGATAGCAAAGTCCACATGTTAGTGGGTTTTGATTTATCTTTTTCAAATCAGACAGATTGATAAAGTGCTCTGAAGAAGTAAGATAATCAAGCAAAACAGCTAAAAATCCTGTCAGAATTTAAGCAGAGCCCATGTAAAAAGGCTAGCTGCCTTTTGAGAATAGGAGGAGAAGTTTTGACAGCTGAGAAAGGAGTTCTAAAATCTCTTGCTAATACCACAGAAAAAATGCTTTCATTTTGCCAGATGAGTCCACCTTAGCTTTTGTTGTCATTTCCATTATTGAATGATCTCCATTCTGAAAAAGGATAACTCATTATTGATTCAAACATCAGCAGCTTAAATGCTATCAGCTAGAAGCAGCAGCACATGGGAAGGCAGCTGCACGAATACAACTATACACTCCTGCTATGTGATATTGCATTTCCTATTCTGTCAAAGCAGGCTTGGAGCTCAGCATAAATGTGGATCTCATAATCAACCATATATTTATCCTCACAGAAACCTCTGTTGTTCTTCCTACCTTTATTTTAGAATCAGGCAATACATGTCTATGATGCAGACTGCAGTGGAATACAGAGATGCCTGAGCTAGCTTCTTCTGCTGCTTTGGCACCATGAGCAGCAGTGTTGCTGCAGCAGCATGGAACTTGGTGCAGGTCAATATGCCCTTAGGAGAAGGAAGGACACAAGATGCTTCAAGTACTTGCATTAACTCTTGTAAAGCTAATTCAAGTATATCCTAAGTTGCCTGACAAAATCACACTGGAGATAGCACTAAACCATAGCCTCTTGGTCAAATGATTTGTCAGTTCTTTCATGCTGTGATTCAGACTTCATGCTGTGAGCTTCAGACTTCCACTGAGTTTGTTATTGATTATTTCTTTCTGTCCCAGGAATAGCTAAAAGGGTGCAGCTTGGAATCACAAAAATAGGCACTGAACAAGCAGTAAGAACATATACAGGCTCCCCTCTAAACAGTTAACAGCTTAATATTACAAAGAGCTTATGCATCTAATAAATGAGAGGGTTGACTACAACAAGGTAAAGTAAGAAATACATTTTATATACATTTTAAATACATTGAAATACATTTTAAATACATTTTATAAGCATAGTTCTGGGCACTCCTAAAAATCAGCCCTCATGTTTTGGCCTCCAGGAGATCACAAAATCTCTAAATATTAATCTGCATTCCTTTGAGATCCACACACATGATCTGGAGCCTAAGCTGTCTGCAATCCTCCAATTCCATCTGAAATTCAAAAGATTATTTTCTGGAAACTTTGAAGGGAAAGCAGTGAGGCATTTCCTAACTCTTCCCTCCTTTTCTGAACTGTCTACTCATTATACTAGTGAAATGTGAAATTTAGACCTAATTTCATACCAAAACAAGTGTATATTTAACTTCACCAGAAACTACAGATGTACACTTAAGAATCTAGCTCCATCAGAAGCAGACAAGAAAAACTAGCAGATTAATGTCATAAAACAGGAGTGTTTCTACCAGCATCAAATGATATATTTTTTTCTCATATAGCAATCAGAAAGGTTAAAGGTGAACATTTGTCTTTGCTTTTTGCCATCTAGTCCATCTCCTGAATGAGGGCTTCCTTTGAGCTGCTGAGCACTGCAAGTGCATCTGGAAAATGTCAACTAATGTATTTCAAAGTTATTACATGAAAACAAAATCCTGAACATTTTTTTTTTTTTAATGAAACCTTCCAAGAAAATTCACTTCCAAGACCTGGCTTGAGAATGAGCAGGAGACATTTTTCAGCCCAAAATAATTTTATGAGAAAGGTTTAAATGTTTAGAAAATACATTGGAACTGCAATTTCTCCCTTAACCTCAGTGATAGATTACATGACCAAAAGAGTGAATATATGTGTATACACACATACACACATCATTTCATTTGTTTACCTTTGGATCAAAAATAGAATGTTACAACATTTGTTTTATCATTTTAGATTCCCCTGAGGCATTGTGACATTTGGTACATTTATTTTTCCTGTTAAGAGACGATTCTTGAATTCTTTGAAGCAGGTGGAGGAAGCATTTAGCAGAATGTTTAAACTGTGACAACTATAAAACGGGGGGAATAAGGAGGAGTATGTTTGAACATGCACAGAAAGTCAGAAGTTGATTACATTTCTTACTTCTGCACAGTCCAAATGTACAAGTTAGAGAGAATTTCTGTTCTCAGTGCAGATAATAACACATATACAGATTTCAAAGAGGCCAAAGACATCTTGTCATTAACTTTAATTGAGCACCCATGTCATGTGTGAGTACAGTACCCTTCCTACTGTCCAGCTTTGAACACTAAACTCGAGTCTCTTCCTTGTAATCAACAGAAAAAAGGTAAATTCCTCCAAAATTCCTTTCAGGAGATCAACAGTAAAAGCCTCTTTCTTACTCCATACTATTTTATGTCAGGAAACTTGAAACAAAGGTCCCTGTGCATCTAGAAATTAGCTACCTAAATGCAGAGTTCAAAAATAATCTCTGTGCTTGGGATGTTTATGCTCTTGTTGGGATAAGTTTTATGATTCACAGTATGCAGAATAAACTGACACATACAGGTGAGCTCCTGAGCACCAGTGTTCTCTTTCAGTACTGGAAGAAGGAATCTGGACTAGCTGTATTAAAATAAGGCTGTGAATGTCATGCAGGATATGCTAACTGAAGTCCGGTAAGGTAAATCTGGGAGTTTACTTATGTTTTCTTTGTGAGGTACTGTTAAAAAAATATACTAGAATTCTGTAACTCACAAATCTTAGTCACACAATTATGGCTGACTCCAGTCCTATCCTCTTTTATTGTTCTATAATGAAAGTTTATGATTGTTCTTTCTATCTTTCAGCAGATTAAAAGATTTCTGTCTTTCTCTGTGAAACTGCATAACTTAAAGTTTTATGGGATATCAGGATAACAGTTGGAATAAACTTATCTCTATCTTGTTTCTCCAAGGAAGCCCTCATCAAACCCCACTTTCTCAAGGAAACTCCAGATTTAAATATGCTTGTCACAGAACAAAGCTGTCATGTCATGAGTTTTCCTGAACTTGCTACATAGGTCAATGAATGGAGCACTTTTCCTATAGACATAGGATATATGTCATAAAGAGCAAAATATATACTCATAATATATACTCATATACTCAATATATACTTATTATACTCAATATAATAAAGAGCAAAATTACCTGCATTTCCCTGGACTGTTAGGCAAATATTAGCCAGATTATCTGCACCAGAGACATGGCATATCTGTAACTATGTTTTTATTTTTCCATATCCCAATGCAAATGCTATGGTTAGTACAACCTGACATAATTTTGTTTCTGACTCTAAAGAGGAAGAACAAACAAACTTTTATTTGTTCTGACCCAATGATGATTTTTGTTGGTTTGTTCAGCCATAAAAATAATTTTAATATTCAACCAATTTGCAACTTACACAAACTTGTAGTTTCAATGATCATTGCCAATAAGATATTTTTTCCAGCTAGATGGATAGCAAGCAAATGGTTAATTGGGCAATGCTATCTTTAAAGCATACACATATTTAAGGAAGCAAAGACAGAGGGCAGAGGCACCCACAGAAGGCCAGTTCATATTATCTATAATAAATGATGGATTTTGCCACTCTTCAAATTCCATTCAAAGTTTCTTTGCCACTAATCTTGCTAGATTCATTTTTTTTTGCATACTACTTTGCTTTTGTTGACCACTGAGACGATTTGCAGCAGAAATTACTGTTTAATAAGAGTAAAGCTCATGTAATCCATTCCAGAATACTTTCCATCTTTCTAAACCAAATACAAGTATATATGTAAGGACATTCTGTATTACTAATTTAGTCCAATTACATGACACTTTTTTGTGATAAACTTTTTTATGATAGAAATATTCCAACTTGATATAAAGGAGATCATCATAAGTTATATTCAGAGAGCTGTCACCTCACACATATTTTAAAAGGCAAAAGCAATACCTTGTAAATTATTTAGTTCTCAGCAGGGTCTACTAGAAGAACAGACATGTCCTCTGTTTCACAAAAGTTTTGGTTTTGTACTAGACATTATATTACGCCACTCAATACGTTGATGAAAATGTTTCCTTTGAATTTTAACCTTTTTGCAGAACATACATAGGAAAGGAAGTTTGAATTCATGAAGGAAAAACAGTTTCTTTTTCCTAGGTAGAGCTTACTTCTGTTTTTTAAAAAATAAATAAATAAACCTTTTTCCCCCCTACTAAACTACTATTGGGAAGCCATCCCTTTAAAGTGTCTTTACCCATATTTTATGTCACTATTCAAAACCTTTATTTAGTAGAGCCCAAGATTCTGACATGCCTGCTCTGTTTTGAAATAGCACTTACCAGATTGATACATGTAAGCATTAGAATCACAGGGGCTACCAGGTAACAAGGAGATATGATCAAGTATCAGAAACTTGTATTCTATCCTTAGCTTCGTTACTGACCAACTCCATCACTTTGGACAACTCTGTCTTCTTCTTCTGTCTTGAAGTGATTCCTTATCTTTTTCTACTTACAAAACAAGCTACACTTGGAAGGTAACAACGTCTGCTGGATATGATTTCACATTGGGGATTTGATTTCATCTGAGTCCTTTAGACAAGATAAATCATCATAATATTCTTGTTTGCAGCTAAGATTAAACTGAAAGTTACCTTATTGGAGTGTCATCCTGGTTCCTGTGATATTTGTCTGAAACTTTCTTCTTAGAGTATAACAAATGTGCTTCAACTCCATTGGTCAGCTTCTTCCTCTAATGCAGATGGGTTAATGGATTTTTCTTACGCACAGTACAGCTTGTTTCTTGGTATTAATTTCAACTTCAGGTTATTGTGCAAATTGTGTCCTAGCTGGAAATTGAACCACGTTGACCACTGGAAAAGAAAAGCCTAATATATGGCCTGTATTAGACAAATTTGCCCAGCCAGCAAAGTATAGTTGGATTGATTTTCACTCTGTCATACCGAGACAGTTTGTTAGACAAGTTCTCCACCCAGTGGCTGAAAGTGTTCATGAGAGCAATGACATGATCCCCAGTACAATGCTATTGAAAAGCTGGAGATAAACCCTGCTTAAATATTTCAGCTGATGCAGGCAAAAGGATGTTTCCTTCATTTAAACCTAAGAAATCCATTTAAAAAAATGTTTAAGTCAAAAGTAGACTTAAGAACAATAGATGTAAATACCGAACGTCACCCACATCTTCCAAAGCAAACAAATAAACTAAACAAATAAAACAAAAACCTACAGTAGTATTTTCTGCTGTTTCTGTTTTCAGAATAATTTATCAATATGGACTCGGAACTGTGGTTTCTTTATTTGCTTGTTTGCTTTCAGCAGAGTAGCAAGTCATTTCCCTCTTGCCATCAGCACAGAGACTAAATTAAAGCTTTCCCGAGAGTTATTTGAAACAGGATTTAGCACTTGAGAAGAATTTGCTTTATACGTACAAAATGTGCAGACTCACTTCTATGTATGAATCCCTTTTCAGCATAATACACGTCTAATGCAGGTGTAAGACTGAGTAGTATTGCTATGCCCACCAGAATTTGGGAAGTAGCATTAGATGGAAAAGCTGTTTTTTAGAGGAGGTGCCTGACACGTGGAAAGGCTGTGGTATTTCACTTGATTTGCATCCACAGCTTATCTCAAATGTTAAGAACTGCTTTGGTGAATTTCAGCCAGGACTAGACAGCTTTCCATACAGCAAAGTTTGAAAGCCACCTTGCCTCCAACAGTAGTGGGACCAGAAAAGCTTTGCTGTATTTCTTCTTTAAGCTTTTTCCATTTCTGGGGGAAATTTTAGCAGCATCTCCCTCCTCTAATCACTGAAAGACTGTTCAAATACCTTTTAGCCTGAAATAATCCCCTGGAATTATGAAGGAAGGGATCTGGACAGATCCTGTTTGACAGGACATTAATCACCAAGACAATCTCCTGCTACTAATACTCAGGTACATCTGCCAGGGGGCAATGGGACTTGTGACCATCTCTATTAGCACATGCCAGGGAAGTGCATACCTCAAGAAATCTGCAACAACAACAAAGCAAAAGGATTCACCAGCAACATAGGTATACTTATGTAATATGAGATTTAACATAGTTCATTTTTCTTCTTCGAGCAGATACACCTTGCTCATGCTTTTTTGATTTTCATCTTGCTTCTTTTTGAATTTTGTACATCCCTTTCATACAGTTATATGTATAAATATATATATGTGGAAAATATATTATTTGGTGAACTTGAAAGTTACTGCATATATATATATGTAAATTCTCTTTATTTATGAAATATTTGAGTCAGTTAAAATATTAAAATCAATATAAATATATTTTTGATTTCAGTACTCAAATTTGTAAAATACGAGATGAACAAATATACAAAAAAGGCAGTGCACATCCCACACATACCCCTCTCAGTAATGCCCAGATGATCTCACAGGGAGCCACAATATTTCTCACAAAACTTTGCACATATAGTAGATGCTAGTCTACTGCTAGACTGGCATTTATTTCCGAATATAAGTTTGAAGCTTTTTCATTGGAAGGTGGGGGAAGAAGGGGAAGCATTACATTTGGGTACATAATGCTGTGAATTAAGTATCACAAAATCCAGAAGAGAAAAGTAAAATTTACAATTCAGATTTTGTCCTGCAAATTTAGAAAATAATTACAATGAACTATAAATAAGAAAGAAATACTTAAATACAATTTATTCCCCATATAAAACCATAGGATAATAGAGTCATTTAGGTTGGAGAAGACCTCTAAGATCGTCAAGTCCAATGATTAACCTAGCACTGCCAAGTTTACCACTAAGCCATTATGCTTCACAAGATTAATCTACTTGTTAGTGAAAATACCTACTTTTTTACGTTATGACACTGCTCATTAAGTCATGCAACTGTTTTGCAATTTTACATCATTTATAACATTCCAGCTTCCCTAAGACCAAAACCAAAACTGAATTGTCTTTTTTTTTTTTACTGGCAAACATTGCTGTTTTTCCAAATCAAAAAGATAATTTCATATAATCATTCTGTTTATGCTAAAAATGAAAATAAATATTTTGTTTCTTTCTGGTTGTTTTTTGTAAAACATTTAGGAAGCTTGAAATGAAAAGGTGACAACTAAAACTCCCCCTCTCCCCTTACCTAAACCATTCTTTCCTGCGTTCCTCTCCAACCAAATGCACAAAATTCAAATTGTTCTGTTTTCCTGTATTTTTGTTGTCATTTTTTTGATAAGAGCTGGGGCTGAAGGAGGAGCGGGGTAGTTCTGGGGTTAATGATAAGGGAATAGATTAAGTATTTGGTGGACTCGAAAAATGAAGGAGTTTAGAGATAAAACAGTGAATATATAGCTTTCTCAGTGGAATTCTCATTCTTTCCTATTTGCTTTTTTGTTTGTTTTGTTTTTGTGATTTTGGGGGGGGGGGGAATTCTGGACAGGAAACTTACTGTACAGATTTAAATTGTAAGATAGAATGCAGTGAAAGAGAGAAGTAGCTTAACTTTGGGTCTCTTTTTACATTTTCTGCTGGAATCTAAATTATGGTTCATTTCATGGAGGGAATTTAGAGTCTCTCAAGTAATCTGACAAAACGGTAGAGCAAATACTTTTAAGATGATGTTTCATCTTGTACAGATTAAGTACAGTGAAGCACCAGGTTTATGGTGACTTCCCTTCCAGACGGGACTTACTATTTCTGTGAAGAACTAGATCTGCATGCCCTCTCTGACACTAAGGTTGGCAACTAAGTCAAGTCCTTCAGGGGAGGAATCTCCTCACCCCGAAGTGCAGTTTTACAAACTGTTAGCCGACTTCACCACCTAGTGGTAGTACAGGAGAAGTTTCCAGGCTAGTGTTAGCCATTAAATCTAAGGAGAAATTTGTTATGACGCACAAATAGTCCAACACAATGCTATGCTGGAATTAGGGCTACATGATTTAGTATCAAGGACTTTGAAATAAGAAATCAAAAGGTCTCATCAACAAATCTTTCTTGATGACATTTGCTCTACTTATTTGCTCTAACAATACTTAAGCTTACCACTAAATACAGATAGACTCTACCCACAATGAACAGTTGCAATACTATATTCCTTGATTTATGCTGCAAAGTCTAGCTAGCAGAGATATTTCATTATCTGAAACAGATTTGTATTTCCATCAGCTCAGCTGCCCAAGAACTAAAAATTACTGTCCAGGTTATCACTGACTGTGACAGAGCTGGGCATGACTTTAAAAAAGATATAATAGCCTCACACTTACAACTCAAAATGAAGAAATAAAGGATGACTTCCTTAAGTTTTGGTTGTTTTCAAGCTCAAAGTATAAACGTCTACATTCAAGTATTTGTTTCTATGCAAAATACATTTCCCCATAGGGAAAAACAAACAAACAAACAAACAAACAACTTTCTCCTAAATTTCAAAGGATTTCTGTCCATTTCTGTCCATTTGTCCATTTTTTCTATTTTCTTTTTTTTTTTTTTTCTTGATTGACAGCTTCTGCTTCAGTCTTTAAGGGGTCTGAATATCTGTCTGTTTACCTTTCTGGGTGCCAGGTGTTTTCTATAAATCTGACTTTGGGTAGTGCTTACCACTAGAAACATTTGCTGTGCCATCTTCATTTCCAAAATGGGGCTTGGAGAGGTACAGAGCTTTAAACTTGATCTGCCCTACTTTTGTGGAGATTGGGTCTTCTTGCCCTTCACAACCTTCCTACCTCTTCTTGCTCTCATACCAGCGATGAACTGACCTCTCAGATCCTGTTCAGGCCAAAGAGACAGAAAATAATATCCACTTTTTTCTGGTTATATTTTGGTCACTGTGGGCTCATCAAGGGAAGGAAAGAAGAAATGGCAGGACATAAGCAGTGGCAGATAAGATTGGTCTAAATACTCTGAAAACTTTCCACAGTTGGTTTATTTCTGTTGTTTAACTTCTGGTCTATGGACTTGTGGAGGGAATTAGTGGACTACCACAAAGGATTTATTAAACTTTTTTTTTTTTTTAATTAATCTACCTAAGGTTAATATTTCTAGAATGAGCTCCTAATGAGATGAGGTGGGATGGGGAGATGAGGTGCTGATCTCTCTGTTAACCAGAGGTGGGACCTGAGGGAACGTCATGAAGCTGTATCAGGGGAGGTTCAGGTCATATATAAGGATAAGGTTCTTCACTGAGAGGGTTGGGCACTGAATATGCTCACCGGGAAAGTGGTCACAGCACTGAGCCTGACAGAGATCAAAAATCATTTGGACAATCCTCTCAGATGTATGGTTTAAAGTTTAGGTAGTCTTGTGTGGAGCCAGGATTTGGATTTCATGATCCTTGTAGGTCCCCTCTAACTCAAGATATCCTATCCTATCCTACTACCAGTAAGGTCAGACTTGATATACAGGCCTGTAGACAGACAAAATTAACAAAAAATGTTTGTATTAGCAAATCCAGAGATTTCAAATTGCATTTCATTTACAGAGACCATGTTGATTCTTGGTTGTATGATCCTGTGGAACTCTTAGAGTGGAGCAATATGTACTATAGTAACAAAATACAGAAACAACAAAGCAGGAAGGTTAAAACTGAAACACTGCTTTCTGGGGAAGAAAGCAGTTATTTTATTTCCAGTGGTCATTCTTATCATAAGCCACCTTGTTTTTAAATATCAGATATTGTTATAGTCAATCAATATATGTTTTTCCTCAAAAGTATGATCTCAGAAACGCTCAAGTACTAGTACAAATTTACTCCTAAAACCAAACTATCTTACTCTTATCTCCCATACCAACAGCTGCTTATATGTTTTGCTCACCTTTCTTTGAATTTAACATAATAATAGCCTCAATCCTCTTCCAGAATTACTTTGGATGAGAATAACTGACTTGCTATTGTTTCCTGATTTATATCTATATTTATCTAAAGCAAGAAAGAAAAAAAAAAAAAAAAAGAAAAAAAAAATAGCTAACGGATGATGATATCAGGAACAATTTATAGCAATTACACCTCATCAGCCTCTCAACAAAAAGGAAGAAGCAGCAGACTTTTTTTCTTATGGTTCATATCTACAAACCACAATAAAAATTGATGATACACACAGTACGCTACATCTTACTGGAATGAATCAGCACAAGCTTGTGGAAGTTAGTACCATCAGCAGCAGAGACAAGGGCTCAACAGATTTGTTAGAAGCTAGCCAATTACACCATACCTTAATTAACAGGGGATTAAAAAAAAAAAAAAAAAAAAAAAAAGCGCCTTGGCTGGGAAGTGAGGAGAGCCACCTCTGTCCTCTGCAATATTTTATTACTTAGAATTTCATAAATGCCCCTTTCCTTTGTGTGAATGGATCCATGAATTTATCCTTGCAGATATTTTCCTATTAATTCCACCCCAGTTACTATGATAATTAATGGAAAGAAGTTGTCCTGATATATACAGGTACATGGTACACAGGATTAGCTGAAAAGCCTCCAAGCTACAACCCCAAGAAGGAGAGAAGGATACCTATCTTGAAAATAAAGTATCAGAGAAAAGCCTACAATGAAAGTGGACATTTCAGGTCTTATTTGTTGCTTTTTTGTTCAATTACTGCATTTTTAAAAAGTATTTGCAACACACGTTAGTACTTCTATGTTCATACAACTCTTCCCAGGAATGCAGATAACCTCCTGGTGTCAGTATGACTCTACTGCAATTCAACTCCTGTTGCTAAGCCCTGAATTGAGATAAAAAACATGTTTAAATATGACAGCTAATACACTGCCTAGGGACTGGAACTTCAATATATTAGATGAGTTTCTTAGTAGCAGTAAACATGATTTCCTTATCCATTCTTTGTACCATTGCCACAGTTCCGGTTATGAAAGGAATATCTTGATACTGTTCTTTGTACTATATAATCACTAGTAGGCATGTAATTATATATATATTATATAATATATATTATATATATATTATATATTATATATATATAATTTATATATATATATAAAAAAAAAGAAGGAAAAAAAAACTATTTGTCATTGTATTTATTTCACTTTATGTACAAGAAGATCTCTAGCAGTAAAACAAATGCTGCACCCATCTCAAGCCTGCTGCCTCTATTCAACCACCTTCACCCCAGCCCTGGTTACTCAAAAATGTTAGCAGCGGTACCAAACTGTCCTGAAATACTGCTTCTCTTTCATGTACACAGTAGAAATATCCAGGAGTAGCTGTATCAAATTATGAATCTCACCCACCAGCATCTTCCTGAACTGTGGTCACTTATGTCCAAATACCAATCCAGCAGCACAGGGCAGAAGACAAGACAGCATAGCAGATTGTTTATTTTGATTATCTGTAGGGCAGGTGACTTTAACTGACCTATAACTACCACCTGGAACGATTTCTACTTGTTTTGATAACAAGGGAATATGCATGAGTGTCCTCTCTTTTTTTTTATATATATATATTTTTATCTTGGCTTTTTTCTGTACTAGTAGAAAAACAGAAAGGTTTTATTCCACATTCCTTTACAACAACTTGGAAAACAATTGAAAGAGAGTTGAAGGGGCATACTTGCACATTAACTGAAAGGGGTAAGATGGAAGGTGACTACATGAAAAAGGACATAGGTATATGCGAAGTAGAGGGAGATATTGAATGCTAAACAGAAATGATTCTAAGAATTAAGGAAATATTAGAAATCCCTAAGAAGGAAAAGAGAGAAAAGGGATTGGCCACCAAATAGTTTCAAAAGCTTCCGGCCATTCTCCTCCTTGAATCCCTGAACCCACTCAGAGATCCCACTAACTCTCCCAGGCCTGTTTTTCATTTGTCCTTTTCCCAAAATCTATCATGATATTAAATTTTACCAAAAGTACTGAGAAACATTAGATCAGCCCTGAGATAACCAGCTGGAATGTGCTTAAATGGATTTTAAGCTAAGAAATGTTATTACATTTGTTTTGCCTTATCCTGATATGATGGATCAGGACATAGAGAACTTTTTTTGTTAAAGTTTCTTTTAACATTGGAGAGAGTATAGCAGGTGAAGCTTAGACAAATTTATGTGGTAATGAGTTTCTTCTACTTCTGTATCTAAACACTAAATTTAGATACGCTTCTGTATCTAAATACTAAGAACAATTCTGTTGTTTTTGTTTGTCTGTTTGTTTTGGTAGTTTTTGTTGTTGTTAGTTGTTTTGGGGGTGTTTTTGTTGTTGTTTTGTGTGTGTCTTTTTCTGTTTTATTACCTAGAAAACAAATGTCTTCTTGGCATTTAACAAGCCAGCCAGGGTTTTCTGTTGGCAAAACCCACTGGGATCCCCCAGGGATCAAGATAACTAAGCTGAACTTCTGTTATAGAATACTGTTTCCAATAGATCAATTTTTCAGAGATACTTTAATAATGGTTTGGCAGAATGTTTGTTCAGCTCAGGGGTTCCTAGAATATCAGACAATCCCAGAGTTCGGAATTACTTGATTGCTTTCCTTTGAAGTAAAACAATAGTAGATGGTTCACTGAAGCATCAGTATTGCTGTAGAATAATTGCCATTTCCAAGGAGATGGCACAAGTTCCCTGGAAGTACAGTCTTAGTTGAGCATGTTAATTTGGAATTCAGAATATCTCACATTAATTTGCTCATCTTAGTGAATCTATGATTGTACAGTTATCCCTACATAATTCACAGCTAATCTACTGAGATTTCTGTCAAAACTGCAGGATGCTTAAACTGATGTTGCAACCAACATATCAAATATGGTGAAGTTCATGCTTACAAATATAATGAAACTTTGGGAAATTATTTATTGGTTATGATTAACTGACAAGTGATTTGTAGGAAAAAAGTGATTTGGGGATTGAAACTGATAAAGGTGTATGTAGGATCAGTAGCATACACAAAACTGAGATTGGAAAAGATTTAGAGCTCCCTTGTATTTAAACTGGAATCATAAAAACTAAGCTTTTTGAAATTATTTATAATCTGAAATAAACCTGCCACATACTCACTTTCTACATTCGCTCATAGTTCTGGAAACTCATCCGTAATTACAGGACTGTTTATTTAGTTTACCTAAAGTTTTCCATTATCATTTAAGACTTTTCATTATCATTTAAGCCTGGTGTTCAAGATGAATTTCATTTTTCAATTCTAACCATAAAAAGCATAAGTCTAATTTCCTGTCCACCACTCAACTCACAGCTCCAGATTTCTATAATCATAGCTCATGCTTATTTTTCAAATGAATAGTGTAAGAAATCTGAACATCACTGGAACAAACTCTCTTCTCCATTAGCCAGTAAATTCTTATCAGTGAAATATGAGAACTTGTCAGAAATTCTGGTGCAAACATCCAGATGATTACGAGAGACAGAGATGTTACAATACTGTGCCGAGGCTTCAGAAGTAATTGCAATATGCGTACAAATACTAGTATTGCACAAATTATAGCACAGAAACTGCTTGTCTTGTGGATAAATCTGTGGATCTTCCTTTAATTCCTATATTTTCAATAATCCTTAGGATACTGTCTTGCAACCTTAAATTTCTCACCCCAATCTCTCTAACTGTTAAAATGTATTTTATGATAGCCTTTAAGTTCCTCAGTAAAAAATACTATTCTTCATAGATACAGTCTTCAGTGCAGTCATGCCCCTAGCTCTCAGGTACTTCAGGTTTCATGGGCTTCATTGAAAGCAACAGAAGGGGAAAAGCTCTAGATGTACTTGAGAATTGATTGTATTTCACCCAGATGTCATCTCTGAAGTACTGAGTCATGTTAACAAAAAGATTTACTGTTCCAACCAGAAGCCTAGCCCTAAAATCTGATCTATCTCAGGTTGTCATATGTTAGCCTGGATAGAATAACTGGGTCCAAAGCATCCAAACAGAAAAAACACCTGTGCAATTGTACAACATTAAGAAAGGCCTAGAGGCTTTGTCTACAGAGATCTTCAAACTAACTTAATCCTAGGACCAAAATATGATTTTAAAAAGCAGCTTCTCATTAAGCAAGAACATTTTTTTCTAGTATTTTTAATGAAGAATGGATAAAACATCAGATAGCTTAGGCATTAATTAAGGCATTAATTTTATTTTCCTCCTCTCTAATCTTCACATTTAGCTATGTAGAATTCTTCTAAGGAAGAAGTACCAGGCAAGACTTTAAACAGTTAATATTGTCCTTCCTAGAGAGTTTGAATTTAACTGGAGTGCTGGTTGTGAAGTGATTTTATTTGCTTTGAGGAAAATAGTACAAAAGTAGTGCTAAATAGAAGACTCAAAGACAATGAGGGTCATCTCTCTGGTGCTGGTGGCCTGATGTGGCCTCTGGCCTGTGTTGTGGGCTTGCTGCTGAACTGAAAGCACAGTCATTTTACCTGACCTAGCAGATCTGCGCTGACATTCAGGGACATTCAGGCTGCTTTGACCCTTGATCTGTACCACTGTCAGTCACAAGATACTCTCTTGTTTTGCTAACCTAGACACTACCTAGGGCAGTGTAAATGAGAGAAACAACACAGCACTCCTTTATTTATCAGGGTGACAGAAGAGAGTTCAAAAGAGAAAAACTGAGCTATTTATTCTGGTATTTCTTTAACTAAATCTTGTTTCTAACACCCTAATCTTGGGATCCAGTTCAACGCACCAATATTGGTATCCAGTTCAAGTTCTATGCTTCCCTTAACTACATGACTCATTTAGCTCAATCCATAGACTATGCCTAAAAATTGCTTTGAACCAGCTCTGTTTTTTCTTCTTGACCTTTTGCTAAGTTGCACAAGCGATTTTATATAAAACAGGCTAAGCTGGACTTCTCCTGCATTGGAAATTAGGAGCACAGACTCTAGCCATAAATGGGAGGAGAATCTGTGCTAGCCCACAAATATACCAGCATTGTTTTTGTGTGCACTTGGGTCTGATGCAATTCCAAACAGCTTCCTCAGATCAGGGATGATTTGGAGAGCTTCATTATGTTTCAGAAAGCTTAGATATTCTCTTTTTTCAGATATTTTGTTTCCTCTCACTTCTAAAACTAAAAATGCCTCTTTAAAAGTGGAATTTCCAGATTTCAACAGATCTTTCACTCAGATGAAGGCTATGAAGACAATAGTTAAGTGCATTTCTATTCTTCCTATCATGTACATCTATTTTAAGCATCACAGATGTACTGTAGGTGAAGGATAACTATGTGCTACACTGAAAATATTGGCTATCAAAATGTGAGCAGTAGCTCTTCTCTCGCTGGTATAGACAGAGTTGCTATAAATAAAACATCTTTTGTCGTTGCAGCCTTTCTCCCCTTGCAAAGAAAGCTCACATGAAATTTTTACTGCAGCTTGGGTAGTGTCAAAGCTCTGCCATAGTGTTCCAAATGAGTAATTTCATTATAATTAATCCACAAGAGAGATGCTTACTCCAGCACTACTGGCCTTTTGATCTCAAAGAACACAACACTATTGTAGTAGTACATATTCCTAAAAGGCTACAATACTTAAATAATACAGTTCTTATGTCTACTGCCTCTTTAAAAATGTAAAGATATTTGAAAGGTCAGTATTCCAAAATGTTGGAATACTTAAAAAATCTTAAATATTATCTAATGATTAAAGAGTTTGGTATGTGTGTGCCTGTGTGCTTACAGTGCATACATGTGGGAACATATGAACTGATTTTAATGTTGTTATTAAATATCAAGATGCATTATGTATTTTGCAAAAATATGCACCTCATTTTCTCAGCTACAAGATGAATATCTTTATTTTAAGTAACCTCACAGAAAGTTGGAGTTACCAATTTGACACTAACATATTTATGCTTTTGTAAATCTGGCTATTTATCCTTTAGAAATCTTGCAATAAAACTTATTACAGTAAAGAGAATTATTGCTTCTAAGGCATAGAGCTCTGAAGTTCAAGATTTGCAGAAGGAAAAATGTCTAGGCTGACTTAGTTCTTTTAAATTACTGAAATGCTTCAGAATTACAAAGGGTTATGGAAAAAATAAATCTTCATGGCCTTCCGTGTTAGCCCAGGGGAGGTTGTTTGCATTTTTTGTTTTTGCAGAAGAGGCAGGAAATCAAAATCCAAAGCCAATACTTCAGATAAAAGGAAAGATACTGAATAGAATCAGTGCTTACAAGTCTCATAGTTTTCACATTTACTGAAAGCTTGTGAATGGATTTATTCTTTGATTCCGTTGTATTCTTTTGTGGACATCTGGGCTTTATTCTTTTATTTATTTTATTCTGGTGGCTGTTAGTGATATGTGATTAAAGGAATGTGTTATCTTAATATCCTGCACACATTAGCTCCATATCATAGAATATCCCGAGTTGGAAGGGGCCCACAAGGATCACTGAGTACAACTCCTGAGTCCCCAAAGGACCATCCAAAAAATCAGACCATGTGTCTGAGAGTCCAAATGCTTCTTGAACTCTGGCAGGCTTGGTATTGTCACCACATCCTTGGGGAGCCTTTTCCAGTGTCCAACCAACCTTCCAGTGAAAAACCTTTCCCTGATATCCAACCTGAACCACCCCTGTCGCAGCTTCAAGCCATTTCTTTGGGTCCTGTTGCTGTCACCAGAGAGCAGAGCTCAGAGCCTGCCCCTCCACTCCCCTCATGAAGAAGCTGTAGACCATGATGAGGTCTCCCCTTAGTCTTCTCCAGACTGAACAAACCAAGTGACTTCAGCTGCTCCTCATATGCAGCTGATCCCTTCAGATCCTTCACCATCTTCACAGCCCTCCTATGGACTCTAACAGTTTTATATCTTTCTTATACTGTGATGTCCAAAACTGCACACAGCACTCAAGGCGAGGCCGCACCAGGACAAAGCAGAGTGGGACAATCCCTTCCCTTGACCAGCTAGCCTGGCACACCCCAGCTGCCTGGCACACCCCAGCTGCCTGACACACCCCAGGGTATGGTTGGCCCTCCTGTCCACCAAGGCACACTGCTGGCTCATGTTCAGCTTGCTGTTGACCAAAACTTTCAGATCCCTTTCTGTGGGGCTGATCTCCAGTATCTTGTCTCCCAGTCTGTAACTATAGCCAGGGTTGCACCTTCCCAGGTCTAGAATCCAGCACTTGTTCTTGTTAAACCTCATATTGCTGGTGATCACCCAGCTCTCTAATTTCTCTAGATCTCTCTGCAAGGCCTCACCACCCTTGATAGAGTCAACAGCTCTACCCAGTTTGGTATCATCCACAGACTTGCCCAAAAAACCTTCAAGTTCTACATCCAAATCGTTTATGAAAACATTGAAGAGGACTGGTCCTAAAATGTAACCCTGGGAAACAGATCATCATCCCAACATAACCCATTTACTAGAACCCTCTGGGCCATCAGCCAATTGTTCACCCATCTTATTATGCCTTTATCTAACTGTATTATTATGTTTTTATCTAACTGTATTCTGGTCATTTTGCCCAGAAGAATACCTTGAGAGACAGTATCGAAAGCTTTACTGAAATCCAGAAAGATTACATCTACTGGTTCCCTATATAGTGTTAATACACTATTGGTGGATACTCTCCAGTTTTATCATATTGACATCCTTCACCATACCTTTTCAAGAAACATCAACTGGAATAAACACATACTACTTAATAAAATAGGAATATGACAAGTTAGCTATAGCTATAATAATAATAAGATAATGATCTGTCTTATATTCTTTTTACTAGGAGTCAAAAGTAAGTGCAGTCCAAACTTTGGACTTTTTCCACTCCGTTTTTTTTTGGTCTATTTGTGGTAAAACACTAAAAATGCTTTATCTGTCAAGTGCAGCGTCAAGAGATCGTTTGCCTCCTCCCTTATCCCCAAAACACATTTTCTCAAATCTGTTGGGGAAAGTAACACTGAAAGTAACACTGAAGGTACACAATAGACATTCATGATGAGAGAGAGGCTATTTGGACTTCCTGAGCTGCAGCAAAAAATATTCTGTATATTACATAAGCCTTTTGCCATATTGCCTGTATCCACTCTCCCTTGATTGATTTCACTCATATTCTAATTAAAGGCATATATCATACTTGGCACAGCAAAAGCAATTAATTCGTTGGTATTCCCTTTGTCTCAGTTTTGGTATCTGGTGCCATGGATTTGACTTGTGCCCCCACCTCTGCTTACCTGTCTTCCAAACATACTCTCGGTAGTTTAAAATTTAATCCATCTTGAATTATTCATGCTCAGTGCCTTGGTGACTACTATATACTTCATTGGTCTAGTCACACAATGTTGTCTTAGAGCTGCAGGAAAAGGACTAGCACACTACTCCATGTACTCAGCAGTCTTTTCAGAACAGAGAGAACACACACCTTAGGAGAGTACAACAGGCACTGCTGTTTGCACCCAGACAGCAGGATGAGGTGTTACCCCACCTCTGTCTCCTTGTCCCTCTTCTGAATGAGGATTTATTGGTTTGCTGCTGTCCTCAAGAAAATGAAGCTTTCCAATGCCCAAAAAGGGCCATTCTGGCCCAAAAGGTAGTGTACTAACAGCCTATCATACCAAACAGCTTTACAGCAAAAAGGAACAAATATACTCACTTCAGAGATTGAGTACAGGCAGCAGCAGCACTGCAAATATCTTCCTTATGACTTGTCCATTTGCCACAACTCTAGAGTGAAGAAACTGTCTCTAGGGTTCAAAGAATAGCTCCAACTCTCACCACATTAATTCTCTGATGAAATTAGAGTAACAGGTTACTATATAGTTATTTAATTAAGTAGGCATCTTTAGAGACTAAATAAATATATAAGTAAACCTTTCAGTTAGCCCAAATACAAGAAGTCTAATGTATACAAGGCACTTTATGGTATCCCAGCCTTTTCTCCTCCAATGAGGATACTATTGTAGTATATTTACAAGTCACTCCAAAATGAAATTTGTAATAGAAATGTGACGATAACTTTACCCACTGCTATAAAAACCTCCAATCTTATACAAAACAGTGCTTACACCTTCAAGTTTCATTTAATTCAAGTATAATCTTGCTTCCAGTAAAAATAAATAATTTAATTAATTAATTAAAATTAAATATTTCATCTTTTCTTCCAAATCCCTATCTTTTAAATTTTCTTATTTTTTCCTTATTTATCACTATCTTTAGGTGCTTCTGTCTAATTAAGGAACTATTGAAAATGCAAACCCTTCAGGCAGTGAAGAGTCACCTCCTGATTTCTGTTATACTTCATCCATGTATTCCAAACCCAGAAGAATGAAACACCTCAAGTTATGACAGAAAATAAGCGATATATTAAATAATCACCATCCAGCTGCATTCTCTGCCAAGATGGACAATTGCTGAAATAAAAGTTCATTAGGGTGTAATAGGGTTGGATAACATGGGGCATTTATTTATTTATATGGGTTTGAAGAACCCATTAATTAGATGACAATTCAATTTTATTCAGTCCTATATTTGATTTAAGATAACCTAGAGGTACATGTGTTCCATATCAACTACAGAGGCCACCTCCAGCTTAGCAGTTTAATCATTTTAACTGTTATTTCTGTTCTGTAATTCCAGAGTCATAGAATAGATTATACCAACTCTTTAGATAAAATCCCTAATTAATACAATGCAAAGTGATGTGAATTTATAGTTAATAGTACATGTGGAGAAATCATACTAATACTACTTGAAATAAAGTACAATTTGTCTGAACACAACAGACTCCTGACTTTCAGCTGAAAAAATGAAAAAACAGACATGATCAAAGTCCCAGGTCTGCCTCTTCACTTCAAGCATATTATCTTTTTAGAAACTGCAAATGAAGTAAGAGATTTTAGCTCTTTAGATTCATATCCAAGTTGACTATAGTAAATCAAATAAGATATTGATCTAACTCTTCAAGCTGGTTAGTTCAATATTAATGTCACCAGTTGGGATGATTAATTTAAAAAAATATTTTGACTTAGTTAAACAGAATTATGGATATTATTCCCTCACCCTTTTCTGTGTTATCAAAGTCTCGAATTTAGATGGGGAAGAGAAAATTAGCATTATTTGTTATAAAGGAACAATTTGTGATGATGTATTGCATTTTAAAGATAGCAAGATAGGGATATATTATCTTCACTGAAGAAAAGCAATATATAAACTCATTTACTTGCATTAAGGTATTGCAGTGCACCAGGATCTGAACCTGTATCTTACGAGTCCCAGTTCAGTGCTCTCACTCTATATTGCCTTAATTTCACTTAAACTGGAAATTTTGTTATCTTCCTGAAAACACCTGTGAAGTGGATGAAGTCTTTGGTGGCATACAAGTTAGACAGTGCAATGTTAGTGCTGACAAAAATAAATAAATGAATAATGCTTGTAAATACCAAAGTTTCATCTTATCAGCTACATTAAACACTTTTACTGCAACCCAGAGCCTGAACTATTATACCTTAAAAGAGGATTTGAGGTTTCAGTTCAGGTTTGTGATTCTTTCTGTGTTTCAGACAAATTATGACAGGCTAGAATATTCCACAAGTCCTATTTACCATCATTCTTTAAACTCTGGTGGTATTTCAGTATGGCATTTGTACATTTGTCTCCTGGAATAATTGTGGTTGTGTTCCAAGACAGGAGATTCCTTTTACCTGAATCTTCCGTCCATGGGCAAGGACAAAGTAACATTTAAAGGCCCACTCAAATAAGATACAAACTTAGTGTTTGAATAAAATATGCTATCTGATCTAAAGTCCAAAATGCCCCAGTCATCACACTGGATTTAGCCCTATTATTTACATTACTGGAACTTTAAAGTGAGGTAGCTGTTCAAGAACACGACAATTCTGAATTCAAACAAATATTTAATTTCCTACTCTACATTCACCTACCTGAATGCTCCTCAATAAATTTTTTACTATATGGGCATAAAATTGTACTATGGAAGAGTACAGGAACGTTCCATTATATAGCTAGCTAAAATGGAAATTAATAGCCATCTTAAATGCACTGCAGGATAAATTTGACCTTGACAAGTCTCACTGCATCAGAATTTCTCTATCCTGTGATGCAGAGGTTTAGTCAGTCTAGCAGTCTGGAAAACAGATTCACTTCAGAAATTATTAAAAGAGCATTTTGATAACTAATTGTCTTGGACAAGTTACCTAACACACACTCACTGAGTTGCTTAACTTTTCAATGCCGATTGAAATGTTAAGCCAATCTGCTATGAAGCTAAAGACCTAATAAGAATCAATTCTGTATCACAATTTAGCAGGAATGAAGGTGACTTCTGTTGCTAATCCAAAACTAAATTTTATTAGAAATTCTGGATTCTCCATGACATACATAACTCTCCATGCATACAAGTTATCTGTATAAATGTAGATAGATATGCATGTATTTTATACCTGCTTATATTTAACTTATATTAATTTTGACTGAGGTTGAATTCTTCTTCCTTTTAAGGAGAGAATATGGAAAAAAATATATACATATGAATAACTAACTATGAATAACCAACTACACATTCAGTTTAGTGAAGTTTTAGAGACCTCAAAATTTTTGTTTAAATCTTCTGAGAGAATTTCTTATTAAATTTATTTTTTGGCCGAACTGATGATCTGAAAAACCTGTGATATCTTCATAAGAAGGCAAAAACTGTATTTGTTGTTGTTTTAGGGTGGATTTTTCTTGTTGTTGTGTGGGGTTTTTTTTCAGTAGTGAGTTCATGATGGCTTTAGGAGTAAGATAAGTTTCCTAAAGTTCTAAGGAACTTTACCAAGGACAAAAACATCACACACACTTAAAAAAATAAGGGGGGGGGTTGGGGAGAGTCAATATTAGGGGCTCTTAATGAGTTTTCTCACAGATACAGAGAGTACTTTTGAAAATAAGATTGCTTAATGCTTTGCTGATAAATTTCTCTATGTTGTGTGCAAATGTAATGCTTGCATATCACTGTTAACATGTCTTAAGAGTTGGAACCTGTCAAAAATAACATTTAAGCATTTGATATGAAGAATTTAAGGACAAAAAAAAAGAGGGAAAAAAAGAAAAAATCTGTGAGTACTTAATACATAGATACATAAGTACTACATATATGTAGTGGGTGTATACATAAACAGTTGTGTGACAAAGAGTACAATGCAACATGTAACAAATGATTTAAGAAAAGTAAATACTACAATTAGATTGTAAAAACTGTCAAAGACTTCCATGTTGGACATGAAGAATTGGGGAATTCTACTTCTATACCCTGAATTTTTACTGTTTATCTCTTGAATCTTTTAATATCCATTTCATTGCATGTCTGGCAAAGTGACAAGACGTATACAAGTTTTGCTAAACCTATATTTCTCTTGTATATTTAAAGGAAAATAAGAAAAAATATGGAATATCAACAAGACAGTTTTTGGTATATCTCATAGCATAGATGATACATTTAGAACTTTGAATAACACATCTTTAAAGAATTTGAATGACCCTATGTTCATTTCAGTTTCTTTTTTCCTTTTAGTAAAGGACATTTGTTCTCAGTATAAACACAACAATCTCGTTGTGATTATAGGCAAGCAACAATTACATAGGCAAGAAACACCATCTGATTGAAATCTAAAAATGCAACGGAGGCCAGATTACCCTACAATGAAGGCAACTGTCTCTCATATTCTTAGTCTTCCTATCTCTGGTGACTACTGAATTCTTGTATTTCAGTAAAATGTACACA
This sequence comes from Heteronetta atricapilla, assembly GCA_011075105.1. Taxonomy (NCBI): domain Eukaryota; kingdom Metazoa; phylum Chordata; class Aves; order Anseriformes; family Anatidae; genus Heteronetta; species Heteronetta atricapilla. The sequence continues at coordinate 29,711,123 of CM021732.1, read as the reverse complement.
TCCGTCTTATTTTCTGTCTGACTCATGCTCTCTGATTCTAAAACTGAATACTGCAGAAATCAATATCAGTCTATTAGAAGCTGAATATAAAATTACTTAGGAACTGTCACAGAAATAAACATCATCTTTTAGGTAGCTGTTAGCCAGTGAAAAACATTGCATACACAATATTTTTCCTCTCATTTCAGCACTGCAGATACTTTCTGTGACACCTTTTGATTCTTGAAATGTGAGAGATTCATTTGGATTCATGTTCTCTTTCAGTCAACAGAAATATAAGATGAGAATTTGCTGCAGTAATACTTTGATTGCTAATCTTAGAAGCATTCACAAGGAATAAATGTGGTATCAGATGCCCCAATAAAAAAGGAAAACATTAGAACACCAATTGTCATTTATGACAAATTCAGATGAGAAGAATCTGCAGGCAGACCTAATCTAATTGTTTTTCTCAGTGGTTTCTACTCTCAAGAAGTTATTTAAATCAAAGTAGGGTATTTCAATACAGGAGACTTCATCAGCTTTTTAATATAGGCAAAATGCATAATGCAATGCTGGAAAATTTTAAACACATGTATTTACACAGCACATGGGTAAGATATGTAACTTGAATGTACACCCCCACCCAGAATTATTATTATTTTTACTATTATATTCTTAGTGTGGAAAAAATGAAATATATATACATATATATCAACATAGTTATCTGAATTTATGTTTCTGAGATTGAAAATTATGACAGAGAGAAAAATAAATCCAGTAATTTTTTGATATAACACAAATAGAATATTAAAGTTGCATCTCTGAACATTCTGAACAATGAGACAGAAGTTTAGATATTAGGATATCACTTGTTTTAATAGAGAAGACAGTTTCCTGAAGGGCCTGCTTGAAAACAAAATCCTAATTTACTTGCTTTATACTTAGTGATTGAAGAACTCACCTTTCTTCATTTGCTGCAAGGATAGCCTAGTGTTCAGGTTTATCAATAACCTTGTGACGGAGTTCAGAGACAGATTTTCATCCTCATTGAAACTAAAACAGTTCTTAGAGGCATTTTATGCTCAGTGATACTCATATTTCCATGTTTTTCAGATATGAGGATGGAACAAGGCCACGGAAGTTGGAAGTCTTTTTCCATACCTGCCAGTTAAAGAATCTCCGCAAACATAGTGCTGTTTTCCTTGCTTTCTGGTTGCTCACCTGTCTTCAGAGGTGTTTGCTTTGTGAGATAACCTCTTCATTACTTCAACAGCAGGCTGCTCTCAAGTCAGTGCTGAGTGAGAGCAGAAAACAGCTGGAAAGAAGAAAAAAGTGAGGGTTAGCAGTGGTGAAACTCACAAATTCATCCAACTGTTCAAATTTCTACAGTGGCAAAGTGAAGATAATAGTGACTCTATGCAACCTTAGAGCAATCTGTTTGTTAGGAATAAGGGGATGTATCAAGATCCACATGAAAATACGCATGCTTGGTTTGTAACCACAACTATACATATATAACTATATAAATACTTATGACTGTACTTTGCGTATTAACCCTGGCAGGCAGCTAAGCACCACACAACCACTCACTCACTCTGTCCACAGTGAGACAGGAGAGAGAATCGGAAAGGTGAAAGTGTGAGAATTTGTGGGCTGAAATAAAGACAACTTACTTGGTAAAACAGGAGCTGTGTGTGCAAGCAAAGAAAAGGAATACATTCACCACGGAATACCCCCTTGGTCAATTAGGGCCAGCTGTGTCCCCTCCCAGCTCCTTGTGTAGCCCTTTTCTTCCCTGGCAAGGCAGCACGAGAAGCAGAAAAGTCCTCAGCTCAGTGTAAGCACAGATCTACAACAACTAAAAAGTCAGTGTGTTATCAGCATTGTTTTCTTTAGGTATTCAAAACATAGCATGATATGAGCCTCTATACAGCAGATAAACTCTATTCCAGACAAAACTGGGACACTGTGTTCATTCAAGTATTGTAACTATTTCAAACTATTTCTTCGGGCCATAAATTGAGAGTGGGATTTTGGTGCGGTTTTGTATGTCATCTTTTTCTTCCCCAGCTTAAGCAAAATTTCTATCTGAAATAATCAAATGGAATAGAATTTGATAGAAACAGAAAATGCTCATTACAAATAATTTTTCATAATGTTATTTACATAAAGTAACTGTGACTACACAGTATATATTAAATAGACAGAAATAAATACATGAATAAAGAGGCAGAAATTTATCTTTTTTTCTTATTTAGAGAATAAAGCTAGTCAGTTAAAAGTACATTATTCCTTAGTAAAACTAAAACAACTATGAACACTTGTCCCACTGAATCCCTTTTAAGAGCTGTGGCTATTACAGTGCAAAATGCTGGCTGCTGCAACATCTTTAATGCTCTTCCAGTAGAAAATCAACAATCAGGTATTTTTAAAACCCATTAAAACTGTGCAGTATGTATTTTGCAACAGAACATGGCTACACATGATTAAACTTTCATGAGTAAATCACAGGGCATATATCTGTTAAGAGACATCATGGATTTTTAAAGACATTACAGGTTTGTAGTGAATTACAGCTCAGGTTTGTAAATTGAAGAAGTAGTCTGTTGCTCCAGCCATGATGCTCAGAATGGCAATACCATTGAAGGGCAAAAGTCAATGAATATTGAGTAGCAAAATAATCCTGATGTGAATGTAGTTCTCTTAGGACGCACAGTGAAAAAATAATAAGGCTTTTAAATGTAAGCATATTTCCTCAATAAGCAATTTGGAATACTATATCTTAGGTCAATTAAATCATGCTTCCAGCTGACCATAAAGTCGAATAAGAATGGCTGGAAGACAAAAGAACTGCAATCAGTGCCATGTGTAAATCTTCAAAGTATGTTTGTACCAAAACATTTTATGTAACACTCTCCCTTTTCACATTCACACCAGTACAACCATACTTGTCTTCTTGTTATCTTCAGTTCATCAGTGTGTTTATCACAAGCACTGATGTAAATTGTTATATTTTTTAAAATATTTTGAATTAAATGCCTTCACCTCCACATGGTGTTAAGCAACACTCCACCAGAACTAATAATTAATGCAAACGCAAAGAGAACACATTGTTAATATGGCTTTTCTGAATTGTCCTAGAAAGACACAGATGTGTAACATCACAATCTCATTTTGAAACTAAGTTATCAGTTAGCTTAAAAAAGTAAAAATAAAAAAAAAGAAAAGTAAAAAGTAAAAAAGTAATCCTAGTTAGATTAGATAGTCATAGTAATTTCTATACCTAAAATCAGCTGTGAACAAAAGGAGAATGATGAATTTTACTCTCTTTTAAAGTATTTCTATAAGAAGTTCCTGAAAGGTCAAGGATTTTTTGGCAGGGGTTATCATTCTTTGATCACTTCTATAGGATGGTAAAAACAGCAGAAAACTTATTACAAACTGTATGGCTTATAATGAAGCAAAACAACACCTCCTGAGTTGCAGAGACTTACTGACTGACTTAGATAGTGTTGTGCTGCATTATTGTTTGGATGTAAAAAGTCATATTGTCAAGTAAGAAAAATAAGAAATAAATAAATAAGGTGGCCAAGTCTATCAGCTCTTCCAGTTTAATCTTTTTCCAGTTGAAATACTTATGGAGCACAGTATGCTTCACATGAAAAATATATTTCTTAGTGAAAATAAGGCAATAAAAAGAAATCCAAACCAAGACCAGATCAAAACAAACAAACAACTCCTCTCCACACACACACACCGCTTTTCCAGGATGTTGCTACAGGTATGCTTACAAAAAATATATGACAGTGCTTAGGATGTATCCTTGGGATATGATTGCTGGATAGACAGAAGTATTCTACAGCCACCTAGGAAACTGAATATACTCTTTGCTCCAACTGAGAACTAAATTATTTTTTTACTGTTGAAGAGTTACTCTTCAACCCTACTACACACAATCACTTGAGCAAATGCAGGGAGAACAGCAGCAGCTTGCAGCTAAGATGGCCCTTTTAGTAAGCATCACTGTCTTAGATCTATTTTACTTTGTTATGAAACCACACACCAAGCCATAGAAAAACATCTCATACTCTGAGACAGCCTTCTGTAATCTTAGGAAATACAAACAGGGTGGTTCTGCGGCTGTTTGAAACTGTTGATGCTTCATTAAAATCATGCAATTCTTCTATCTATTTTTTGTTTGTGCCTCTTTAGTAAGCTGTCTCCAAGTGCTTTAGGAACCAAACCTGTAAATGTCTCTAATTGTAAAATAAACAGCACCCAGTATGACACAAATGACATTTTGTGAGGCTCCAGGAGGGAGTAAAATAACACTGGCACACAGCTCCTTCTTCCTGTCTAAATGTCATCATACTGTTTGATACAGTAACAGAAATCACTTAGCCAGTTGGACAGCACAGCAGGCCATTCTAGGAATAATTATAAACAAGTGTTTTTAAAAAATGTATCACACTCACATAAAACAAAAACAAAAAATAAAAAATAAAAAAGCAAAACCATCTCAAATGGTTCCTAATAGTTTACTTACGCAGCAATTCATTTGCCAAGATTCTTGTCTATGTACACAATAAACTTCATCACATGCCGCAATAGTCTTGTTTATTGGTTCAAGTATATGATCTCATTACATATTTATTTTGGTATTCATCAGGGATTTTTGTCTGTATATCATATAGATTCCAAACCACTGAAATAATATATGTAATTGTAATGAAGATTACAGTTCTTATGTATAAGATCATACTAAAGTTATTGCCCTTTACCTGAGTTAGAGCAGCACAAAAAGACTTGAAAGAATGCTAAGCATCCATGTAGTGCTTTAGTTTTCAATGAATTTCAAGAGTTCTGTTCATTTCTTTGTCAGGTAAAGCAAAAGTGTTAGATGACACAAAACTGGCATATCTGGCTGATACAACAGAGGGTTGTGCTGCCATCCAGAGGGACCTGGAAAGGCCGTCTTAAAGCTTCATTTGCTGTCCAGTAACTGTCTTAGATCTACATTTGAAGATATAATGTTCTACTATTCTTATTTTATGTCGCTTGTATAAAACATTAACTACAACTGCATATCACGAGCTGGTATGTCTGTACAGCTCTCAAAACACAGTGTTGAGGTTGTCTTCCAGTGATGCTCACTACTTTCATTAAAACTGCCCTTTCATGAAGAGAGCAATACAAAGCTCCTCCTTGTTGGTCCTCTTCTTCAGTAGAGCCTATTTACATATGAAAATCATGAAGCTAAGTCTAATGAACTGAAGGCAGGAACTGAGAATAAATTGATAGTGCACACTTTAAGCCTATTGTATAAATCTATTAGATATAAAATGAACTAAGAATATTTCCTGCAATGACACTATGGCACTTGAACTTCACATAATTTAGATTCATTACAAATTCTTTCCAAATTTATAACCTGAGTAACATCAACTTTACTTTCCTAAATTTCAACTGCTATATACATATTAGAGTGATGTCAGGCTTTTTTTTTTTTTCCTATTGATGCTGATTTTGTACCACTTGTATTTCTCTTTTGGCCTGATCATTACAGGAGAAGGCTGTCCCCAGGAGAATCTTTCATTTATATGAGCTCAGATAACTCACTTTTTATGTTGAGGATGGTATTTTTCAAGGCTACTTTAAATATCATATTATCTTGATGCTAACTTTTAAAGGTAACTTTTGCTAAAACGCTTTCAGCTCCGCAAATTTTACTGCAGGGGCATCCTTGTCTTTTCCTCTAGATGATGTGAAGAACTCTCACCTGGGAAACAGAATAGCTGTGCCATTGTAACACTTGTTGCTGTGTAACTAATGCAGGAAAAAAAAAAAAAAAAAAGTGATTTATGATTGTTTTCACAATAATCATAAAAGCTTAGACAAAATATAGCAAACATCAGGAGCACAGATTATTCTCTTTTATTATTACAATACATCTTACCTTTAACAAATGAAAAATTTCATACAAATCAGAAAGGTATTACCTTCACATTACTCACATTACTTGTTTTACAGGATTTCCACTTTTCTTTCCATGAGTATATGAAGATGGTGTTAGATGGTAATGGAAAGAGCAGAACCACTATAGTTATGTACACCACAAAAAAAAAAAAAAAAAAAAAAAAAAAAGTTGTGATTTCTGCCTTTTATAGCCTCTTTTACCATACCTCTTTTTCATCCAGTCACATTCTACCTGTTTCCCATGGATGTATTTGCTTTAGCAGTCAAGCCTGCCAAAAATCCATTATATTATTGTCTTATACGTGTGACAGTACACTGCTAAATTGTCTGGCTGTAATTCCTTCCATCTCCTGAATAACAATTCTTTTTTTATAACAAGGGAAACACTGAACCTTTGCTACAAACCTTTGCTACAAATTTCCTTTGCCAACCAATCCTCAAAATCACCACTGAGTCAAAACAATAGAAAACTGCTTTAAGCTTTTTCTTTTTAACTTTAGAGGTGGGGAAAAGTATATGACCTAAAACCATACTGTTAGCTTCCTGAACTCACTGTTCTCTCCTGTTACTCTATGCAATCTGTAAATGATAAAATAAGGATAGGAAAAAATTTCACTGTGCAAAGACCTAAGTGGAAATGTAAACAGAGATGAGAGTCAAGAATGTTAAAATAAAATTTTGTAAGCATAATATGTTAATGCATAAAATAGCTTCAGGTTAACAGTGTGAAAATGGTCATGGGGTTAAAGAAATTTTCATATAAAATCCTTAGCAATACCTGGCTACACACAGAGTTGCTCCTGTTATTTGTTGCAACTGTTATTTGGCAGTTTGCTAAGTGATCCAGTTTGCACTAGAGACACAATTAAAAGATGGGAAGTTGTTCATCGTGCTTTAAGAGTCAAAAAAGAATATATAACAGACCAAATTCATCATTTTCTGGTTGTAATGTTGTGACAACATCTATTGTGGAGTTGGTTAGTAAAAGAGCACACATTGATACTATGATGAAAAGTTGGTATCAAGAAGTTACATGTGTCTTTGACAATAATATGACTAAGCCTAACCTGATAGATTTTGAACAGAAAATAAACAAGTAGGTAAATAAAACAGAAGTGAGAAAATAGCTTATCAAGATACCTTTTTTTTTTCAGACCTTTAGATTTTCATTTCAGTGCCCTGAAAAGGGAATCTGTGGCATGAACAATTGCATTGCAAAAAGAGAATACAGAGTGTTCCAAAATTTACATTCAGTTACGCCTCTACAACACCAATAACTGCAGTCATTAAGTGATTAGAGTATATGCTTTGGAACAGCTACATTTTTTAATGCAGGTTAAATCCCATAATTAGATATGCAAATTCTCTTAAATCTTCAATTCTCTAAATGATGCAAATCTTTAGATAAAAACTGAGCCCACCAAGATCAGTGCTTCATGAGTAACTTTTATGATAACTTCCATTTGAATTAAGTTAGAGTATTTAGTAGCCTTCCTTTATAATGTCATTACTTTCTCTTGCTGCTAAAACAATGTAAATCTAGCCAGGCTAGATTTACATGGACTCCTTTCTTTTATCACCAATAACAATAAGGTATTGCTTTCACTATAGTTCATTAATTGCCAACATGAAAATGGTGTTCTTTTTAACTTGCAGAAAATAATTGCCTTTGAGAACCCCATGCCGACTATGGTAGCCACATCTTCACAACACTCTCTTCCAAAGAAGGAATTCTTTTATAACCTAGAACATTTTGGGCCTCAAGTCCATATTTAATTATTAGCATATGAAAGTCATATTTTTGGAAATACAGCTGTGGAAGCAATATTCAAAAATGTTAAATATCTTATGTTTAGGTTGTCAAAGAAGGGTCTCCATTAAAGTCATGATTGCCAAGGAGACCCGTTACAACAGAACACTAAAAAGCAAAATGTGCAATTGTATTTTAATTATGAGAAAAAAAGTCATTCCAACCTCATTAACTTTAGCTTCAAGGTGAATGATCCATAGACTTCATCAGAAAAGCAGCCAAATAACATAAATATGGTCATTCATTTCATGGACACTGAAGGAATCCTATATTATGCACTACACTTCTTTAGAGAAATGCTGGTTTTGTTATGGCTTGAATGTGCTGCTAGGCAATCTTTACTATTCCACATGACTTCTTTGTATATATATTTTTTATATTTATATATAAAATTGATAGAAATCTGCATTTTTTTTCTGACAGATCTGAGCAAATAAATAGTTTATGGAATTTCAACTTACATGGTTTTATTTAGTAAATAGCAAAACATCAATGTAAGTTTGAGAAACACTTTTAAGAAAAGGAATTTAATTAAGTCAACTAATTTACTAATTATTATTAATTCAATTAATTAGTTTCATATGTGCAGAGGTAGTCTAAATGTCATCAGTTCAGCACAGAACACGGAATATGGAGGAACACAACCAAGTGTACCTGTATAAGGCTACTACAGCAAGGCAGTACCAACAGCAAGTTAAATCATCAGTGTTTAATTTATTTTAAGTTAATTATTATTTTAATATTATTGTGATATTTATATTTTTTCTCATTCTAGTCTTTAAAATCATATGTTGTAGTATTTGATTACATATCTCAGTATCTGATGTTTAAATACATTAGTCATACAGAAATGTTAGTGTTGTCTCCAAACTGGTTTGAGTTTCTATGTACAACATAGTATTCTATCAATCAGTGTAAAAGTATAAAAATAAAATAAAACAAAATAATAGCTATATGTTAAAGGAATGTGGAGATAATTATTTTATACATAAATAATAAAAAAAAAAATCTTTAAGGGGCTGAAATTCAGCTTTAAGAGGCTGAAAGTGCTATATGAACCTTATAAAAGGTTTTCAGTATTGATTAGTTAAAGCTGACATTATAAAAAGCTTCATATTTACCAAAGTAATAAAAGTGTATTTCTTTTTTCATCTTCCATCTGCCCACTACCCATTATGAAGCTAATGCTAGCTACTACTTTTTGCTTTTTAAACTGATGTATTTTAGAGTTATGAACATTTACTGCTTAGAACAATTATGCAAGATTATCAGCAAAACTGAATTACAGAAAAGAAATATGGTAGACTGAATGTCTCACAGGAAAGACAACACAGAGGTGTCGGAGGAGGAGTCTGGGAGTGACCCAGAGTAACGATGCAACCTCGATGCGAGTATAATCGTTCTCCATTTAATGAGTGTTCTAGCAAGGTATATATATGCTACCATTACAGCATGCGCAGACAATAACTTATAATTGGTCTAACTTCTATGCACACATCTCTAGCGCTAATATAATTGGTACAACAGTGCCGTCGCTCCTCCCGAACATAGTTCCGCATATTTTAGCTATAACATCACTCAAGGTTATCAGCCCTGGGCCTACACTATCTTCACAGTACTTCAAGGCCTGAGTTGCGCACTTCAATTAAATCACGCCCCTTCTCATTTAAACATAGCTCCACACAGAGGAACTCTTCTGACTATTGCTTTTGCAAACCACTTGGGTATACATTTTATCTTAATTCAGTTCTCAACCACCACTAACTTCAAGAAGATGAACACACTTGACTGCTTTGCTTCACAATGTTAGGATTGGTCAAATGCTTGAAATAAAGCACGTGTTTATAGGCCATACAGAAAATGAGTTATGGTTTACCTTAACATGTTAATTACAAATTATGGGAGTTCAGAAGAAGCTCTATGAGCTGTGCAACTCACAGAACAAGGCAGAAAGCTGTATCTTGGACAAATATTGCAATGTAAATTGTTCCAACTCATGAATCCAAGCAATTAAAATACCTGCATGCTTTTTTTGCATGGACTGAAATTTCCTGGGTAGCTGAAACTGTTCCTGCACATGCTGCACAAACCACCAATGTCTGAAAAGGTTGATAATGATAGTTTGATTAAGGCTCACTGAATACCTGAACTAAAGAATACTGAACTTTTCAAAAGTACCATCAGAAAACCTCCAACGATTTCAGTTATACTTAATGCAACTGCAGCAGGCTGTTCTCTGAGGCTGTTGTTTAAAAGGCCATTAGCATTGATGTAATAGGTTCTGTAGGTGCCTGGAAGCAAGTACAGCAGGTCAGGAGCTAACTGGCAACTAGCTGGGGTTTTCAGAACTCCTTCGGATATAGGTGGAATTACAAGAATATATAATGGCAAATGCGTTCTCCACACATAAATGTGAGTAGCAGTACTTCCATAATTTTCACGGATATTAAAAATTGCAAAAAAAATAAGAGCTCTTGTTGATTCCTATTCTCATCAAGTTGGTCTTGATGCAGTGTAACAAAAATTAAAAGAAAGTCAGAGAAGGCTACCGATGCTAACAACCACTGGTAAACTCATATCTTCTTTACTATTTTTGATCATTAAAATAGTAAGATTAGTAAATGGTATTTGGGCTGCACTCTATTAACCAGACCATATATGTATTCACATAGTGAAAATATGATCTGTGAGCACTGTCTTGCAGACTTAAGCAGTGGAAAAAGTTTTAATTTCAGTTTTTAGTAAGTATTTCAGCATTTATTTTCCACCATACTTAGTAGAAGAATTTGCTGTGTTTTGAAAGCTAGATCCATTAAGAAAAATGCTACTTAAAATTGAAAACGTACAAAATTTCGATGTCTATGATAACTAGAGCTATTTACATCTACTTCCTTGAAATATGTATGCATGACCAATGAAAACCTTTAGTTCCTTTCTGAGCTTTATCCTGTGCAGAGAATTGAATTTAGCAAATACAACTATTGTAATACTTAAATCTCTTTCTAAATATTAATATTAATATATGGCTATTAATATCCATATGTGGATATCCTTATATCCTATTAATATATGGATATAAGGCCAGCTGGTTAAATATAATCAAAATATTTCAAGTCTTCTTTGAGGAAAAGTTACAATCTCACACATGCCATACTTCCTGAAATATGGAATACCCTACAATTAGAGCTATAGTGAGAACATTTAACTGCTTAATCCAAGAATTCCCTGCCAAGCTATCTTTCTCTTTTATAATGGTCTTCGTTAATCTTCAATATTTATTCAATTCAATTAATATTCCCCACACATTGCGTGCTTTCAATTTTTACTCATCACTACCCATAATTACATTACTGCCAGGAAACAGTGAGTCTTTGAATTAAAAGCATGCACAGAATAAAATTGTAATCCACACCAAATATTCTACTACAGTTTAGAAACTCTAAAAAGTCTAATAAAACTCAATTGTTTATTGTTCTTGGTTACTCATGGATAGCTCCAATAACCCACTACATGAGCTGAATACCATGGTTATTATACCCTACTTTCCATGTCCATGGTCCCTAGCTCACAAAGTGGTATTTACTTTTTAGCACAGCTTCACGGAGGAACTTATTATCTGTGTTAAGGTACGCCTGTGATTTATATTCTTGGAAGTGCAACATCATCTGTGGCTTTCAGTTGATGCCCTGAATAGTCTGCAGCAAGAGGCTGCAAACTATTCACTCTGATGAGGGAGTTGACAGCAAGCTCTGTGGATGGTCTGACACCTTTCTGGCTGAATGAATCCTTAAGCTTTTTATGCAGTTACCCTGGCACAACCATTCAGCCTGATAGGAAGTGATTTCTGCAAAGCAAAAGAGCTTGCATTATGGTAGAAAAAGAAATGAGCATGTGCATTTTCAGGTAGGTTTCCATATGTGCTTACTGCCAAAAAAAAGATAATTATAGCCATTGTCTATGCATACTCCAATAGTTGTACTATGAACAAACTACCAAATCATCCTTTTCCTCCATTTCTTAGTGGAATAAATAGAGAAATATCTTATCTGTGAACTCCACAGACAGTGAGGCCAAGGGTTTCCTTAGTCTTTCAACGTTCTAGGCCTACTGTGTCTGTACATAGAGAGTACCTGATGCTGGATACAATAATGATGGTATTCTCTCTCCTCAGTCAAGATTTCTTCTAGCACTGAAATCTGCATTTGTTCCAGGTTTCTAAGACTGCAACATTACAATACTGAGAGCTGTGATACACATGGGAACATAAAGGAATCTGATGACAATATAAGAGAGCATTAGTCCAATCACAAAATAGAAACTTACATCTCCCCTGCATGTCATAATAGTTAAAACTGTGGAAATCTGTATGCTGTAACTCTGAAGGAAAAAATGTGTAATCTGGAATATTTAGCCTATTTCAGTTGATGATTTCTGGGTTTCTAATGTAATCATGAGTCCTTAATAGCTTCTAGAAATGCCCACACGTTATTTTATTGTTCTTAGATAATTAGAAACAGTTACAAACTTGGTATTTTTATTTAGACTTCAGTAAAATCTTGAGCCAAATGTATCACTGGTTTACTTACACACCATTTAATTACACCAAGTTTGAAGCTGGCCTTTTGTAACTGTTTCCTGACAATACTTTTTGCAGACTAAACTCGGCAGCAATATTTAGAGTGATCACTGCTAATGCAGCATCAAAATTATGGTACTCAGTGAAAAGCTAAAGCCTTTAGTTGAGTAATCAAATCTCTTTGTTCCAAACATAACTGTTTCAGTCTGATTCATTTTGTTCTATTTAAAGACTAACTGAAGACTTGCAATATTGAGAACTCACTTCAATAAGCTGGCATTATACTTTCCATTAAGGAAGCAGAGAGGGATCTTATACTTCATCTGTAATTTGTAGTGCTAGAAAAGAATTTTGTTTTATGTTACCTATAATTTCATAATTCTGGTCCTTACATAGATTTTTCTTTGCATAAAAATATATCTTTGTTTTGTTATCTGAGGCCTGATCCATTCCATTTATCTATAAAGACAGTAGAAAAAACAGCCACCAAAAATATTAATAAAAATAAATAAATAAAATCCACACAAACCATGTCTGACTGCCATAAAGGACCACCTACCAGCAATGGAAAATCTTAAAGCTCCTATATTGCTGGTGGCCAATACTGACATCCAATTAGTCAAACTTAAGCCATTGTAAGGAGGATGAAAGAAATAGGTCAGGCTACCCAAACAATAAGAAAACCATTAGGAAATGCACTTAGCACACCTGTTTCCTTGGTCAGTCAACTCTATTAACCAGCTAATCAAAGGATTAAAAATAGCACAAGAAAGGAGTTTTAAACAGAAGTCTCTTCAGATCTTCCTGCTTTATATCAGAACACCCAGATCTGGACGTTCAATTGGAACATTCATCCTTGTCTTTTGGGATCCAGAACAGAGAACAGTCTGTGGTGTTCCTTTTTTTTTAAAAAAAAAAAAAAAAAAATCCTTACAAAGCTACAGCCAATGTCAGTGAACCGGTCTTATTAGTTATGATCTATTAGCTGGGCATCAGCTATGGAATAAGCCAACCATACACTGTTAGACCTAGAATAACTTAATTTTTCTCTGATGCAAAAGAAAAGGAAAATTGAGTAAGTGATGACAAAAACCCAGAACAGTCACCTGCTCTGAGAAAGAACTAGATATCCAGTGTAAACCCTTATCTTTAGTGATGCAGCATAAAAGACAACCATAACACAGCAGTTATCTGAGTTTGAAGAGCTTTTTATCAGGAAGGATTCAGGAAAAGGTTTGTATACAGACTTTTTGTTTTTTTTTTTTTTTTTTTTGGTTTGGTTTGGTTTTGCTGCAATGCTTCTTAGTATTTGGCCCACTTTCATGTCCTGAAAGCCAACTAGGAAGCAGAAACAGAGGCCTCTCCCAGAGTCAAACATCTGACAAAATTGCCCCTCACCAGTCCTACCAAGTGGCACCAATGCTCAATGCCATCCATTGGGAGTTAGAAAGAACTAAAACCACAGCATTCTCAAAACATGTTTAGAATTCATCTTGGGTGAATGATGACAACTGCTAAATTATAATAATCTGGCTAATAATACTAATAATACAACTGCTAATAATAATAATCTCTTAGATCTTGGATAATTGTCTCTGCAATAACCTGCAAGCAAAGACTACAAAACAGTCTGAGCTGTAGCAGAAAAATCCCCCAACAATTTTTTTTATTATTATTATTATTTTTTTGCTACCACTCCACCTCTCACTCAGATTGCAGCCACTTTGGAAAAGCTGTAAAAAGAATTAAGTTGCTTAGGCAGGCTTTATGTTCTAAATGTAGAATTAAAAATCTCTGTTTCACTGGTTAGACACTCAAAAAAGTGCTTTGAAATTGCGAACACTGATCAGGTTTCAGCATAACAAAAGCTTTAAGGACACAGTAGTCATTTTAACACTGTCTCCAATATCCTTCTCTTATTCCAGAAGGCAACAGTGGAAGGACAGAGCATTTGTTTTTTTCATTAGTGGGGCATACAGCTGTTGCAGCTGAAGCGACATGAGGGCCAGCAGTGTAACTTTAGACACCCTGAGGAGCATTTACCTACTTTCAGCTGCTTGTTCTTTTTTTTGTGGAAGAAGAAAAAAGAAAAAGAAAAAGAAAAAGAAAAGAAAAAGAAAAAGAAAAAGAAAAGGAAAAGGAAAAGGAAAAGGAAAAGGAAAAGGAAAAGGAAAA
>CM021732.1:29656834-29696594 GCA_011075105.1 Heteronetta atricapilla | reverse complement strand
GAAAAGGAAAAGGAAAAGGAAAAGGAAAAGGAAAAGGAAAAGGAAAAAGAAAAAGAAAAAGAAAAAGAAAAAGAAAAAGAAAAAGAAAAAAAGAGACCATTCTATCATTAGTCCCCATTATGCTTTATAAGTAAATGATCCAAATTGCATATTTGGTGATTCTATAAAAAGAGAGCAATGAGGTCGAGGAAATCAGCAGGAACGATATCAAAATATGACACAAACCTTCAGGCTACCAGCCAATTATCTAAGGCCTGATGCTGATGATGCTGAGTTCAGTGGCTCTTCCTTCTGGGTAGTCAAACACTCTCAGCTGGAGTCGCCTTGTTCAAGGTCATTAAGAATCAGATTCTTGCTTTCAGGAAAAGCCCTGATTGTAGCAGGCCAGTGATCTCAGCATTTTGAAAGATGTGAACTTCTCTATAGAAAAAAATAAAAGGAAAAGAAATGAAAATAATAGAGAAGAAAGGAAAAGAAATTGAAAGAAGATAAAGGAAAAGAAAGGAAAGGAAAAGAAAAGAAATGAAAAGAGAAGAGGAGAGGAGAAAAAAGAAAATAAAAAAAAATAAAAAAAAATAAAAAGAAAAAAGAAGAGAAGAGAAAATAAAAGAAGAGAAAAGAAAAGAAGAGAAAATAAATCTAAACTAGAATCTTTCCTACAGCGCTCACCTAGGACCGAGCTTACGGCTGTTGGAGGGTACTTCAAAGATCTAGTGTTTTGAGAGTGTTTTGAGATCTATTGGTTTGAGAGAGGTTTCTCCGTGGAGGTTACCCAAAGACACCCCCCTCACACAGAATGCAGGAAACATGAATAAATACAGCTACTTGTCAACTTGTATTGCATGAGCCTTAAACACAGATCAGACACCTGTGTAAACCAACACATGATATGTGGGTAACTGGATGGGGATAAGCTGCTTTCTGCCTCTGAGGTAGCAGGCCCACCCCCTTGAACCTCACACACATATTATGGGGTTTACAACACAAGTTGGTTGGCTGAATGGGCAGCTGTCTTGCACGCTGTATTACTGAGAGCAAGAGAGGAGCTGGCATACAGCCCTGATGCTGTGGGACATCAGAGCCAGTAGGACACAGTTCTTGGATACACCCTGGCACTCTGGCCTCTCCCCTGTGTACGTAACACCTATCTTCAGTGACACACTCCAATATGCTATCGCTTCAGGCAGATACTTCAAAGATCTGTAAAAGTTTTTAGCAGTACTCTACTCCAGAGACTATTCCATATCTCCTGCTGTTACTGTTCTGGCACTCCCCACAGAGCTTGACACGCTGCAGATGGCAGCCATGAGCATTAGCCACTTCACACTTACTCTAGAGAACTGGTAAAAATCTTTTTTAATGCAATTAAATGCAGCACTTGATCTCCTCTGGAGACCTGACCTGCGGAGGGTGACATGACCCTCCCCCATGACGAGGGTGACATGACCTGCGGAGGGTGACATGACCCTCCCCCATGACGAGGACTGGCAGAATACATTCTCTATAATGATCTAAGTGGCAGGATGCGGCCTGGGGTTAAAACAAACAAGCACAGAGGTGTCTTGGACAGATGGACAATTGTTCCACTGATTTTTTTAGATTTCTATATATGTGCAATTGTATTTTGTTTTGTTTGTTTGCTTGTTTGTTTGTTTTAATCAGAAGGCTGACAAATACTGATTTTTTATTTTTTATTTTTTTGTCAACTGGCATGTCCAAATTTGAGTATTAAAGGTGGATGAGCTATTTTGCAGTCTGACGGTACGCTCACACAATTGCAATAAACAAGACAGTTGTTTATTGCACGAGACAGTTGTTTATTTTGGTTTATTTAATTCTTTCTCAGAAACAAAGACAACTTAGGGCTTTTGCTAAAATGATACTCTGAAACAATACACCGAAACCTGGATTTCCTGTTTGGTTCATTTCATATTATGCACAAACATAATTTCTAAGTAAACATCCCAACATGTATTTTAATGCAAATTGTGAGCATCTTTATTAATGTAAATGTGCTACTTTCATGAAAGCAATATGAAAACCAGTTGGTTTTGTCCTCTCTCTATTTCTTAGGTTTCTGTTTGTTTGTTTGTTCATTCATTTAAATTAAAACTCACATAATTAATTCTTTGTTTCCATTGGCTATTAGTGATCTGCAGATGTAGTAGGTCCACTTACTGTAACATTTGTTAGAATAATTAAACGCTAGTGACTAACCCAAAGCACAATTCAAGGAGAAATAAGCTCCTAGTTGTGAAAAGATTCCTTCAGGACACATAAGTTCCAATCCCAGACATAATGCAAGTTTCGGAGAGTGAAGTCATATAAACTATGAGTTTATGATATTATGATCTTTTGCCATTGAGATTATGACATTTTTTAAAAAGGTTTATGTCACTGGTTGATAAAAAAGAAGTGGAAGAGCTCAACTCAGCAGCAATAAGGAGTACACTTTTTATGCTAGCGGTTCTAAAATCATTGTGACAAGAAACAGAAACTATAGCATACTATAAGAGAATGGCCCTCTATAGAGAATCCATACACTACCAGCAACATTTTAAATTCTATATGCACTTCATAACAGATGCTCAAAGAGCTTTGTGAAATGAGAATTTTGTATTTTAACACATGCTGTAAAAGGAGATGCACAGTCTTCAAAGCTTCTGGCAATGGAGGAGAAGCATTTATCATCATGCTTGCAATTATTTTTTTTCAAAATGTGCTAATAAGGTATGTAATAGTCTCTACCTATGTCTGGAAAATGTATTAGGCTGATACCAAAGTAACCACTGCAAGTATTAATGTAATAATAATAATAATACATAAATATTGATAAATATCAGAGCCTTTTTTTCACTCTGCTCCTATACATGCAGAAGAGTAGAAAATCAATCAGAAATGTCAGTTAGTTTCTAATTCTAATAACTAAATAACAGTATTGTCCTAGCTCTGTGATGCACCATCTTTTGTTCATAAGAGCACAGCATATTTCTGTTGAGAGAAATTATAGATCTCATTTACATTTAAAAAAGTATTTCCCAAGGGACAAAGCTTCTGGCAGAAACAGAGACGTTAGAGTGTAGCACTTCAAATGAAAAAGTAGTAGTACAGGTAGAGAAATAAGCATTTTTGAATCTACCATTTGCAAGTGCCATGGTAAGATGGCACTTAAACTCTCCTATAATGAAGAAAACACAGAAGTCAAGGGATAGATTGAAGCTATTTGGACTAAATGTCAAAGTTTAGATTTAAGGATAATATGGCTTATTGCTCTCTGTCTGACATGAACATGAATAGGAGTTACATGAATTGTTTTACACCAATATATGGTCCTATTCATGCACTAAGTTCACACAGACAAATTCCCTGCACAGGCAGCCTTAAATAAATTTCCAGGGCTATGCGTTGGCATCTCCTTGTGTAGAGATCATTTCAAAACTAGAACTTGTACACTTGAAAAACAAACAAACATACAAACACATACACTCATGCACACACACACACAAAATAACAACAAAAACAGCAGTTTGATTGTATGTATTGTTCCTGTCCCTGCTCAAATGACAAGACTGAAACAGTAGTGCTGTGAATGAGATAATGTTATGAAGAGGCCTTAATATTACCTGAGTAGTTGATTTTCTGTACCAGCTACAGCTTCAGGACACTGCGGCCTCACTAACACTGTACATCAGAAGTCATACAGGAAAACTTTATTTTTTGCCTTTCAGCTCTACTTTTTAGGGGCTTACACTCACATAAGCCTTTCTATCATGTTTTTTTGATGATCACCATCAAATAAAATGGTGGAGGCTAGCATTTTTCAAATAGTTTGAGTAAAAACTTTTTCACAAGATACACTAAATAATGGCTCTATGTATTAAAAGAAATGTAAGATATCTGGAAAAAGAGGTTTATATTTATTAAACGCAACACATACTCTAAAATGCAGCTAGAAATTGTTGCAATTTTGGAATCATATTTCCCTATTTTTATGTTCTCTCTCTACTCAATGTGTCAAAACCCCAAAATATCTGAAAATACAAGTGTTATGCCCAGTCTTGATGCTGATATTAGGAGCAGACTGATTTACAGGGATGAAGTTGTATGACTTTTTCATGTCATATGGCACTTTCCATAGTGCCATACATCATGATCCTACTTTGAGCAGATGTTTTAACCAGAGATTTTCCCTGTTCCGGATTATTTCTTTTACTTTATGGTCAGCTGCAAACTATTCTGAAGTCAGTGTAGTATTGTTTATTTCCTGATGTTTTTTAACAGGCGTTGAATAGACAAAAGCAATAAATAAATAAATAAATTTATATCCACAGTGAACCGTCTATAGAATGTAACAATGTTGTAAGCAGATTCCTGAGAGTACTAACTGGTACCACGAAATTTACAGTTTTTCAAGAGTGATGCTCATTAACATGGTATACAAGATGCTACGCTTTATTTATCCCTAGAAATGACAGAACATCTTGTATTCTCTTCAGAATGGGCTGCCCAACATCTCTACTTTCAGGTTTGGTCACAACAGGTCAAGCTTGGGTCTATTTCTTTCCAAGTATAGCTATGGCTGTGAGGTAGCACCTACAATCTAGTGCCAGAACTTCAGTAGCTAAGAATCAAGAGGGGCAGGGTATTGTGCTGATACATCAAGTACAAGCCAAGTACTCTTTCTTTCTACAGAGAAATGTTACAGAAGTAGAGCATCCACATTATTCATCAATGCCTTAACTGCTACTAACATACATCCCAGATATCTTATTCCATCCTTCTAAGACTGCCAAAAATTGTCATATTTTACTTTACACTGAAAAATACAGTAATTTTACTGTTTTCACTTTAAACCAAGACTCACAGACATTGCCAAGTGGTGCCTGAGTTAGTGCTTACAGAGGATGTTCAAAGTCAGTCAGTATAAAGAATCTCATTGTAAGTTTAGAGATGACCCTTGCAGACCAGATATCAGGCATATTATCTAGGAAATGTGATGGAGCCTATACAGCTGCTCCTCATGCCATTGCTGTCTTAAATAAGTAAGGCAGTCAGCAGAGCTCCATTTGCAAGCTTTAATGCCTTCTGTTTCTCAGATACTTGGTCAGCTCCATTTGCAAGCTTTAATGCCTTCTGTTTCTCAGATACTTGGTCAAACACGCTCTTGCTATAATTGTGAGGAACTAGGCTAGCACTAGACTTGCCTCCCCAGGCCACACTGTCAACAGTGGAAATAGAGATTTCACCAGAGTTCAAATCTATGCCCAACTGCTCATTGAAGGAATCTTTTTCTCTCTATTGACTGGGGAGAAACAAAATATTTTAACTTTCTGCATCTAAAGATACTTTATGCAAATTATTCATAACAGTTATATTACTCTTGACAGTGACCCAAAATATTGTGGTTTTATAGAACCAAAATACTCCAAAAAAAAAACAGAAAGTGTATGCATGAAAGATTAATCAAAAGTGTGATGTGTGATATTTGTTGGTTTTTTTGCTTCTTCTCTTTGTCTTGTCCCTCTGTTCCTGAGTCCCACTGCCTTTCACCTCAGCTTCACACCTCAACTACTCTTCTGTCCCAACTTGGCTCTCCTTACATGTTCTCTATTTCAGTTTTCTTAATTAAGCACAATCCTCCTATGGAAGTGCTCTCAATAAGGGGATATTGGTATAGGCCTACTAGAACATTTGCCATTATCATACCATGAAATGTATTATATTCCTTCTCCTGTTACATACTGTATGTGCTTTTCACTACATGGATTCTTGTTCTCTGTGTTAGCACAGCCAGTGACATTGTTTTATTGACTCATATTCCCATAACCTTATTATTGCTGTTAATAATATTGAAAAGGAAGATAATGTTAATGATATTAATAAGGAGCACATTGATAAATAAGATAATATTTATAATCTTATAAATAGAGAACATTCTCTAAAAAAATAAAATAAAATAAAACCTCAACATAATTAATTACTAAGAGTATCATTTGTCCATATTTAGATGTCTGAAATATGGACAGTTTAGCTCCTATCTTTTCTGAACCAGATATATTTTGTAAAGAGCACAAATGATAGTATTACACAAGGGAAATTGTTCTTGTCTGCATCATCAAAAAAAAAAAAAAAAGTTTTAGAAAAGTGTCCTTCATAGTTCATAGCTTAAGTTGGTTAACAACAACAAAAAAAAAAAAAAAAAAAAACACTAGGCTATTTTCATACTTAATTGCATGTATATCCCTAAATTAGTTCATCAGCAGAATGGCAGCTTATACTTAATAAGCAAAACATCTGTTAAAACTGCAATTTATCTCTGAAAAATACTTCACAGTGCAACTGAAACTGATAAATATGCAAAATATGCAAAGGCAAAGCCAGGTTCATAGTATCATGTGTAAGTCTAACACAGGACAAAACAGACCAATGTTCAGAAGGGAACATAAAACAAGAATCTCCTTTGATTTGAACAAACCAAGATGAATCAAGTTGAGAAATGTTAGTCAGAAAAGCCAATAAAACCAGGACTGCCAAAACTTTTAAAGAATCCTTTTACTGCAAGAATTCTTTGATTTTTTTTTTTTTTTTTTTTTTGTAGCATTTTAAAAGTAGGCTAGTCTAAATAAAAAAAAAAAAAAAAAAGAAAAAAAAAGGCAAACCAATACATCAATACATCAGTGGCAGAACAGTAAGTCAATGTAATTGGCTAGTAAAGCAATACATAGTAATAAAGATCACAGCAGGAGAATTACATAGGAAGAGCTTTTTTATAATTTTTAAACAATTTTTAAAAGTGTTTGTTTGTTTAAGAGACAGCCTACAACAACAGTATTGGGATTTATTGGGATCTGTTACTAAGAAATACTACAGTAATTTATTTTTAACGGTTAAGAGTCTGAAAAGGAATGAATGGTAGAAGATGATATGCCTTTAAAAATTTAACTACCATGCCATTTCTTTCACTTAAAAGACTTGAATGACTGATCTACTCTTCTAGTATCCCCCAGATTCTAGTAGCTGTCGACAGTCCCAATATCCTGTCCTCACCTGTGTCCATGCTTAGGCCTGAGAGGCATTTGACATATGGTCATCCACAAAGCTTTAGCTATAGCCTAATTGCATTATTTTCAGATTTTCAGAGATGTTTTGGATGTGCCGGTCA
Source organism: Heteronetta atricapilla (assembly GCA_011075105.1). Taxonomy (NCBI): domain Eukaryota; kingdom Metazoa; phylum Chordata; class Aves; order Anseriformes; family Anatidae; genus Heteronetta; species Heteronetta atricapilla. The sequence goes on along the minus strand of CM021732.1, from coordinate 29,689,432 downwards.
ATAAATAAATAAATCAGGGAAAAAAAAAGAAAAAAAGAAAAAAAAAGAAAAAAAAAGAAAAAAAAAAAAACCACTTTCAATGCCTTTGACAAAGTCCTTTAATTACCATTCCAGTTCCCATGGTTTGTCTGTATTACATATCCTGGGACCATGCAAGGACTCTGTTTCAATCTAACTATTTCTACTCTTGTAGAAATAGTTACTTCTACAATATGGTGTGGTTAAAGAAAGCAAGGAAATCCTGGGATACTCAAAACCTGGGATTTCAAAAATTTGGACAGACCTGGAGCTTCCTCCACAATGCAACAATGAAACCACTCATATAATGTCCCAGGAATGATCCAAACCTAAGGCACTACTGAAAATTACAGATTTTTACCAATAGAGTTTTACTGGGGTACACTTGCAGTAGTATAGATGGGACACAAAGAACTGTTTCGAAATCAAATTGCTTCTTCTCTGTGGATTACCACAGAGAAGAACTGTACATAATGTACAATCTGTACATTATTTCCAGCATATTCTGTACATAATTTCCAGCAATAATATCTAACATACCCAACAGATAGGATGCTCATTGCCTTTTTACTGCTGCGTCCACAGGATCCAACATCCACACAGCACATGCAAGCATATTACTTACTTCAGTGGACAGGCATGTCAGTCAAGATTAAAATTTTCTTTGGGAAGGAAAACAGTAGATGGATAACAGATTAGAACTGCTGAGTGAGCCTGCAGTCTAGGGTATTCTGTATAGGCAAGAGTGCCCACACATTTTTTCAAAGTTCAATGTCTGTCATGAGTGTGCCTTTTAAAGAAAAAAAATAGGAACCCTCCTGAAAGATCACAAGTAATTTTTGAGAGTGTGTGTGGTGGAAAGAATGCACAATAAGCTGTGCCTATCACCAACATCAAGAGAAACAACTGACAAGACTATTTTTTCTGAGTATATCAGCATGAACATATGTCAAAGTATACTAGTTGGACCCCAATAAGATTAAAGTACAATTTAAACACGCACAGTGTAATTCCTGATAAAAATGCTAAAAAGATAATACATTAGCTTGAGAACGCTAAAACTGCTATCATGAATAGCTTGATGAATAAGACTACAAGAGTTGTTTGTTTTCCTCAGTGAAACAACACACGTTTTCTTAAACATCTAGTAAAGAATAACTATAAATACAAAAACAAACAAACAAACCAACAAAAATTGTTTTGGTCAAATCTACCTGAACATGTTATTGATTGGGGGTTATTGATAGGGGGTTATTGATTATCGCTTCACCTATCTTTCATTAAATTGGTTATTAAATTTGTTACTCTGGAATCTAAACCACTTAACATGTTGGCCCAAGTCAGGCTTTTCAGCACCCTATAGTCATTCAATTAGAACTAGTTAATGTGAATGGGCTTTTAATGAAAAAGAACCAGGACAAGATTATGAGGTCCAACATCTAATCACTGAAATGCCCTCATAGGAAAGATTTATTCTTACCATCTTAGCAAAATACTATTGATAAAACATTTTATTTGAAAAAAAAAAAAAAAGACATAAAAATAAATTGCTTTGCTAGCCCCTCAGGCTTAGAGCCTGAGGAATCAATATTCTTGTGGTTTATGTGTGTTATAGCCCAACAGTTGTTCTTCTTTTACACTGCTGAACTGCATTGTGAAAAGTTTGTGAATTATTAACCCTGAGAAATAGGCCTCTGACTTCCAATACTGTCCGAGTAACCTGACTTCCTCCAGATTTAATATAATATTGATTCACAAGATATCACAAAACAAAGATTCCAATTAAAAGAGTAATATCTTTTTTCCAATATTTTTCCTAGAGCAACTTACAAAGAGAAAATCAATTTTAGAAAATGTGTCTTAAATGGAGTTTTATAACTGATAAACAGTCAGACGACTTTCTCTTGGACTGAAACAGACGAGAGCATTCTGTTCCCATTCAGATTGCTTTGAAGTAGTTTGTGTTGATCATGGCCATCTACATGGGAAAAATGAATCAGTTCCACTTAAAACTCATTTGAAGTGTATGAATATATATCAGTGTGTTTTCACACTGTCCACACCATTCTTTCTCCTACCAACCTCTAATATGCTCTATTCAGACTCTCAACTATCTTGTCTGCAAAGGTATCTAAGAATATCTTGCCAACAGTCTGAAAGGCCATTGACTTCAATAAAAGTACGCATACAGAAACATCAAAAGATTCAGAAATGAACACATCATACTGCCTGTAGCTTTAAAAAGTGGGGATAAGAATGAAACTGATGGAGAACTGTTAGTCACCCTTTTAATGCATATTAATAACCAACCTTCACTACTGGTCGTCTTAGATATATGAAAAGCTTCTAAACCACAGGTAAAACACATATTATTTAAAAACACAAGCCCTTGATCAAAAATCACTTTATTTCTTCATTAGATAAGAAAGATTCTCATGAGTCACACAATATAGTCTCCCTTTAGCCAGCAAGGATAATTCCCAGATGAGAAAGAGCTGGGCACTTTTCAGTTCTAGAGCTTTCAAAGAGTAGATTATCCCTGCATGAAATCTACAGAGCACATAGAAAATCAAGAGTAACAGCTTTTCAGAATGATATGTTTCCACTTTGGAAAAGTAGCAACATTGCAATTCCAACCTTGAGTTCTGTTTATCCAAAGATTTTATAAAGCACCACAGCATGGAGATTGCAAAAGCTACTTTATTATAACTCTTATGTAGAATTTGTCTGAACTTTTTACTAACACAGCAGTTCTCATGAGACATTTTGAGGTTTGTTTGAGGGTTTTTCTTTACAATCATACACTTCTGTAGACAATACTGCCACAATACAGAATCATAGGATTGTTTGGGTTGGAAGGGACTTTAAAGATCACCTAGTTCCAACCCCCATGCCATGGCCATACCTTACAGTAGATCAGGTTGCCTAAAGCCCTGTACAGCCTGGCCTAGAATACTTCCAGGAATGTTTCATCCACAGCTTCTCTGGGCAACCTGTTACAGTGCCTCACCACTCTCATGGTAAAGAATTTCTTCCTTATATCTACTCTAAATCCTTTTAATTTAAATTAGACTACACACCTTACCGAGTTCCTCCTTGTCTTTCCTGTAGGCCCCCTTTAGGTACTGGAAAGCCACTTAAAGGTCTCCCTGGAGACTCCTCTTTTCCAGGCTGAACAATCCCAATGTTCTCAGTCTTTCTCCTCTTAGAATAGGTGCTCCAGCTCTGATAATTTTTGTGACCCTCCTCTGGGCCTGCTCCAACAAATCTATGTCTTTCTCATGCTGTAGACCCTCAAGCTAAACACCGTACAACAGATGGGGTCCCATAAGAGTTGAAAGGAGCTACCTCTTTCGACGAGCTAGCTAAGATTATTTTGATGCACCTCTGGATACCTCAGCCTGGCTGATCAGCCTTTTGCAGTCCTTAATTTTTTTAAATTAATGAATTGCCTGTATTTTACCCATCTGAAGCAACATATGGGTACCGTCTCCAACTACAACATAATCAAAGACCTATCAATTGAAAGACCTGCATTACAACTTCTTTCAGGCTTAAGCCAGATCCAACACAAACAGCTGGAAATTTAAACCTAGTTTAGTTTCTTCTACTTGTTACTATTCAGTTTACTGCTGCTTCTGCTTTTCTTTTTTTTTTTTAAATAAAATAAAATAAAATAAAATAAAATAGAAATCTATGTCTGTTATTTTAATCAATACAAAGAGGAATTCAGTAAAACAGTAAACACTAAGTTTTAAAGGCTGGCTGAGAGCTCCAGACTTAACTTCCAAACAATGAGAACTTGTGCTAGTTTTAACACATTAAAGCTTTATGTGTATTTTGATGTATGTTGTGTATTTATAAGCAAGTGATACTAAAGATTTACAATGGTAAAGTATGTAATGCTACCATTCATTTTTTTTATTTATTCTTAGATCTGCCCACAAAGTGAGAAACACTACTATATTTAATTGATCCTCCTATCCTTCTAACATAATATGCATCGGTAATGATTAAGTTCTTTAAAGCACTTCTTGCTGTTGAGCTTAAGTAAAACTACATGGCTTGACAGTAAGCTAGCCATGTAATCTATTTACACTTGTGTGTTAATAGATTTTAAAAAATAGTTCTATAACTGGTCCTATATTTTCATAAACTTCAAAATTGTACTATTTCATAGCAATATTATTTGTATTAGAAACTGTTGCTGAACTCAATTAGAAATTGAAACTACAAAAGTAGAAATTATTGTTAAATGCAAAAATTTATCAGTTTTATTCACAACATGCACAATCAGCAAAATTCTGAAAACTGAAATGCCATCTCTCATTTCAGTTGGAATAAATTGACACTATGGAAAACTTCAAATAAATATGCAAAAGGGCTAAAAGTCCTTTCAGCTGGCTAGTCCAGCCAGCTGATAGATATAACTCAATAGGCATTAAAGGAAGAATGCTATGGTTTTAAAATGAAATATATAAAAATCATAGGATTATCGACATGTGTGATCCACATCACATTCTATATTGAAACCTGTAGAGGAGCTTGCCTTTTTACCAGAAAACAGAAAAAAAAAATCCTATAGACTTCTTCTTTATGCTACTAATATTTTAACTGCTAGCTTTCTGCCATCTATCACATACATACACCAACAAAGTGCTTACTTGTCAAATTATTGAACAAAACCCGGTATGTTACTTAATTTTTCTTTCAAGAATATTTATCATCTTAAAATGATGCCCAGAAAGTACAGAAAAACAGCAGATTATTTTGTCAGTATGTGAAAAGAGCAAAGAAAGAGAACCTACATATCTGGCTGATAATTTTGTAATTGATTTTGCTTAACACATCTTATGGCCTTTAAGAGTGAACCACAGTGTCCTAGTATTTGAAAACTGCAGTACTATGGGCATTGCTGTAAGCTTGTTTTCATAAATCATTTTTTAAAAACTATAGAAAATTTCCTAGACAGTCATTACACAAACTCATTACACAATCAATATCTGTACAAGAAATATATTTGGCTTCTGCTTAATAGAAAACTTTGATGTTGTCATTGGATTAGTACTAGAACTAGAACTATTCCAGTTTTTCATCTACTCCTATGTAGGAATTCAAGTAACCTAGGTTAGGCACCATCTACATGCCCTCTTTTATTGATAAATTAATATGAGACTGACTTCAAAATCTTCTTTTGTCTTCTGCAAAGATAGTGTGCACATTCCGTTGGTTCCTTGTCTGACATTTATTTTTTAAAAGGCCACAATTCTCATTACAGTTTAGAGCCTTTAGCCCATTTTCACAATCCATTCACATTTAAAATTGAATGTTCAATCTATCAATCAGAGAAACCATAGCTGTAATTGTAAGACCTAGCCTAACATGTCACTCAAAAAAGTTACCTTGAACTTTTCTGCTGGCACATTATAATACCAGATCATACCAGCTGAGCAATATAGTATTATATTCCCTGGCAAAATATCAGGTTTTATCTAGATATATCATTACCCTTTCACTGTAGGACAAAACTGGTCTCATAACACATCTATGACACTAGATGTAGATAAAACAAAAAGCTAGGGAACAAGCTGGATCATCAGGTCCCTCTCAACCCCAGGGCTCAAGTAGGAGGTTTTCCACATCACAGTGGCCTGTCTCAACAAGCTTTCCCCCAAGACAATGATCAGGCACAGCTGGGATTACATATGCTAAAGACAGTCCCCAGGAATCAAAATTAAAAAAAAAAAAAAAAAAAAAAAAAAGGACGGAACGGAAGGAAGTACCATGTTTGGGCTTCTCTCTGCTTAATCCTCCAACAGTGTTCCAGTAGAATTTAATCTCTTAAACATTTCCATATGCCTGCATGCCACATTCCATGGCATATTATACATATTATTAATTTCACGTAGTTCTTATGTTACCTCATGCTATTGACACTTTAAAATGACTCCCTCTACCCAAATGCACACGCAAGTACAATTTTGTCTTGGATTGCTGAGGCCTGGAAAAAACAGAGGAAATGTATGGGGAATGATTTCCATCTCTGCTTTGTTAGCAGTACAGAAACAGTGCTAGATACCAGTATTCAGTAATTATTTACTCTTTTACAATATGCAATGTATAGCTATAACAGCACAAAGCATGTAGATCAGCCAGATCATCTCTTCTGCATGCACTTGTGAGGTCAGTCATGGGTTAGAAAAGGGAATTTACTAAGTGACTTCTGGAACAATTTTAAGAATTATTGAAAAATCTTTTTACTACTATTTAAAGAATAGTCCTCCACCCTCTCTCTGATTTTTTGCTGGCATAGATGTAATGCTATTATTAGAAAAAGAAAATGATTTATAAATTCATTTTTGAAAACATTTCATTGTGAAGTAAAACATGGAGAGCATGTTATTCAGGAATGCTTTTGCTTTGATGGGATAGCACAGATGTAGGACTATATACAGCTGTATGCTTTTTATGCTAAGGAACTTAGAACAACTCAGCAAACTTTTGCTGCAGAATATACACTGTGGTATGCCACAGCATGATTAAGGTCTCACATAAGGTTGAGGAAAATAAAGTCCAAAGGATAGTGCTTATACTGGTAAGCATCCCAGAACTCAAAAAAACACAACATATGGGTTTCACTGAACAGCATGATAGCAACAACATGGCATGACACCTTTCCTGTAAATCTGTAACCAGTGGTAATGGACATGCTTGACATGAGGTACCACTATTTAAAGAAGTATAATCATTTCCATTCTGATAGTTATTACTGGTTTTAACTACGAAATGCATATAATGAGTGAATTAAGGCACCAGCTGTGTATGCAAGGTGACAGGCAGAACATCTCTTTTTGTGAGAGCTGTTTGGAATACCTACTGTTTTTCATAAGGGTGCTTATATCTTTTTTTTTTTCCCCATATACTAGGAAAGTATTTTATACTCTTTCATGATACTCCCTCAGTGCTGCTCTCCCAAATTTCCAGTGATGTTTTCTCTGTAGGCTGTGTGTGTAACTACTGTATGCCATAAGTAATGTCAGAAGGCATTGCCTTCAGCAGGCTAAGACCTAACAACTGAACTGTAAGTCACTTTCCCCGATTTTTCCTGTCAAACAAAAAAGCTTAAGGCTACAACACAGACCAATAATGTCTCTGAAAGCTCACACACATCTGCACAGCAGCAGCACTGTCATCCCTTACATCCATTTCTTAGTTTTGGATCCCAGGGCAGACCTTGGCACTTTTGGCAGGTTTCACTCCAAACCTTTGTACTTCTGTTCATGCTCAGACCATGAGTTCACAAAGCTCAGCTGTGATATACCATAGACTTGCATCGATTTTACTCAGAGTTCATTATGTGTGGAATCAGGACATTTGAAATTTTGCAGTCCTAAGCATTTAGACACCATTATGGTATAATAATGTTTTGACAGAAAGAAGAAGAAAAAAAAAAAAAAAAAAAGCCACGACCAAATCATCCTTCCTGCAATGCACATTTTGAAATTGCAGTTTTCTCAGTCAAAGTGTCTTAAAAATGACACTATGAAGAGGGAATATTTCATTCGTGTTGATCCTGGGGTCTGTAGCTTCCAAATATAGAGTGTTAAAGGAAGGAATAATGGAATTCTCAGATAAAATAAATACACTGTTTAGGTCATCTTAATCACATAACATATGTGATTAAGACATATTATATATTTTCACAAATACATTTACCTGTGCAACTTGCTCTAGGGAACCTGCTTTGGCAGGAGGGTTGGACCTCTTGAGGTCCCTTGTGATTCTGTGATTGTGTTCTGTTATTTCTTTTTTTCTTTTAGAAAGAAAAAGAACAGAACAAACAATACATTGTTATTATTATGTATATGTAATTTATATTAAAAAAAAAAAAAACACACACAATTATCATTTTCTAGTTTGAATTAGTTATTGCAAGAGAACTTAATATTATTTTTATATCAAGCCAATAATATACAATTAATTTAGCATATGCTTACTAGGGTAACATTCAAAAAACTGAATGGATAAAGAACTAAGGAAAGTGCCATTCATCTTCGACTGTAGTTGTTTATAGACTCAGCTATGCCATTGATAAAAACTTGTACTTTGAAACTTTTTGCAATCAGAACCATGCAGTATCAAATTTCCAACAGACTAAAACCAAACCAAAATAAACATTCCTTTCAGAGAAACATACTGTTAAACTCAAGTGTACCATACCCAACCAAAATAATTTTTATAAGCTAATACTGAATTGTCTTGAAATTTGACACATTTCTTAACTGCAAGATAAACTAATTGATACCATTTGTTTGCTTATTTTTTTATATCAGAAAGTCAGACTCTGAGCAAGCATTGAATGGGTTAACCTGATAAAAATGTAACCTATTAATGTATAGCAATATTACCTGACTCTGTCTTAAGGATGGCTGAACAATCCATTTCAACCAAGGTGACCTTGCCAGCAGCCTCTCTATGGGGACAAGTGGTAGCTACTTACTCCCAAGTACTCAGTACTCCTGCCTCTCCCCTCCACATTTTGTGGCTGGAAGCATTTTGGATACAATAAATACTCCTCTCTCACTCAAAGTTTGATAGTAATAAGATTAAGTTAAAAACTCTGCTACTTTCTCATAGCCCACATTTTTAACAACCTCCCCAGAATTCTTTCAATGAATGATATTGGAATCTTCCCAAAGCACTCATCCAGAGGCTGACCAGAGTGAACACGTATGCCTAACCTGTACATTCTAATATATATCTTATTGAACCACATTATCTGGAGTACTGAGATGCTCTTGTAGCCACACCAACCTTAACACAAGATTAGGTACTGCACTATGACTAGAGGTCTGTCAGAAGTAATTTGTCTTGTTTTGACCTGTCATGAGATCACTTAATAGGAAACTAAATAGCTCACAAAGCTTAGCACCCTTTCAGATGATTCAACTGTTTGTGGTCACAGCAACATATCCTCTTGTCTGAGACAATGCCTTCTAGGCACTCCACTTGCTCACTCTTTGGTATGCTTTGATCTTCACTATGTTTTTATGCATATTCCTCCAAGCCTTGAAGGAGCATGAACCTTATTTTCTAAAATGAAAATGGAAGAAGTTTTGAAATTGCTTTAATTGATTTTGTTTGAGATCTAACAGATGGACATGCAAAACATTTAATCCTGGAAGGTGACTGACTGGAAGACCTCAGGAACAGAGTGAATGACTTAGTCACTGATAACATTTTCACAAGCCTCATAAAGAAGCAGAGAAAGTGTCAATCCAGAAAAATCAAAACAAACAATGAAAGTGGTGGAAATAGCATCACATCTTTGTATTTATTAGCAAAGAACAACTGAATAATTACTATCATTAAATAACGTTTATTGGCAATCAGTTTTTATGTTTTCCTCTCTGACAGACTGAATGGATATGAATCCAGCTACAATGAAAAAAAATATGTTGTTTTTCTGCTGTTTCTTTGCATTCTTTCTAATTTCAAGTAGTACTGCTGTAAAGAGTCTAAGACTGTTTAGACTGAGAGTCTCCATTTAAACCTAGGAAACTGCAGTGCAATTAATGACCACACTTGCTTTTCCAAGCTTCTGTTCTTACCTCCATTTATTTTTCTCAATAACTGAAATACTAGCAAAGGAGGGAGTAATTCTGTACCTGTCCTATTGCTAGCTTATTACGGTCTCTGTTAAGACTGTTAGTGAAGAAACCAGTGTAACTCATTACAAACACCTTGAGAAATTCAGTCACTTCACGTAACATTTTCCTATGCTACCTTTAAAAGCATTAGCACCAGAAAATAGAATGTCTTCTCCCAGGTAAAACTTGCAAAATATTGCTGCTATCTAATCTCAGAAAAAAAATATATATAAAAATAAAAAATAAAATTGTCAGACAGAAGCTAGATCTGTACTGCTAAACTGAATACAACCTGGGCATGTGCTCAGATGCTGAAAGGTCATTGCTTATGTGATTCAGTTTTTGGAACAGCCTTTGGCATGCTTATGATTCACAATTACACTCTCCCAAGCAAATCCCAGTTGGCATTTCTCAGGTAGTATTTCCAAAAAGCAGTAGAGATGAAGCCATGCCATTTTTGGCACACTTCTTCTGGCATAGTCCCATCTTCTGGCATTATGTCATCAGGGTCACACCTACACACTCATGTCTACCCCCAAGCAATGTAGAAGGCATGCCATTGGGATATTTAAAAACATCCTGTTTCTGAGATCTCTCGTTTTTCATGACAGCCTCACTCAGGCAGTGAGGATCAAGGTGTCTTACCCAGGAAAGAAGTATGTTTAGTATCACCTAAAATGTGGTAGGAAAGATGAGAGAAGGATCTCACTGACTGAATCATCCTCACTATCTATGCTGAGCTTGCGGGTGTTAGACTACCACTCAACCACTCCTATACATGGGAGTAAAATTAAAAAGTTAAACCTTTTTTTTTTTTTTTTACTGAGAGCATAAAACTGACAAAGTCATTAGTTCAGCATAACTGGAGCAGATTTCTATCACACCTCTTATGGTCCACAACCCAGCTAGAGATACACTGAGGCTGCAGCTCTTCCTCTCCCTCTCCTTGTCCAACTGAAGCATGTCTGAATCTGGAGACAAGCCCCTCTGCATGAGCATCTCATCCACCCTTCATGAAGCCTGGCAGAAGGAACTATCAGAACAGATATCTGATTGTTCTGATCAATTGCTGGCCCACTCTTACCAAGTACAGTTACATGGCAGAGAGGATATACACTCAGTCCTTATCCTCAATTTAAAATATATATATTAACAGGTATGACAGCCATACATGTAGATTAGTAGGCACAAAACCTAGGGGACACATTCTTTTCCATGACCTTTGCTAGCAACCTTGATGTTGGCAGAAGAACACCCTTGAAAGTTTACTAGCACAGATGCAGGCTGTACCATATCATCTGCCTTCTGCCACCTTGGCATTTTCAGTTTACTATCACAGTTACAGACAGAGTCCAAGTGCCTTTTCCACATCTGCAGAATGAAACTTATGAAAACCTGAAAGATTAGTAATTTTATATGAGTTGCCTCTCACCTGATATGATCTCTGAAGAGATGTAATGCTATAGGAAGGATGATGGACTTCAGACACAATCCCAAAGATCAGACACAAGCTCTAAGATCACCAAGTCCAACCTCTGACCTAATGCTAACAAGTCCTCCACTAAACCATATCCCTAAGCTCTACATCTAAACATCTTTTAAAGACCTCCAGGGACGGTGACACAACCACTTCCCTGGGCAGCCTATTCCAGTGACTAACAACCCTTTCAGTAAAGAAGTTTTTTCCTAATATCCAAACTAAAACTCCTGTGGTGCAATTTTAGCCCATTCCCCCTCGTGCTGTCACCAGGCACGTGGGAGAACAGGCCAACCGCCACCTCGCTACAGCCTCCTTTAAGGTATCTGTAGAGTGCAATAAGGTTGCCCCTGAGCCTCCTCTTCCCCAGGCTAAATAGTCCCAGCTCCCTCAGCCGCTCCTCATAGGACTTGTTCTCCAGACCCTTCACCAGCTTCGTAGCCCTTCTCTGGACTCGCTCAAGCTCCTCCATGTCCTTCTTGTAGTGAGGGGCCCAAAACTGAACACAGTACTCGAGGTGCAGCCTCACCAGAGCTGAGTACAAGGGGACAATCACTTCCCTGGACCTGCTGGCCACACTGTTTCTTATACAAGCCAGGATGCTGTTGGCCTTCTTGGCCACCTGAGCACACTGCTGGCTCATAGTCAGCCGACTATCAACCAATACTCCCAGGGCCTTCTCTGTCAGGTAGCTTTCTAACCACACATCTCCCAGCCTGTAGCTCTGTTTGGGGTTGTTGTGCCCCAGGTGTAGGACCCGGCACTTGGCCTTGATGAACTTCATACAGTTGGCCTCAGCCCATCCGTCCAGCCTATCCAGATCTACTTGCAGAGCCTTCCTACCCTCAGGCAGATCGACACACGCAGCTAACTTGGTGTCATCTGCAAACTTACTGAGGGTGCACTCGATCCTCTCATCCAGATCATCGATAAGGATGTTAAAGAGAACTGGCCCCAGTACCGAGCCCTGGGGGACTCCACTAGTGACTGGCCTCCAACTGGATTTGACTCAGCCGCTCCTCATACATCTTCCCCTCGAGACCTTTCACCATCTTGGTAGCCCAGTATCTTACTGACTTGAAGAAAGAGGCTTTAATCTATCCTGGTTTGTTTACTAATGAAAGAGCACAAAAGAGGCATGTCCTCGTCTCTGAAGGCATTTATATGTGATAGTTTATACGCAGCCGAACTACATAGTGTAGTCAGAGGTCACGGGGCTAGATTTTGAAAAGTCCTACATAATGAAGAATCTCAGAGAAGCAAATTTAAAACACATTAATGTCAAGAAAAGTAATTCTGATTGCTATATTGTTTATCTGTTGTGACTAGACAGATGAAAATCTAGGATAGCAATTTTGCCTTTAAGGTCATTTTCTTTTTAATTTTTCCTTTATCTTTTTTCTCTTTCGTTAATTAGTTAATTAATTAATTTTATTTATTTATTTTAACAGGCTCTGTACTGATTTTCCTCACAGAATGACTAACAGAAATATGACCCTTGTGCACCTTTTGTAGTTAATTCATTAGGCCAGATTTGATTCTAATCTCTCATTCTCCTACTTGGATCAACCTCAACATGTTAGGCCCTAAACAACTGAAGTGTTTGGCTTAATTTCAAGCACATGGTTAATTCCATTAAATCAAAAGGTTCATTTGCATGCTATTACAAATGTACTTTAGAATCATGTCAAACTGATAAATGCATCAGTAAACAGTACATACATCCTTAACCACAGCTTCATCAAGCCCTATGACAGTTGAGAACACATAAAACTTACTCCCTGCAGCTTCTCCCTTCCCCTCAAAATTTCCTCAAAAAATTCCCTCAAAATTTCCCTTCAGAATACAGAAGCAATGAAATTAAGGTTTTGGTCCCCATTTCTGGGGACTGACCTGATGTTAATCAAAGAGTTTTTTTCAGGGTAAATACTTGCAAAAGGATGCAATTATATGATTACTGTAATGGAAGTTGCAAAATCATAGCATCCTAGAAACTCATTTCAATATCATCTTCCAAGCACTGAGTAAGACTGGAATGAATACTCACTACATATACAAGATTACCTTGCATTTTCCTGAATTAATTCCGATCATAGATTCTTGTAGAGTATTTATTTGTGTGTTTCCTTGAGTGGGGTGTTTAGGCCTCAAGAAAAGATATTTATTTGATCACAAAGTCCAAAATCTCATAAGCTGCAAACAAGCAGATTGAAATAACATTTTGCTAAGTGTATATCGAAGATGCTGCCATGTGTTTATGTCCCTCTATGGAGACAATGTATTAATACACTGCGGTGACCACACGAACTAGGAAAGGTAATAAAATTTGTCACCATCTTTAGCTGGAATATAAAATGGCATTTTACTATTAACACAGAAGGAAGGTGTTTAATTCAGAAACACAATGGAAAAAACTTTATTTGAAGATGTATTGACCCAATCTCATGAATTCTTCAAGGTGTCTTTTGCTCTTTATGCTCTGTAAGTATACAGAGGGAATGGAGGGAGGTATCTTACATTCAACTACAGTACAGAGAAAGTGTGAATGAAAATTTAATACTATAATTTGTTTTCACTTTTAAAAGCTATAACCCATATTTTCACAAGAGTTACCTAAAATCAAGATACAATCTCTTTTTAGAAAACATCAAATGAGATACAAATACCTGCTATGTCAAAGGATGGATTTTTATTTTTCCATTCAGAAATTCTTTTTCTTTTTTTTTTCCTCATATATAACTTGTGATTCTCTATTTATTACAACAACGGAGAAAAATAAGTGAAAGGCTCTCATTCCTAATCCTCTGGACATATTTCTGGACAATACTGATTTCAAATAATCAGATTTGTAAGTTTGATTCTTGAATTTAAAAAGACACACTGAACCCAGATATTTTAGATTCAACCATAGACTTCAGCAATGCTGACCATTTCTTTTGCTTTGGTTCACCAGATAAGGAACTCAGAAGGAATCAGACTATCTTGTAAATCATTTTGTGCCCTGTATCTGACAAAATTTATAAGGACTGGTAAGTCATTTTTAAGATTCTACCTTCCTTTCATATTCTGTTGGAATTTTCCTGCTTAAATTAAAATTTGTTATAGCAGTGTCACATAACACAAGGAAGGCCTGATTCTGACACGACTTTTTAGAATTAAAAACAATGTAAAGCTAGGTCTGGGATGGGTTGCAGCACTAGCTAACCATATATTTCTTCAGTTGCTTGAAATGTCATGACACCATTGAACCACATTTTGTATCACTGGGTGTGGTGAAGAAAATGATACAAGGATCTAACTTGTTAGCAGACTTACTTGGCTCCTAGTGTCATAAATAGCATAAGTTTATTAACCTGTCTTCTAGTCTGTACTTCCCTGGATACCAAATCTTGATAATGCAAAGGAAACTGCACTTATCTTCAAAATAATTTTCATCACTGTCTATTTGTTGGTCCACCCATGAATAAAATGTTTCTCTTTAATCCTCATGACAGCATCTGGGTCCAAAACTATTATTTGTTTCACAAAATAATGGTTGATGATTGGAAGACACTCAGCATGGTAAGTAACTGTACAGTAGGGAAACAAAATCAATTCTAGTAATGTGATTAAAGATATTCCCCCGGAAACATATGAGGAATCATATTTACTGGGTAGAGGCCATGCAGTTATAGACAGAAAATTGATCTGGAGAGACAGAAAGAAAGATTGTTCAGCATAAAAAGTTGGGTAAAGGCTAAGTCATGTAAATTTTACAGCTTGTGCTTGATAACAAGCAGCAGAGATCCCTGGCATATTCACAAACCTTTCCAAGGATTGTTAGAAATGTTGGCTCTCCAGAAACATTTTCTACAGCTTTAACAGCTTTAAACACAGTGTTTCTTTCCCAGGATATTCTAAAAACATATTTGTTGACCCTTCTGCCCTAAGTAAAGGGCAGAAGAAAAAATGGAGACACAGGGTCCAATAATGATGAAAATTGCTATCTGCACCATCAGGATTTGGTGTCAGATTCACTTAGGATCACCACATCTTTTATACTTTTCCCAGAAGTCTAATGCACAGATGAGAATGCAAATGAATTTTCAGACACAGGCAAGTCCCCATCATGACTATCCTGCCACATTGGCTAATGAGAAAGGAACAAGGAAATGTTCAGAGCTTTTTTGTTTGGTTGGTTGTTGTTGTTTTTAATGTAGATTTCAATGTCGTATTACAAAAGTCAAATAAAATCAAGAGGACTGAATAAATCCATGAGAATATGAATGCTTGGCTGACCCTTATCTAAATCTTCAATGATGGACAAAGCATGGAAGCCAGGTAAAGTCAGACAATATAGGAGATTCTAGAACTGGAACTATTTGCTACTTAACAAGCATAAGAAAATGGCAAATCATTTAAGCATTAAATTACCATTGGATGCATGTCTCTGAAAGGTACTTCTTCAAAAAGAGATAGAGAAGCTAGGAGGCTAGCTTGCATGTTATTTGAAAGGATAGGTTTCTCATATACCTTCGTCTCACTTATTTTTTTGGAAATGTTGCTTAATTCATATAAATTGTGCAAAAGCAGTATATGATTGAGGAAATATTTCCATGCTGCACTGGGCAAATCTGAGACTGCTGAAGTTTCCTGTCAGAAAGCAGGGAAATCCGATTCTTGAATAGGTTGTTACATCACTTGGCTATCTGCGTTCAAGATAAAGAAAAGTCAGGTTTCTTTTTCACAATGATAGAGTCAGGCCAGGAGTTTAGTACCAGCTCCTAATATCCAAACTCCCTTTCCTTTCCTCATTGCTGCTGGACAGTTTTCAGGCACATATTTCTTTGGATTTGAGAAATATTAATTTGAATTGAGATTGAATCTTCAATCTGAGACATCTTTCCTGGCAATCACTGGCCAGCATATTTACATGGAAATTCAATATACAAATGGATTTAATTTTTTTTTTTTTTTTTTTTTTGGCAAAACTATTCATGATGCAATGTGATTGGCATTGGACCAGATGCAAGGAATATATCTCCTTTCACAAAAGCTACTGGTTCTTTTCTTTTTCTCTTCTCCCTGTAGCACAGCAACTCTGCCATCTGCTCCAGCCATTAGTGCAAAGACAGCATCAACACATTTAATTAGTTTGTCCTCTCTAACCTTTTGATAGAAGCTGTAATCACCTATAAAACGTGAAAAGTCCAGACCTCACCCTGTCTTCTCTTACAGACATCTGATGAGAGCATTGAACAGAACACAATTCAGCAATGATCAGAAATGCATTTCTCCCTTGATCCTTCTTTCAAGAATAACTTTCATGTTTGACATCAGATTCCGCACCCTGCGTCTGGTAGCTATGGTTTATTGAGACACTCAGGCTATCCTCCTCCCACCCCAGCTGTTTCCCCTTGCCTCACTTCCCCCTCCACTTCATCTTCCCACAGCTCTGACTGGCAGCTCTATAACACTACATCATACAATCAGGCTTCTCTCACCTTTGCTACTGCTTCTGCCAAGCAGACAGGAATCTGACTGCTTTTGCATGCTCTAACAACTCTTTATCATGTCTGGCTGTTTTACAATACAATTTCTCTCGACATTTTTCTCCAGCTTATTTATCTTCTCTGATGCTTTTGAGTCATAGGAGTGACTGGACTGCATGAGACTAGCATATGAATGACACTTTGCCAACTCCTAATACCCTTAAATATTGTAACTTTATTCAATAATACATGTGATTTCCATGGTTCTTGAGAGTTCTAAATGACTTCTGCATATTAATTGTAGTCACAGACAGAGTTAAAAAGATCTTGTGAATTCCTGGTAATTTTTTTCAGTGTGCTATATGCTCTGAAAATATAGAATATCCAGAAAGCATGTTTGAACTCAGGTGGTTGATGACAGTCTCTTACTCAAGTACTGATGTACAGAAATGTCAGTGAATGCATTTGCAATAAAAATTGTGACATTCATAAAAGTTCTAAAGACAGTCATCCACTTCACAAAGATTCCTACACAAGAATAACATTTGTTTTCTGCTTTACTTTGCAGAAAGAAACTTCATCACAGTGAAAAAGCTAGAGTTAGACACACAGAGGAGGAAAAAAAATATATAAATATTTTTTCAGAGCTTACTTGTTAAGAAAGAATGGATTTTCTCCAAGGACCTCATTCTAAGCCAATTTGAGAAGAAAAGCCAATGTTTCCTAAGCAAATGAACTGAACTTTACTATAATTGTCTCTTGAACTAAAAAAAAAAAAAAAAAAAAAAAAAAGAATACAATTTCAAATTGTTTATCTATGAAAAGAATCAGTCTATCCATCATCTGAAGATTAAAGAAGAGGGACTCGTTTTGGTATTTGTTGGTGGTGGTGCTGCTGTGCTGCTGTTTGTTTGTATAGTTGTTTTTTAAGTTACTTTGTGTTGCTTTGGATTTTGTTTTTAATTTTAAAATATTTTGGTGTGTGAAGATGGATGTGAATTCTGTCTTTTTAAAAAAAAAAAAATTAAGGTGTACGTACTCCAATTATAAAAAAAATTATAAAATAATAATAGGATTTATTATTATAAAATAATAATAGGATTTATTATTATAAAATAATAATAGGTATTATAAAATAATAATAGGATTTTAGCTGGAAGGAACCTTTAAAGATCATCTAGTCCAATCCCCCTTCCATAGTCAGGGATACTAGACCAGGTTGCTCAAAACCCCATCCAACCTGGCTGTGAACACTTCCAGCATCCTCAAATCTGGGCAACCTGTTCCAGTATCTAACCATCCTTGCAGTAAAGAATTTCTTTCTAGTATTTAATAAAAATACACTCTCTTTTGGTTTTCATAATATTTAGTATGATAATAAGCTTTTCTTCTATGTTAGATCCTTCGGCTTTCCTACATAAAGAGCACTTCAAAATTTACCTGCAAAAATCCCCTAATTGACTTATTGCTTGATGTTTACTTTTATTTCTTCACTGCCTCTCCTACCTTCTCTTGTTCTTCACACACACTCACACACATACTCACTTTCATTGACTACCTCTCAGGAATTAGCCCTGCTTATCTATTTCAGGGATGTGGCCCTAAAAATCCACCGGTTTCCATTTTGACTGTCAGTTTTGATAGTTTCAACCATTTATTTGTTTCCTCCAGAGTTAATTCTAGTCTTACACATATACACATATATACACATAAAAAAGCAAGAAAACATGCATACAATTCAGATCTATGAAGCCTTGAACTCCTCTGAAAACTTTGCTTTCCTGTTAGAAAATTTTGGCAGATGTTAGAAAGAATATCTGTTTAGTGATGACTAGATCAAAAAGAGCCTAGACTGTTGCCTTGAATGCTAATATAAACACTTTTCAAATAACCTGTGATGTGTTGCTGAATATTGAGATTCTGAAACTGATATTGTCTTATGACAGTATGCCTATTATTCAGCACACTTGATGTTGCTGTTAAAACATCTGTCATTGCATTTTATACCTATAGCTCTGTCTTTCATCGGTTCTCCTTATTATGAGGAAAGATCAGCCTGATAAAACTGATCATCCACCAAATTTTCTCAGTTCTTTCCAAGTTTACAAATGAGATTTTAAAATCCATAAAACAATTAAGCTGGCAGAAAACCACAGAATCTCAGATTATGCAAGAACTGAATGCGTATTGTCAGATAATGTTTAATGGCAGCATCACAAGAACTGTTTTTTCTGTGTGCTGATCAACTCTTTCTGTTCTCCCACAGCCTCATGTGATGGCTGTTGTAATACATGTAATTACATGTAATTACAATATATGTAATTAAAACCAATAGCAGTGGTTGTAATGGTGATGCTACCCAAAGATCTGGTCTCACATAACTTGAAACATAACAAATAAACAAATTCCAGAAATGTACAATTTAGGTGTTCTTATTTGAACTCCTCTTTGTATATAATTTATCCTCAATCCTAGAGCACTTTGACATTATCTTTTGCAGCACATTTTTAACATGATAATTTGATTTTTCACAACAAATTCTGGGTAAAACTCAGATAACTTTGTACTTTAGCTGCAATATCACACTAAAGACTAGCTAGATAAGGGGAAAGTTAGGCACTGTGTGGTCAACAGTAAACAAAATCTTAAGCACAAAGAAGCAAAATATTCTGATTACAATAAATGTTTCTCATTTTGCAAGGAAGACTGTTGTGGGAACTATTGCTGTAAAAGTTTTTTGTTTGTTTGTTTTGTTGTCTGCATAAGAAAAATTTGCAATTTGTAGAAATTAAATGAGTTAAAGTGTTAGATTGATAGATGTGCTTCTGCTCTGACCAGTTTCTCACCAGTTTAACAGTATACGTTCTACGTGGAGCTAAGCCATAGTATTTCAAAGACAGGGGAACTGCTGCAATGGTTGTTCAGGACACTTCTTTAGAGCACACCAGGACATTATGCAAAAACCAAGATGAAATTACCTGCCTGAGGTTACATCAAATTCCTTGCTGTTTTCAGAATGACAACAAACTTGTCTGAGGTACAGCTTGTGCTTATACTAGAAAGAAACAAATCACAAAGATTTGTCCTGAGCCAAGCCATCATTCTCATAATCCTCTTCCCTCTGGCAGGTAGGCTTACATTTTTATAAGATGTTGTTTGTTCTTATGTTGTAATGAGAGATGCCAGATTTCAGTTTAGAAAGTGGGTAGCGTGATAATGTGTTTGGATTTTGATTTTTTTTCTGAATATTTAACCTTCCTGTGGCCAAAATGTTGTCCAGGTATAGATTGAGGCCATTTCGCAGAGATTTCCAGATATCATTATAGCTACAAAATCAGATGTTCAGAAATTCTTTACATATGCCTAGTAACAACATGCAAATCAACTTCACAGTTCATGCACTTAGCCCTGGAAGACAGCCTTTCAAGAAAAGTATCTGGCTTTGCAATAGCAAACAATATGGTATTGCTGTGAATCACAGCATACCTGGATTCTAGCTCAAAATTTTAAAAAGGCACCTGACTCGGAGAAAGATGAAAAAGGTTACTTTTTAGGGAGTTAAGTACAACAAAACACATCCAGAAATTAAGACAGGCCTTTACCTAAGCCAGCAGCATTTTCAAGATGATATGGAGTTTTGGCTACACTTGACAAATTCCAACACAAAAGTTGCTGAAGTAAATTGTTAGCTATTGACACAAATAGCTAACAAAGCAAATTGACAGCAATTGACCCCACAAATTGACAGCAATTCATTTACTGAGCCTGAAGAGCAGACATACCAACGTTCTGAGCGTATTGAACTTATTCAGAATCCACAGTAGCTTCTTGAATTCTACCAATGACTCACTACTCAGTGGACCAGCAGGTGTTAGCTCTGCAGAGACCATAGGTAAATGGCTATGGTGCACCCAGGCTAAGTTCCCAGATACTTCAAGGGGATATACCTTTTATATAGATAGAGGGTATATGTCCTATATATACTATATCTAGAGATACTTTCTTTAGCAATATGGTCTCTATATAGGATTATGGTTTCCCTCATAGCAAATTGTACAATTCTTGAAGTTCACGTTGACTACAAAAATCATATAGTGCTTCTGATTTACCATAACTTCTTGGAGAACATCTGCCTTGTTGAACATACAGCACCAATGGTATAGTGAAGGGCAAACAAAATTAAGCAGGGTTAAAATATTCATGATTTAGGCAATATACAGTTTAACTATACCTCATTAACAAGACCGGATACATTTTACCTACTTTTTTATTTAACATATTATACTGTAAAGAACATTTTTCCCTAGCAGGAATAGAATTAATTGATTTGTCTGTAACAACAATTTTGTGTTCTAGACACTTTCCAAGAAGCAATCAAACCATGAAGCATGAATATTGATATCATGAGCACGATATAATTATGAGTCATATACAGATTAGATAAACCATGTTAATTTTCCAGGTAAAAGATTTTTACCATTGGCCAGATTTTCAGACTGAAATACCCAACAATTAGTGATCAAAATTTGCAATCAGATAGAAATTTTATAACTATGAATTTTAGTTTGCATTTGGGATTTTAAAAGAAGTATTATATATTATATATATATTCTATCATATATATATATATGATATATTGTATATATTTTATATGTATATATATATAATATATATTATATATTGAGTCCTCATGGATGTATTTGAACTAGTTTAAATTTTAGAGCCTTTAAAAGTTTACTTGGTTTATTAAGGAACATGAAAGTTTAGGCATGCCTACTAGTAAGACTTTGCATATTTAAGTCTCTGTTCTTACTAATGGAATTTAGTAAGGATTTGTCTGAACATGAGCAATTCCCCCATTCAGAGGTAAATGCATTAAAAGTTCTAGGCTTAGAAATTAAATGTTGTGAACTTCAATTCCTTTTACTTAGTTATTAAAATATACATCATTAACTCTTTTTAATATTTCCTGAACTCTTCTAAAACTGAAACCTTCTGTATGAGGGAAGGAAGTACCACTGGGCACGGGTACAATTTTTGCAAGTGGTAAAAATGATAAGGCTGGTTTACAAACCTTAGGATTAAAAGTAAACAAAATATTCTAAGGAAGTCAAATAACTGAAAAAGCTTTTCAAACAGCTCCTAAAATGTGCAGAACACAGTTTTCATTACATCCAACTTGGCCATCACATGCATTTGTCTGTTAAGACAGCTTTGTCAAGGAATGCAAATTTGGAGACACTGGGTGCTACTGTCCGGGCCTGACATCTAAAGAGGCAGCTCAGGAAACATAGCTAGGATACTAATGTAAAGAGGAACATGCCAGATATTTAAAATAACTAAATAAAGTAGAAAAAATAAAACATCCCTTGAAAGACAACACACGGGTATCAGATTTAGAGAACAACTGCACCAGTCAGACAACAATTCCAGGAAAGCATGTCTCAAACTGTACTTCCTATTATGCAAGAACAGGTGCAATTATAAATAAACAGAACCTTTCCCCATAGCGATTAAAACATTTGTTTTTCTATCACAAAGCCAAAGAAAGTAAACAGACCCAATTTTATTTCATCACATAGATTTGAATTTACGGTGTCAATAAACTTGCAGTTTACTTTTAAGATCATAAGCATAAGACATCACAGATGCAGCTTTTACTATGTTTTCTCAAAAAGTATTTTTCCATGGCTTTAAATGGCAGTGATGTCCTGCATACAAAACTGGCTTAATAATGATCTAGATCTGCGAATAATTGCCCCATTGGTGTTGTTTTTGTTTTTGTTTGGTGGTGTTGTGTTGTTTTTTTGTGTGTATTTTGTTGTTGTTTGCTTATTTGTTTGTTGTTGTTGTTGTTGAACTAATGAACTTCTGACTCAGCTTGAAATGGAACAAACTATGTGAATAATCTTCCAGATGGAACATGAAGATGTCTTTATGGACCACTGCTTAAAGAACCCAAAGTGTCTCAATGAATTTATACAGGAAAGATTATCTTAGCCACAGAGAATACCAAGCAGTATTGAACAGGGCCTTAACAAGAAAGTGAATTGATGTCCATGTGGAAAGTTATATGCAATTTTTAAATTTCCCTGCTCTACCCTGCAAGATAATTCAAGCCAGCTTACTACTAGACAAAACCAAACAATTGCAAACAGTAAATGAAAGGCAGAATCAGAAAGTTACTACAAAGCTAGTAGTTAGTATAGTTAGTTTCTGCAGTAGCTTATGCTGATGACTTTTTTGGTGCTCAGCTTTCCAGCTCAGTTTTCCAGCCTAGAGGCAAGAAAAACCTCATTGATTTCTCTGGTCTATAAGCTGTTGGTAGTTGGTTACCTATGTTAACATTCTTCCCTTTAAGTATTGATAACCGCTTTTTTCCTGATGAGTCGAATGATCTCTCTGTTTCCTATTTAAGGGTTTAACAGTGCACTGCAAGAGGTAGCAGGACACCTAACCTGAGAAGTTGAGGACTCCACTAAGCATTTGCATTTGGCAGATGGAGGCTGACTTTTCTGAGTCCTTTTGTGTATAGTTGTGAAGTCTACATAACAACATCTGTATTGATTTTTACAGGTATCAGGCTGGTGATATTATGATCCCAGTATGCTCATTTTCATATTTTTATATTATTAAGCTACCTAGCTACTGAGCTACCAATGGAATTGGTTGAAAATTGACTGGAGAGACTGTCCAGAGAAAAGCTAAGCATCAATACTTTATCTCTCTATATCCATCCTGGTACTGATTATTAACAAGGCTCTATTTGTTGCAATCCTAATTATGCTCATCTGTTTTCTTGCCTTTGGCAACCCAAGCAGACTTGACATAAAGAACTGGAAAAGAATTCTGCAACAACCCTAGGATATAGTGTTCATTACAGAGTGTTAATGCACTGGTGATCTTGCAGTGCATACACTTTTATTATGCAGTTATTCAGACTTTTTTTGCTTCTCTTTTTTTTCTCTTCTTCATTAAAGTATTCTTATTATTATGTGGTTGTTTCAAGTATTTTCACAATAAATTAATATACATGCTTAATTTCTATCTCTTTTTTTTTCTTAATTGTCATTAAGTAGATTAGTTCACAAAATAACCCAGAAAATATAATCCCAATCAGTCCAATAACATTTTTAAATGCCTGTATGGGTCTGATTAGGAATGAGTGAAATCTGGATTTATTTATTTTTCAGTGGATGTCTTTGCTCCCCTTCCTTTCAGACTTTTCATAGTTTCCTATTACTATCTAAATAGTAACTAATAGGAAAACAGCATTGAGAGAAATCATTCTGCTCCATACTTGGAGGAAGAAAAGGGAGGAAGATTAAGGAAAAAACTGATAGGAATTAAAGAAAAAGGTATCAGAGAACATTGGCAGTGAAAAAGGCCTTCTAAAGAAACAAACAGGTTGTTTGGAAAACCAGAGAGAGCTGCTCAGCTGTCAGTTGTCATAGCTGATATAAGTAGAGTTATGGTAGTTTCGCATCTTTTTGTAAGCTGACACAAGCAGTATGCCATAAACTCAGGAGAACATTATTTCCTTTCTTTATATTGCTAAATAAAAAAAAAAAAAAAAAAAAAAATTGTGTTGTAGAACTCAGAGTATGAAGAACTAATATGTATGTAGGAATCACCCATTACCCAGAGCAGTTAAAAATAAATAAATATTTTTATGAATTCTCACCATATTATGGCAAAAGTGCCTTCATGTATATGTTAATGAATGGATACAATTGTAGTTTTATCATTGTAATCTTTGCTTTCTATTCCATTCTGTTGTTCTGTGAGAGAGTTGACTTTTCATGATATCCTAATTACACTTTACCATGCTTAGTAGTCCAACACAGACATTCACTTCTGCATTATTAATATTTAGGACTATAGCAACACTGAAAAGTCCTGTTATTCGTGACGGTGTGATAACTAAAGGCATACAAAACAACACAACGCTTTCAATGACTATGTATTAAAGTTCTAGCACTTACACCAAATGTCTCTTTAAAGCCTGAGGGTGAGATTGACAAGGTTTCTATCTATAGCTTTGATCTCTTCCCTCCAAATTGCTGACAGGTTTCTGACTTTAGTATGTAAAGTAGAAGGTTTGGGTGTGGGTCAAACATACAAGCTTTTTAAAAGAAATGAAGGTAAGGAGCACCCAAATGTCCAACCTACACAACAATTTTGAGCACATGTAAATATTTGGGGGATACCAAATTACAGTCACATGGACTTTTCAAGGTCCTGTGCAACAGAGTATGAAGTAAAAAATGCTATTTGATCAGATAAACAAGTAATGACTGAACAGAAAGTAATAAATTGAAGTGCATTGTTGAACAGCTGCTCTTTTTTGCCCAGCACTGCAGGGCTGAATTGGGGTGCATAAAATGCCCCCCCGTGTACATAATAAGTACATGGAGTCAAGTCAGGTAGAAACAAAAACAAGGACAAATATTGACCATTTCACTTGTACTGCTTGACTTGTCTTCAGTGTACCACTCTTATTGATTTCACCAGAAAATAAGTGGAATAAAGCAGCAAAGGAACTGGGGAGAGCAAAGCCATATGTGTAGACAAATGGAATCCTGACTTTGTAGCTGTGACACAAACTGAGCAGAGTTGTGACCCTTAGCTCCTAATAGTGCTTCCAACCATGCAGACAATTTGATGTCATGGTAGTGTCGAGTAAAGAGAAAATACATTCTAAAATTGGGATTATAGGCGTGGGATCAGAAGAATCGCTGCATTAAGCTTCCTGTAATCACAGGCCATATAAACGTGTCTGTTTCACAAGCTACAGCCTATTTATTTCATACTACAAAATGCTTTTAAACTGAAGATCTCTTAATGAAAGACAAAAAGTCATGATTATAAAGAAAGCCTGCTTTCTTTCAGTGGAGATCCCTTTAGATAATGATTCTGTCAGCCTCTCAAAATTGGTCATTTGCCCATGAGTAAATAAAACACCAGTTGTAGTTACTGCTCTTAAGAAATTTCTACCTTCCTTATTTGAGACCCCAAGCACATAAACACACTATATACAGCAAAATAAATTCAAATGGATTAGTATATGGTAGATTTTTAGTTTTGCTAGACCTAGTATTTCAAAAGTGAATGGCAAAGATGTAGAAGAGAACAAGGAATCTGGACCAGGTTACGTCTAGAAAGAGGATACAAACTGCTGAGTGGAATTGATGCTAGAAGAAAAAACACGCAAAAAAAAATCAGATTGCCTCTCAAGAAATTAGCTAGTCAGAACAACACAGAGACGATGTAGAGTGTCTGCAGGTGACTTTTGATGAATGTGTACTACATACACATCCAGCTAATACAAAACATGAGGAAAAAAATGAGTTAAAATACTGCTTTTGCTTAATGTTATCTGATTCACACCTAATTATAAATGAGTTCAGATTTGCACTAGTAATTCACAGTGTGAAAGTGTGAAACAGTGTAAATAATGGAACACACGCTACGGTGGATCCCCATTTGGTCAGTATACATTCATTCACTCATGTTTATTATCTTGGACTTGGTACCTGGGTGAGTTCCTCTCACATGAGTGTCTCTGTCTCCTGCTTTTTCTGTATTCCTGGTCTGAGATCGACTGCTCAGCTCAGATGCAGCCTCAAACTTTTGAGCCCCATTTCCAATATCCAAACTTACAGGTCTCCTCCTGAGACTGGAGTATTAAAAAGGTAATATAGTGATAACTACAACAGATTTATAAAACCAAGGTAAATACAAACATTCTTAACATGGAGTGACACAGGGGTGTCCCCAGACTTTCCACAGTGTTTCTAGCCCCAGTAGCACAATTCAGAAGTTCTCAAGTTGCTAACAGAATAGGACTTACTAAACTTCAGCTTTGCACTGTATAAAATTAGATAAACTGCTTTGGGATGTGCTGATCCTGGGAAAAAAATATAGCCATTTCTGTGTATGATGCTTAAATTAACAAGCCTACCTAAACTTAGGTTGTATCTATCTAGAGCCAACTTGTTTTTTGTTTGGTTGGTTGTTTTTTTCTGTACTTATAAACTATATCTCTAAGCAGCTCACAGATAACGGAGATCACATATTGCACATTGTTATATATGAGGCTATCTAGACAGTGAAAGTAGTTCTGTGTTAGATTTCATATAATCCAGGAGATTTTATTCAAATATTTTACTGGACTGGGATTCGAACAGGTGACAGTCCATTTCTGTTACAAAGTTATTACTGAAAAAATCCAATACTGAGTAAAAGTTTACATTCATTTGATATTTTCAGAGGTGACACAATTGTTTTACTTTGCAACAGAAGTCCAATACATCGAAATCCTTTAGTTTATCAATGTCTCTTTTAGGGGCACAGTCTCTCACTATGCGTATGCAAAATTAGCAAAATTATTATTTTTAAGGACGTACATGTTACACAGAAGACCTATTCCTATATTCATATACATTACTACTCTCAGAGAGCTGAGAAACACTGGAAGCAAATGGAAGATTACACATTTAATCTAGACTTTACTGTGGTATTCCCTGTAGCAAAGCTGTATTTCTAACACTAAAGGGTAAATATCTCATTTTAAGCTGTTCCTGGTCTCATGTCACTAGCTAGATATACAGTCACAATCCCAGCTAGAGTACCAGTGTGCACATGCTTTTGCCTCTGAATTCAGGTAATTCGTTTCTTTCTCAGCTCTGCCTTCTACTTAAAGCCAAGATTAAGAGTTTGTAACAAATAACAGAAATTGACATTCCCTATTTTTTTCTGTGACCCACTTTTTCAATATGAAAACAAGATCAAACAAATTTTTCAGACTTTCCTGTCTCCAAGAGATCATTTGCCTCACCTGGTCAAATCTGTTTATATAACATGACTTTGCACTATATGTGAGTGAGTTACTTTCTTTGGAATTTTTCAAAAGAATGAGGTTATGAAAAAGTATTTTTGAAAAGAACTGAGTCTAAGGTCTTTTTATTCAAGTAAATATTGAACATTCCTAGGAATAGCCCTTCAGATCTGGAATACATTCAAGAAGAGTTACTTAACAGCCCAAAGAACAAATAAGTTTTGATTTTGTAAGAAAAATGTCAAGAGGTAGGTTGGATTTTATTCATATGATAGCAAATGCTTTCTTTGGGGCTTTTTGGTTTTAGGGTTCTCTGGTGAAGGGAGAAATCTAGGTACTGAAGAAGAATATTTAGCAGAAATGAAATAAAACTAGAAGTTACATCAGTTAAGTTATATCAGTTACTCAGATGTTTTTATTTGGTTATCCTCCTATTTGGTTATAAAAGCAATAATCAAAGGGGAGACCAAACCTAAATTCTTGCTCAGAACAACACAGAAACAAGGGAACATCAAATCCTGAGATTCCCAGTAGCATTCAGAGGCTACGCTTCTGTTTAGTGCCAGAATTATTTTGCTTTTTCCTTTCACACATGCACAACTCTGGATCTAAATTTTGCTGCTGCCTGAAAGATCTGTGATCTGACTGAGTACAGCTCAATTCTGTCCTTAAAACAAATAAAACAAAACAAATATGCAATCATGTCAATGTACAACTGTATGCTTCTTCTAGAAAACAATGTATACTTCTGCAAAAACAATCTTTAGCATGTTCTACAACCTTCCACTACCCAAATCCTCATCTATATATTTTCCAGCCTACTCTTTGTTGCTTCCTTTAACATCAGAGGCTTATGTAGCAAGTAGCTTCAGAAACTCGTGTGAGAGACTCCAGGAGCAGGAAAAGCCTCTTCAATATATTAGGTGTCAAAATTAAGTACATTTATTTGTAGTTAGTTTGACTCAAGAATACAGAATAGAAAAAGTGCTGATATGTGGTTTTATACAAACTTTAAATAAAACCGCGATTCATTAGTGCTGTTTTAAGTGGAAGATGGGAAAGTTGGCAGGCAAGCACACACAAGTTTTATCGAGTGACTTATAAGATCAAGTGAGAAATCCTCTGCCACTTCATTGCTTGCAGAGTGAGAGGGGCTGAAGAAGTTCAGTTTTAGCACAGATGGTCCAAAACCAAATGTTTCCTTTAATTTCCTTAGATCCACATCAGAGCACAGAACAAACAACACACTTCATGTAAAAATTTCACTCTGAGTTTTACACAAGACTTAGTATCCTTAGAGTGTTTTACTGCTGACGTGTATGTTTGTTGATAGTAGATGGATTCAATAAAGCCACTTGTCACTTACTCTCATATTATTTGTTAACATGCTTCAAAAACAGTGCAGCTTGACATTGGAATGGTTACTGCATTGTGATTTTTTGTGATTGTTTGAAGAAGTTTTGAAAAAGCACAATGCTGCATTGGGTGGACCAAACTTAAACTATGATGTTGAGTATGCGTCTGATACAAATGGTCTTGGATGTCTGCTGCAATAATTTCCAAAGCCATTCAAGCACACTTGCACATTTTCACATTCTTAGTCTGTTTACTAATAAGCCAATAAGCTCTGTAATAAGCCAGTACCTTATTAACAGCAGCCTTTCCATTGAATTCAGAGGACTTCAAACCACACAGAACACAACTAATGCAAACCATGTGGACACTCATTAAAGTTTCAAAACACAGAATAAGATGCACTAATAATAATAATAATAATAAACAAAGTAAAAACGATGAGAAAAGCTAGAAATCATAATAGCATTGTTCACCGCTAAATAAGAACTGCATAGGTCTAAACAATATGGTTTGGCATCATATAAATCAGATTTAAAACACTTAGAATATTCTGAAATGAAACAACACTTATTTTCTTATGGCATTACAACCTACTTGAATATACTGTTTATTTTTTCTTTTGCTAAATAGATTATCATGCCACCATTCAGATCTTCAGCTGGGTTACTGTACTGATGCAGATGTCATCTGCATAAATTTAAGTGAACTGAGGATCTGGCCTAGCAGTTACCTTTTCCTGTAGAAACTGAGACATTTTAGTCTCCAACAGAATGACAGAAGCTCCTTCTTTTTCCAAAATTCATATTCATAGAATCATGGAAACACATTTGAAAGCAGGTGTTGTATGAAAGAGCAGTACATTATGTTCCCATTCAAACAGACAAAAATATGTAAAATTCTAGCAAAACTAGTATCACTTCTGCATTTAAACTCACAAAATACAGAATAAAGTTGTAAGTTTGCTTTGGTAAAATGCTAATTACCTTCACATGGCTCTGAGATATAATGAGCACATTGTATGTACAGAACAAAATTTACCACAGGAATCATAAGTTATAAAATGCTATTTATTATATAAACATAAATATGCTTTATGAGTTTATATATATTATATATGTACAGATTATAGAAATCAGCCAAATTTTATTATAAGACATTATGTTTGAAAAATGAGACAGAACCATTAGTAAATGTGGGAAATCAAGAAAAAAAAAATCTTTTTTTCTTGTTTGCATTAGATTGAACAAATTTTGTTTAGGTGACCACAAGCTATTTCAGGGGTCTGCTTCATTTGCTGTGCAGGTGAACTGTGTTTAGTCGGGAACCTATCCAATATTTTGTTTACACATGTTGTGCAAGCTTGATTAATAGCTAACAATTCAAGCAGTGATTGAAGTTATATCTAATAATTTTAGTGTGAAGCTTTTTGTTTTTAAAAAGTGATTACTTCACAAGGAAGGTAAAGAGATATTAAGTGTTCTTATTGGCAACTGAGTGAAAAACCACTAGTACTTAGCATAATTCAGGAATCAGATTTTAAACAGAATATAATATATTTTGTGATCTGTATAATAAAAATTCTGTCAAACTAATCAAATTAAAATTCAAGTCCCTGCTTCAAAGCAAAGAAGCATAATTCCTCAACTAAGCTTTTCTTTAAAAGAAAATTGGCCAAAATTCTGTTAGCAAACCAAAGTTAATGAATAACAACTCTTTTTTTTCCTGAAATAATAAAGCAGCAAAGCACATTTTAAACCTCAAATCTGTCTATGCTGTAATTGAATAAAAGAGCTTCTTAAAGTAGAAAATGCCAAAAATGCTTTAAGTGTGGGAACTGCATTACTTTAAATATGGGCATCTGTGCAGTTTATAATGATGGAAAATATCCAGGTATTCTTGGGATTAAGCATTAGAGCAGTTTAGAGTGCATTTATAATAATCTACTGAGAATGTCTGGGTGTCCAACTGGCACAAGAAATAAATGCAGACCACAAGCTTTTACTTGAGGAACAAAGCTTTGGTTTTTATTGCATCTAGATTAAAAGTATCCCTGGAAATAGCTATAGTCACATGAAGCAAGTCAGCAGAAAGAAATATTAGTAGGTTTTATAAACTTTATTTTTCTCCAGTCATAGTAATGTGAAGTAACATTTCTGAAGTAGTAAGAAACTTTAGTGTTTGCATCACTATGAGGTGTATAAGAAAACACTGGCAAGATCCAAGTCTTTTATTGGAGTAAATGTTATTTGAGCTTTGTGGCAGAACACTGCACTGAGCACTGTATTCTATACAGCTGTTTCTCCTATGAATTAATCTACTGACACTAGCATTTTTACTATTCCTTTTCAAAACTGTGCTGGATACTTCTCCATTCTTTCATGCTTTCAGGATCATAGTTGCTTGCCTGAGTAATAATAAAAAGGTAACTTCACTTTTTTTTTTTTTAATTGCTTTTAAGTCATGAAAAGGTAAACTGGTAAGATGAATCAGGAAGATAAAGTAGATGGATATTTCCTTTGAAAAAAACGCTGGCTGAGCCATTCCTAATATCCTAATTTGACAATAAAGTTTTTTAATTAAGGATGTAAAAATCCCCAATAATAAAGCACATTAGCACAACTTAGAATTCAAATTTGCATATTTTGTTACAAATATAATTCATGTGAATATATTTAATTCCAATACTAACTGCTGTTACTATTTTTAAGAGGGGTAAGTTTCCTTTGCTCTCCTGCAAAGATCCCCTCCTCCACGTTCTGCAGTTTCTGTGTAAACAGCACTTGATTTTGCAATGAAATGAAAAAAATGCTACAGCATTTCAGACTTCACAGTATTGCTTTTGACAAATTATAATACTGCTTTTCAAATAATTCTGGTGCAATCTCACCATTTCTACTTTCCTGCTGAAGTTCATTTTAACATTGCAGATGTGACATGGTGTACTAGACCTCTGCGTACTCATTCAGACATTTTAATGAGGCATGTTTATTTTATAGTAACATATCACAGAAAAATTGAGGAAATCATCCATGTCTAGAATAAAAATATTCTTCTTTTTGTTAGAATTTTCCTAAATGAAAGAAGTGATTTGAAAGTTTTTTGCTTTGATCCTTTAAGACAAAGACAGATAGATGGTGACAGCTGTTTATAAACTCATGCTCTACAATCACTCTGTGTTGAATTTCAAGTATCTAACCTACCATTTGAGAGAAATTATAGGTAGCACTGCCTCTAACCTGCACTCCATAAATTTTATCAATTTCATGCATGCAGAAATGGTGAAATAAAGAAAAATGAACTTCTGGGGGGAAGTTAATACAAATGTAATCAAAAGGGTTGGCTTTGTCTGCAGGCTTTGTAGTTTTAGCAGTCTAATGGCTTTCTAGAAGTTCCAGTATAAATTTAAAAATGTTCAGTATTGGCTAGGTAGATATTGATTGATCACTTCAGCTTGATTAGCTAACAAAATAACTCTGGGTGTTTGTTAGCTTCTCCCAAGGAACAATATAACAATATAGTTCTTCATTAGATTGCATTATCTATATGGAATATCTAGCAAAGCACTAGGGCAGGATTGTTTTTCTGATTCAGACTAGCCACTCATTCTTTTAGAGGCTCTCAAATCATTTTAACTTTACACTGCTTTAACATACAGCAATTGTGTAGACCAGAATCGACTCAGAGAACACCTGACTCCTTCAAATTCCTTGATTCAATACCCTATGACTATTATGTGCATCCAACTCACTTCATTCGGAAGAGTACAGCCTAGGAAGATTATTATGT